>CM053168.1:26915319-26948402 GCA_012977825.3 Pteromalus puparum | reverse complement strand
AATCTCAAGCGCAAAGCTGAACAAGTACTGAATAAAATGATGGCACCAGATGAGCAGGAGGCAGAGGTGGGGGGTGGTGGTAGTGGTGGAAAGAAGAAAGCTAAATATAAGAAGGCGCAGATGACGCAAAAAACGCAGTCAGGTTTTAGTCGTGGAGCTGGTAGGAGCGTGCAAACTACTTAGAAAAAGAAGAAAAAGAAGAAGAAATCTACAACTAAAACAGCATCATCAGCAGTAGCTAAGGATATCTTTGTCAACTAAAAAGTCTCTCTCTTCAAACAATATACCTACTTAGTCTATACCAGGCAAAAACATGGCTTTTTTACACACTGACTCTTGTGACTCGTTGAAGTCGGAGTTGTCACTCTTTGAATTACCACCAACACAGACGGTCATTGAGGGCTCTCATTGTGTGCAGTATAAACCAATCTTGTCACTCACTGATCAAGCGCCAATAGAATTTACGATCCCTGGCAACTGTGAATATCTAGATTTAGCGCATACAATGCTGAGTCTACGTGTAAATATAACGCCAATGGCACCACTAGAGAAGGATGCGACAGCACCACCCGTCGGCCCTGTAAATAATTTTATGCATTCACTGTTCAATCAAGTGGATGTATTTTTTAATCAGAAACCTGTATTACCACCAAATAATGCCTACGCATACAGATCGTACATTGAAACGTTATTAAATTACGGACCAGCGGCAAAAGATTCACACTTGAGCAGTGTCTTGTGGTATGACGACACAGCCGGCGAAATGGATAACGCTGATGCCGGTAATGCGGGTTTCGTTAGACGACAAGCAGTTATGACTGACAATAAAATTGATTTATTGGGTTACTTACACGTAGACGTGTTAAATATGGATAGATTGCTACTTGGTGGTGTTGAGGTACGTGTACGTCTTGTGCGCTCTCGTGACAGCTTTTGTCTAATGGATCCCAATTCTGCATATACAGTGCACATATCCGAGGCGACACTGTTTGTTCGTCGCGTAAAGGTTAACCCAGGCATTGCATTGGCTCATGAAAAAATGCTTTCTAAAACCACAGCAAAATATCCGCTCACGCGTGTAGAGGTGAAAAATGTAACCCTAAACAGCGGTGTGCATGGCCAGTCGATAGATAATGTCATACTAGGTCAATTACCGAAAAGAATAATCATTGGATTTATTGAGAATAAGGCTTACAACGGCGATACAAAACTCAATCCGTTCAATTTTAAAAATTTCAATATTAATTTTTTGTGTTTGTTTGTGGACGGTGTACAAGTGCCCTCGAAACCACTACAGCCTGACTTCAAAAAAACAAAGATGTATGTGGATGCGTATCACACACTCTTCTCGGGTACGGGTGTACATTTTTCAAATGCCGGCAATTCGATATCACGCGATGCATACCCAAATGGGTACTGCCTTTTTGCATTCGATTTGACGCCTGACTTATCAGCCAACAACGATACCCATTGGAATTTAATTAGAAGAGGCAGTGTGAGGATTGATGTGAGATTTGATGACGCATTATACAGTGTTGTGAATTGCATAATTTATGCTGAGTACGACAATCTGTTGGAAATTGACTCGTCTCGACAAGTTTTGGTCGACTACAGTGGTTGAGGTTAGATGGCGCTCCTTGAAAAACCAAATAAAACCGCTCACCAACACGGGGGCTCGTGCCAGTCGATACTTGTTTCTTGAGCTGTGCAGACAAGCGAAAATGGATCTAGTGATTGATTTGCAGTTTTTCAAGGACAACAAAGGCCGTGTTGTACCGAAAGAAGCGGGCTTGGTAGTGTTAGATAAAGATATTACAGCACATTGGATTATCGCACCTACTTGTAATACGAGATTCTTAAAGAAAGATATTTTAAGAGAGAATAATTGGCTGACTCTGCATCATCATGGTCTGGATTGGTATGATGGGGATGTATCGCTGAAAAAAATTTATAAAAGTTTACACGATATTTGTAAGAGAGCGAATAAAATTTACATGCGAGGAGAGGAGAAGGCAGAACTGCTGAATAAGATCACCACACGAGAAATCATCAATTTGGAGCGTGAGCACGAGTGTCCGACTTTTCATAGATTACCTTACAGTGAGAGGTATTGTATGCAGCACTCTATTAAACACTGCTCACTCAAGTATACCTGTGCACTCAACAACGCCTATAAGTTAAAACTTTGGTTAAACACCCGTGGTAGTGGAAGTGATATTGTTACATCAGCAGAACGCCCCTTCTCACCACCCTTCTACCTCTGTAAAAATGAATTCGCTGGATATTCTTCAGAAGTTGCGAAAAATGAGCTTTCATGCGGTTGGAGTGTATCCGGCAGATCGAATTCCGATAACGTGGGTAAAACCAAGTGGCTTTGTGTTTAATACGGAGAGTCACAGGAGGCGTGGTTCGCATTGGGTGGCAATATATGTGTCGGAGAGTGGCGTTGGATGGTATTTTGATAGTTTTGGCAGATCGCCATACATTCCCGATCACATAAGTCGAATCCAGAGAAATTGTAAGAGTATACGGTGGAATAATATTCGATTACAAAGCAGTTTTTCTGATACTTGTGGTAAATATTGCATCATGTTTCTGTATTATATGATTAATGGCTTGGGTATGCAACGATTCCTCCAAAATTTCTCATCAAACTTGAGAAAAAATGATCAGATAGCTGAAAAATTTGCTGACAGGTTGTAATGTAATATTGTGAAAATGTTATGTGAAACGACGGTGTAACAAGATATTTTAGTTAGCATTGGTTTTCAAAAATGTCACCACAGCAGATTTCTATTGGCTCCCCACTACAGAATCAGTGATTCTATTGGTCCCCCACCACCAGATAGGCTGGTTTTAATTGGTCTCACTAACCCCACCAAAACCACCAATTTTGAATATAAGCTGAATGCGTTGCAGCACAGAGACCACAGTTCTCTCTCGCCCGTAAGAAACTAGTAAGGAAGTTTGCTCTCAGAGGAAGAAGATGGCTGGACAGAAGAGACAGCACGCTGATAGTCAGGCCCAGGAGACTCAGGTCAGCAAGTATCGCTGCCATCAAATCCTACCAATGGTGTTTGGCTTGAACAACTCCTACGGGAAAATTATTCACGTAGGACTTGAAAATACCTCCGTCGGCTCTGGCGACTTTAACCCTGTTGTCCGACTGAGTAATCAGGAGTTTTACGGTCTATCCTTGCCGCTCGCCACTTGGATACAGTTCCGGGAGCAGTTTGACGAGATTGACCGATACTTCCAGGCATACAGTGAGGAAGAAATGCTGGATCAACGAATCACCATTACTGGGTTTACCATAAGATTCATGATCAGCTACTCGGATCGGGCGTTTGAATTGGTGATGGAGGAGGCCGAGGACAGTAAGGGGCCTAAAGCAAAACCACAACGTAAGCCTTCGCTTGTATTTAAAAGAGTGACCTTCGACAGATTGAAGGCATTGTCTAAAATAATAGATCATAGAATTAAGTATTTATTGAAGGTTAAAGAAGCTATAGAGATTATTGTGAGAGAGGTGGGTGACTATAGCAAAGAAAAATTGATGAATAGCGAAAATTCTCAGTACACATACTTCACAGCATATAATGTTGAGTGTGCAATGAGAAATTTTGATCAATCGCTTGTAGATAAGATAGATACATTGTTAAAAGATAAAAATATACACTTAGCTATAGAAGATATTTATATTATTATTTATGAATTTATTAATCTACATTTATATAATCTAGTTGCGTACTTAAATACAACCGTATATAAGGATAAATGATCATAATTGTATTTAGTTTAAGTTTTCATGAATAAATATAATTGTTAAATATATAATACTTGTACTCACTTACCGTGTTACTCTAACCAACACCACCTATCCAGTAATCCTTCATATTCATTCTAGTTTTAAAACACACATACACACACATATGACACACACACACACACACACACACACACACACACACACACACACACACACACACACACACACACAAAAGGGCGATAGGGAGTCGAGAAGGGAAGGGAGGCCTCTACCCGAAATGGAAAGGGTAATATGCTGAGTATGTGCGAAGGAGGCATAGTAGTAACGGAAACCACCCCTCCCACATCGTACACCAGTCGTCAGTCAACCGTCGGGGAAGCAACACCTCAAGAAGTCACTCCGACGCTCTCCAAAGTGTCCGTAAAACTCCGAGACACTTTGGATAAAAACAGGGTAAGGTGGGGGAGTCTCTCCAAAGTGCCTTGAACCATCAGAGGCACTTTGGATAGACAGAGAGAGCGGGGGTTCTCTCTCTCCAAAGTACAAATGGCACCATGGAGAGTAAACAATCTTGACCTTGACCTCTCACTGGCTCGGGTGGGGGGTCAAGGTCAGTTTTGTTTACTCTCCATGGTGCCGGGGTACTACTTACGTAAATATAAGTTCTGCTCGAAGATGACGAGCACGTCACCCGGGACTCTCGTGGACCGTGTCCAGGTGTTCGAAAGTGGAAAACATAAGACCTGAGTAGCGCGCTCCGTGGTTTTTGATATATGAATGTAGTTCTGCACGTAGGCGATGTCTAGGTCTTTGACGAAAGGAAAATAATAAAATATAGGTGGCGCGCTCTGTGGAAATAATTACTATACAAAACTTCAAAAACTGTTTAAAAATATTGGGAAAATTTTGGAAGTTTATTGGGAATTTTAGAAAATTTTTAAAATGTTATATAGTATCGGGAGACATGCTCATCATCTTCGAGCAGAACTTACACCTACACATAGAAAACTACTGATACGGTACCTAGATTTAATTTTTGTTCCGCCGAACACCTGGACATCGTCTACGAGACTCGCGGGTAACGTGTCCATCATCTTCGAGCAAAACTTACACGTACACACCGAAAACCGCGAAGCGCACTACTTAGCCCAACATTTTTTCCCATAATAAACACCTGGACAACATTTTTGAGAGTTCCGGGTGACCTGAGCATTTACTCACGGTGAACATTCACGTAGACATCAAGCTGACAAAATTTTGTTGTAAACTGGCAATTTTGAGTTTTTTGTGTCATAATTTGAAAATTTGGAAATTTACTTTATAGTCATAAAAAATGCGAAAATTCATACATGCGTTACAAAAATTACAGTGTGCCCCAAGGGCCAAGTGGGCTTTTTAACCTCGTGTGGTTTGCAGTACTCGTCTTCGGCTTGGAGAAGCACTCGTCTTCGACTCGTACTGCAAACTTCTCACTTCGTCTAAAAAAGCCCACTACACCCTTGATACACAATATACTGTTATTAACTTAAAATATTTTATACCATTTCATTTTCTATTTTTATGCGTGCTAACACGGTCGGAAAGATGGCGACTGCCTTTACATCATCTAAAACAAATATTTTATATTTTATATAATCTTATATATATATATATATATATATATATGTGTGTGTGTGTGTATATGTATATATATATATATATATATATATATGAAAAAAGCATTTTACTATCTATAAAACACTTCACGCATGAATCAGAAATACAGTCATACAGTAATCAGGCATTAAAGGGCGGCCGTATCAAAAGAATGTAGATTTTCAATTGGATTCAGCTTTTTAAATGAAACTTACAATAAAAAACCCAGAGCAAAGGGGCGTCATGTTTAGTTCAATGAGTTATTCTATCAAAACTAGAGGTCGATCGGATTTTTAGGTTTTTTCCGGCATTTGAAATACTAACGGTAAAATATCTTTATTTTTTCGAATAACTTAATTATAATTAAATTTTTATCAATATAACGAGCAGAGCGGCGTAGTGCTGAGTGCAAAGAATCATTTTAGCAAAGCTATGAGTGAATTTTATTTTCAGTTTTCTTTTGTCACTCATATAGGCCGGCCACCCCTTAAAATGCTCTTCTAATTTACGCAATAATTAATATTTTTTAAATTTCAGTCGTTCATTAGAAAGAAAAAGAACTTTGATAAATACCATCATCAACTTCCGTTATCTCCTTACATATCCCTTCATATAATTTGACAATCCTGGCTTTATACGTACTCTCAAATTTTTCTATGATACTCTTAGCATTATCGGGATATAGAGCCTCATATTCTTTGTTGATCTATAAAGTTAATTTCAAAAACTTACTTTTTGTAACACATGCACGAATTTCGTGTTCTACGTACCTATTCAGCGGGCGTAAAGTGCCAATTTTTTTACCGGCGTAAAAAAGTTGGCAGCAGGCAAAAAAGTCGTCAGCGGGCAAAAAAGTCGGCAGCGGGCAAAACAAAGTTTTTTTTCCCGCTACTCACTTTTTTTGCCCGCTGACAAAATTTTGCTGTAAACTGCAAATAAATATTAAACTTATATGAATATACTAATTCAGAATAGTATATTGTTTAGCAAGGGCGTAAACTGTGCCTTTTTAGACCGAGTGTAAACATTGCAGTGCGACGGCGTTTACGAGTCACAAACGAGTACTGCAACTACCCGATGTCAAGAAGCCCACTTAGCCCTTGGTGCAAACCATATTATTTTTTTGCCCGCCGGTTAAAAAAGTCATTTTAGGCCTGATTAATAGGTACGAAAAACGCAAAAATCGTTCTCATGTGACATAAATTTTATTATCATCAAACTAAAACTGAAGCTTAATTTTTACTTTTCTTAATTAAATCTTAATATGTGATATTGACTAAAGCATACGATTTTTTAAATTATTTTTGTATGTTGATACTATTTTTGATTTTTTTATGAACCATATAGTAAAATAAGCAACCCCGCTATATAAAGTATTAAGAGTATTATCAATAATCCTCCATATGCCAAAAGCTTTGGAAATAAACATAACGTTGATGTCAATGTCAAAGGCTCTTTTTCATTGTCTACTTTTGCCCTGCGTAACGCCCTAGTCTCATCCATCAGATTGATAATATTTTTCTTGTTAGCAGCATCCACATCCAAAAATTTTAGTTTGTCAACCTATAATCAAGAAGTATTAATAATTTATTAAATTCTTTTAAAATAGTTTTTTTACAATGCGTATATAACTTTTTATTTTAATTTTCACACCCAGAATATTCATACACGAAAGGGACGTATTTATAAGCAATTTTACGCTCAAGGACGAAAAGATATTAGATATCTTCATGTTAAAAATTTCTTCCTCCGTCATGTCAGGTGCAATAAAACATGTGGTGCTTACTGCTCTTTCAGATTTCTTATATTTCTTTTCTTTTGGTTGCAGATACTTCCTTTCATATTTCAAATGGTTATCAATCAACCCATATTCACCATCTGACCAATTTTCCTACAACATATTTATTTATAAAAGTATATATTTTAGAAATTTAGTGAAGATAAACATTAGTAATAATGAAAACCAAATTTGACGAATATTTAAAACACGATTAGAAAATATGCTAATAATTTATAATGTTTCAAAAAGTAAAGTATTTTCAACACTTGATAAGTCTAATTAATTAAGCATATGATCACATTCAAAGAGAGATTTATTTAAAAAGACACCAAAAAAAGGTTTATAAACAATATAAGTGACACTGAATTTATACATAAAAGTAGACTTCTCTTACAAAAATGTTCATTAGAGATATGTATTCGTCTTACGTGTGTATTCTGGCCTGGCATAGTTGATTTTAGAGACAGAAATACTTCCACAATTTTTCGTGCTAATTTTATTTTTAAGCAGTGAGGAGGATACCTGCAATATATCAAAATTCCTTTTTTTCATATTGATTGTAAAATGCATACAAGTGAAAAGCAGATTGTATAAAAAACACTCAAAAAATGTTGGTACCACTCATGATTTTATTATGTAAAAAATCTTTAATAGTTAGCGGTTTTAAATACGTAACGAATATGATTCCTGCTTAACATTTTTCATTCGGATTACAAGAATATGCACAACTAAGATAATTGTAAATGTTTTAATTACACAAATGCAATTTCATTACATTTTCACAAATCAAATATTACATTTCAATTGTTTAATTATAAACGCACTTTACATCAGCCTTTAGTGCTATTCCTCTTTTAAAAAAGTGATGTGAACCATTTAATTCATAATCGCAATCGCCTGGTATAAGAATTAAGAAACGCGAATTAGAAACTGGAATTTTATTACATAACCTACGAACGCTTTAAACTGTTAGCTCAGCAGGCGGCAACATTTAAATTCTTTTTGGAATGACATAATTGATGGCATGATAAGAAGTGCGCGTAGCGCACTTGTATTTCCTAGTATATTAAAGGAATACTTTTAAAAAATAAACGAAATCAATCAAATTTTGGAAAAATGTCATGTTTCAGTGATCTTTTACAATCTAATATAAATGATTCTAGTGATAAAAAAAAATGCGATTGTATATCGCATTTTTTAGAGTGAAAAATGATTATTAATATTAAGATATAAATATAACAGCTTCATCAAAATA
Organism: Pteromalus puparum; assembly: GCA_012977825.3. Classification (NCBI taxonomy): domain Eukaryota; kingdom Metazoa; phylum Arthropoda; class Insecta; order Hymenoptera; family Pteromalidae; genus Pteromalus; species Pteromalus puparum. Next base: position 26,939,963 of record CM053168.1, on the reverse strand, counting down.
AAATTAAAAATTTAAATGTGATTACTCACAGGTCTCCCCAAGCGTTTATTAGCTTATCACAAAAAAATCTTGCTATTTTATTCTGTATTCGCCGTGGTACATTATGACCAGCATCCAGGGTTGTCTCCAGCTTCTGGCCATCAGTAGATGTCTCATCTAATTCTTGCAACCATTTTCTAACTTCTAGATTTATTTTATTTGCCTTATTCTTGACAAAAATATTAAATGTTACTGACGGGACAATTCTAATATTTGCGTAAGTATGTGTGTGAGCATATGTAGGCTTATGTGTGTAAGAGCATAATAGTAACCAAAGTATATATTCTATCAACAATTATATTATTTTGTATAGCACTAACCATAATTTTATCACTGCACCTACAATATTTTCTCCCTGGTTCGACATCTTTCTATGTAGCAGAAGTACCGGGATTTATGTTCTCGTGATTTGAATTTTGTTGGTTAATTGTAAAATTATCTTTTTCATTTTCGAGTTCATGAGTATCTTTTGCAGCAAATTCTAAAGAATGGTCTGGTAAAGATGGTTGAGTTGGCACTTGTTGAGGTGGAGTTTGTTGAGGTGCTGTTTGTTGAAGTAAAATTTGTTGAGGGGAAACTTGTTGAGATTGCACTTCTTGAACATACTGTACGCCAATTAATTCCTCTGAACTATTATTAATGTAAGCGATAAAAGAATTTGCGTCATCTAATGGTCGATTAACTGCATTGTTTTCAAGAGTGATCATGCCCTAAGAATTTAAAATCCAAATTAATCTTTACAAATCGTAAGAAATCTTTGAGTGACATTAAATGAATCGAAATTAATAATTACTTTGATTTGTTCATCGGATATTTCTTTTATTAAACTTCGAAGTTTGATAAGAGGACCTTTTAAAGTAATACCTAATTCCTTGAAATCTGCCTCTGTCATTAATAAAAAAGTGCTTCCATCTATTAAATTATCTGAAATTATAATGCACTCCATTTTATGACCACAACAAACTAATCATTTTCTAAAAATAAGTTAAAACTATCGTAAATGTTGTAAAAATCACATCAAAAACTTGAATACCAAAGTAGAAACGTATACTTTTGTATACAAGAAAAGATAATAAAAAAATTACTAGTGTAGCACTAACAAAAAAAACAAGCAGTTTCACAAAAAACAAAAAAAATTAGAAAAGTTACCAGTACTCGCTTGAACTTTTTCGAATTATATTGTTCTTGATGTGTATTACAAATTTACAGACTAAAGGAGGTTCTACTGGTCATCTGGCAAAAAAGGAGCATCCCCTCCACGTAGAAAAGATTCATCCAGTCTGTATACAGAAGCATGTATACAGACTAATCACATCGCTGTAAAAAGTCTATGTACAGACTGGATACAATTCAACAAAAAGGAGATAATTTTTTCTTGGTTGTCATGGTAATGATGCTCGTTGATAAGTCATTAACCAGGGAAACCATGTACAAATTCTCTTTTTCCGTCTTAATTTTATCCAGTCTGTATACAATCATTTTGGTATACAACTGGCTTTATATAAATTGTATACAGCCTGTGTACAGTATGAATAAACCTTTTTCACGTAAGCCTCTCGTTTTGTTTACCTTATGCTCGATTACTCAGAAGATGAATGGTAAACAAGAAAAAATTTTGCATACAATTTTTTTAAGATTTTAAGTAATATATTTTATAGATTTTATTTTACTTTTTACATTTTTTACAACATCGCACTCTACGTCAATTAACTATATTTTACCGCGCCCCATAACAAACTTTGAAATTGATGATTATCAAATTATGATCAACAACAAACGTCAGAAAAAAAAAACGGGGGATCATTTCGGTCACTCTAAATTAACATATTTACTGAGTTTTACTTTCTTCTACATATTTTTGTGAAAAAGCTGAACCTCCTTAAGTATTTTGTTATTAAAAGGCCTTATTACTCGGTAAAAGTAAGTATAGCACACATAATTAGCATATTTCTAAAGAAAATGCATAACGATTTTGTAGTCTTCCTGAAAAATACGAATTCGCTCACATTTTGTATGAAATTTTTTAGTAGCGAGTTATAAAGCCTTATTCAAAAGTAAGTATCAGTAATAATGTTATTGCTCCTATTGCTGTGAATTACTATATTCCCTGGTAGAAATATTCACTATCGGTTAGGAAATTAATGGAGAAATTTCAAAGTGAAAATGTTATACTGCTCTCATTTACATGTCATTTACAAAAAAAAAAAATCAAAAATAAAAAATAAATAAATAAAAATGTAAATATGTAACAATTTGAAGATTAATTTTATTGTTTATTTTGAGTAAAAACGACCAGATTTGATTAACACGTACACCAACGAAAACGATGAAATTTCTACCAGGGCTACTTCATACATTTATAATTATTAGTAATTGTAATATAATAATATGATATGATAATAATGTTAATACAAATTAAGAAAATAATAACAATTATATAACAATAATATAATTATATTATTGTGTATGCTGAAAAGATTTATCGTAGTTGATGCAATGTTAGGGGAGATGCGCCCAGTATGGAACATTGTCCTTTACAGATTGTCATTAGTTTCTAGCTTCTAACATAATATGACGGTACTTGGGTGCTCGAGAGGTGCAACGTTAGAGCAGGAAAAAAGAAATGATAAAAAAGATTTGATTTTGGCATTTTAGGAGCTCTAAAAAGATAATTTCTGCTTCTTAACAGATCAACATCATTTACATTCAATGACTTTCATGCAAAATTACTGCGTATAACCTCAATGCGTAAACTCACTTTTAACCCTAGTACAAACTAAGACATTAAATCAAAGGCCTTTATAAATCTTCAAATTTGAGCAACTTTCATGGTCTCTATGAAAATTTTTAGCGAGATTCGTATTCATAGATGTGACGTACTATGCGCATCTCCCTCGTATGAATGGCCAGACGTTAACAATCATTCATATTTTTCCCATAAAATTGTTGTAACATTTTACAGTTACATTGCATGTACTAAATAATCGAACGTTAATACCTTTGAAATCAAATAGTCTCGTATATGTGCGATTGAAAGGTATTCCTCTCGTCCAAGTTCCCCATAATAGTGATGGTGTAAACATTAGGATGGAATGTTTGGTCTTTCAAATAGCGTGATGGGTATTATATATACATATTTTTAAAAATCATTTTAAAGGAATAGATTAAATAGTAGACGTAACGAACTAAAAAGAGCTATTTAATTTTATTAAACGTAATTATTAAAAAAGCCACTGACTTCGATGCAGACTTACATGATATACTTATTTTATATTGCTAAGTTATATTTACAATTAACTAATACTATTTTCGTTTGAATTTATATATCAGATTAATAGTTTTTTTAATTTGTTTATAGTAATTAAGTTGACAATAAAATTATTATAAATAAACAATCAGTAAAAAGGGTGTTTGCCTAGTCTTATAAGAGTATGTGATGTAAAGAAATATACATCAATTCAGAAGAAAAACTTTTCCATACAGAAAAAGGTTTAGGATCGCATAAATTTTGTGTATTTATCAGTCTATATTCAGATCGTTCAGTTATATTGTAAGCGTTTAGAGATTCAGACAAATGTTCGGAATTATATTCCTTGCAATATAAGTAGACTTGATCTTCACATACAAATATACGTTTAATCATTCCAAAAGTTGGCATATTACTTATATTGTTTATTCCACCATCTAAAGCTACAAAGAAATTGAGTTCATATTTTATACTGTAAACTTCAACTCGTCTGACCTTTTTAATATTGCCTTTCAGATTGACTCCTGCTTGTTGAAAAATACATATGTCATTATTTTCGAGGAATGTATCTTGAATAACAGTATTATGTATTTTTGTTCTAATAGCTTGTCTTTTGGTACCCCATATTGAGCATTGGGTCATCTGACTTATGTTAGACAACGTTTTTGTTATATTTCGAAAATTATTACAAATGCTGCCGTATTTTTTTATTATTATTCAAACTTAAAGCAGGATAAAGGTCTCAATGGTCCACTTTGTTGTATGCAGAAAGCATAATGAGTCATATGATGGAGTTTATTGATCGGTTTTTCTTGCGGAAATAATCTTTGAAATTCTTCAAGATGATGACGTATTAGCTCATAAAGATAAGGCAGTATAGACTTCCTTAATTTAGGCGCGAATAAAATTTCATTAATTTTATTTAGATTAATTATATGTTGAAGGTATGGATCGTCTGGTGACACCTTATCTGATACTAAAAACGGGGAAATACGTAATAAGCACCAAGTCTGGGCTGATCTTTCTTGAAGCTTGTGATCTGTTGATACTTTTCCAAGGCTAGCAGCAGTCAACGTTGCAGACGGTTTATTATTAATCTCCGTCGGCCCATATTGAAATGCATTGATCCTATGGTTTAACATGTTAACGTTGACATCATACTCCTTGTTGGAATTCATGTATGCTATTACTAATTTCAAATCATAATGAGCTTGGCCCTCCAGAATATCGTGCATGATATCAAAAACGTAATTTGCAGTGCAATGGAAATATTTTAATTCATTCAGAAGAGTATTTGTTCGAACTCCAGTACTTGACTGAGCAGTAACATCAAGTTGTACTTCCGTAAGATGCTCTTGGTGCATTTCCTTTGTTCGTAGCGGTGCTATAGTATAAGGACAGTACTTCCGTTCATTGCTTGTGATAGTGCATACTCTACAGAAGTGGTTTGCAGATGGCCCAACAAAACCTAGCACTTCATGCGCAGCCAATGTATCAGCACAAACTGTCAGAAGTGTGGCGTGTAAAACGAAGTCTTTTTCATTTATTTTAACTTGTACACCGCAATCACGTTCTAATTGCTTTAGTTCGTAGACGAATGGTTTTAAAAATTCATTTATTCCGAAATATTTTATATCTTCTTCTTTTCCAAATGCTAATACATGTACGTTACCCAGAAAATTATACAAATGTGGTGGGAGATTTGCCATACTAAAATAAAATGCCCCGATTTTTTGCTTGTGAGTTTTGCTTCCAAGTGGATTGTTTACAAGGAACTCATCATAATATAAGTGCAATCCTAAAGCATCAGGATACTTTTGAAAAAGAACGTTTTCCTTGTAACTTTGGCCATCTTTATAACTTGATAGGATGTCCTCCGATTTTGTAGAATTACTTGTTATATAACTCATAACTTCTTCATTGGACAAAATTAATTTCAAGGTTTCAATAGCCGGTACATATTGAAAATAAATATTCTTTACCAGGCTTTCATTTCTCATTGTTTTTTTATCATATATTTGTATCGGTCGACTACCTACCAGAATATGTACTTTAAGAAATCCTTTACTCTGTCAGTTACCTCCGTCATAATATTCGACAATAAGCCATCAACTGATTGTATGAATCGACCCATATCTGCCCCAGTCACATTAGTTGAAAAACGCAAATGCGATACCAATTGTGCCATGTTACTTTCGAATGTCAATGGGGTAGGAGCCCACGAGCGATTTTCATTATTGTAATTCTCTTCGGTATCACATATTTCCATGTCATCCTCATCTACATTATGCATTACATCTATGTGTTTTAGAAGATCTCTAACTCGTATGATTTCAAACAGTTATTGGTCTTACATACAAATTTATCTGGGTTAGGTGTAGCTATATTAATGTGATGATTGATTTTAAAGTGATTTTTTAATGCAGAACTATTTTCAAATTTTAGTAAACAACAGGAACAACTTATTTTACCCATCACGCTTTTGAATAAAGGTACAAAGGGAGAGAATATAAGGATAGTAAAGGATTGCACCTTTAATTTTTTACTCTTAAGAGTCCTGAAATGAAAAACAAATTTTCTTTTCAGAATAATACAAATAATACTTTTTAATTTTTTCATTTGATTAATCAAATTTATTTTAATTAATATGATCAAAGAAAGCTCTGTGTATATTTTCGATTTGCGAAAGATATTGTTTTATTAATTGCTGATTCAGTGGGTGCAACAACATTTAGTGTTACATCTTTTTACATGCAAAAAATGCAATTTTGCAATCTTCGGCAAATAATGAATTTTGCACCCGTATAAATTACATTTCGGACGGGCCTAAGTAATGATCGCTCAATCCTCGGGAGAATGATCACCGCTCAAATGAAATGAAATCGTAGCGCAGAATCCATTCTCTACGGTGGACAACATTTTTATACTGCGCCAGAAAAAAGGGCACAATAGTACTTTTTGAGTTAAGTGCTTTTCCGTTCGAGTCATACTTGGGAAGTATAAATTCAGTTATCCGCTCACCAAAGCACATAGTAGCACAATATTGTCGACGTCTCCAAGAAAAAGAGACTTTTTTGAAAAACGATATAACTATTCCACCAGAACTAGTAGTGCTTGTGAGGAAGAAAAAGCAAATACATAAAATAACATACAAAGGATTTATTCTATCAGTTAAGCATCCGAACAACACAGTTCTTTTGAAAAGTGGTAGTGTTGTTGCTATAATCAGCAAATTTAATGAAAATGATGATTGCATCATAAATAATTTGGAAGTGAAAAAATATACTAAAAAGGAATCAGATTTTAAGTACCCTCGAGACTCTAATGGTTTGAATATTTGTGAAATAAGTAAACTGTCAGAAAATATTGTGCACATACCTTTAGAGAACATTGATAAAAAACTTGTGAGATTACAATTAAACTTTTCAGTGCAAGAAGCAGAAAGATCTTTTGTTGTTGTACCTCTACTGCATTAGAAAGGCATGCCCAAAATCAGCCAGCGTGTCAGATTCAATACAGCACTAAGGTATGTTCTAACCATTTTTCATAAATTTCATCATTTTTCCAAATTTCTATAAAAATTTTCTCATGTTCGCATTTGCTATGTGAGCTAAGTAGCAGCAGACAAGATCACAGCTTGACTGTTTACATGTACCTAACCTTGACCTAGCCTAACAGTACTACATGCGTGTGGTTTCACATTTCACCAAGTTGTCTTCCAGTTCAAAATAAGTTCATAGAGCAATTCTTGCATTAATAAAGTCCAGTTTATATTGTTTTTAATTGTTCTAAACTATTATTCATCAGGTTCTTTGAATTTTTTGTGCATTTGAATTTTTGTGCAATCAAAAATCACAAGTTTTACTTACATAACCTCAGAAGTGAAATTAGTTTTCTCTGTAAAAAAAGTTTTGTTGATTTACTACACCGAGTGTTGCTTTTCTTACTTTTCAGTGTATTTAATATAAGTTATTATGAGAGTGCATTGATTACAGTGAAGAGTATGCCCGGCGTAGTATTTTTAGAAAACTTTTTCTACAGTGTATCATATTCACTTAAATTTATAGTTTTTACTTGCTTGCTTTTCAGGATGAGTGACAGTGCTGATAATGACAGTGAACCAGAAAGAAAATACCAGCTTCAAACTTACAGTTTATTACGCTTTGTACACAGAGGAAGGAAAAGCCAAGTAGAAAGTATTGACATAGTCCCTAGCAAATGGCTTGATTACGACAAGGCTAAAGCTAGATGTGTAACAAAATTTATGAAGGGTCCAACATATGGAAAAGAAGATTTACAGTTGATTCATGACTTGGTAGTAGGAAATCATGATGCACCTGCTGACTGGCAAACTTTTTCTGTGGAACAAGTTGGACGAGCAAGTAAGTTCAGAAAATACATTATGTGATCTCTTGTAGAATTCTCATATTATGCTGTACAAGAGATATAATGTTTAATTATTTTCAGAAACATATTAGCAAGCATTAGACAAAATCAAGAAGCTGGAAACGAAAGATAATGTGTTCACCCTTGAGTATGAGGACAGCTCTTCAGAGATGCAAGCAAAACTGACTTCAGCTGTTAAACCACAAAAGCTGATGTCTGATGCAAAGAAGTTGAGTGCTGCATTTTCATGGCCAAGAGTGGAAGAATCCAAACCCCAAGAGAATCACAAGACTTTGAAATGTAAGAAAGTTCACTGATTATCTTTATCATTTAAATTCTAATGAATGAATATTTGTTGTTTCTAGATGATCAGAAAAAACCAAGAAGAAAAGTACAAGCTAAAAAAGTTTATTTAATAATTTATTTAATTTCTATGTAATTTTTACGTATGGAGAAGCGTTTAATTAATGTTCTAATGACTGATGTGATAAAACAAGAGAAAAGTTTAATTACAATTACTTTGTACTTATTTATTCAATAAATTATTTAATTTGACAGATTCTGGGCAATAATGCCTCAATTTTTTACAAGGGAAACTAGATTTATATTTGTCTAGAGTTAATAGAACCTCTGCAACAATCTTTATAACAAAAATGATACGGCTAATCGAAAATTTCTCATGGGCCTCGAACTGAGGAACACAACAGAGGCAGTTAAGTATAAACTGTTATGGTAACTTATTTCTAAATAATTTAAATAGTGCATCTACAAAAATTCAGATATCTAGCTTCAATAGAACACAGTTGGCATAATAATAATGGAGCTAATAAAAATATGGCTTCCATTTACCTAGCAATGTTTAAGTCCAAATAAGTTACCATAACAGTTTTTACTTAACTGTCTCTGTTGTGTTCCTTAGTTCGAGACCAATAAGAAATTTTCGATTAGCCGTATCATTTTTGTTATAAAGATTGTTGCAGAGGTTCTATTAACTCTAGACAAATATAAGAGATCACAATCGTAACAAAGTTTATGTGAAAAGCGTACGCTAGCTACTCTCCATTCAACTTAGCTGAACAAAGTTATTAACTTTAATGATATCATGATATTTATAAATAAGCAATTTAATAGATATTATTTATATTAGATCATATAATGGTTCAAAATGTCATGTTTAATAAAAGTAAATCTAATCCAAAAGCATCAGAACATTCAGTATGGATTGTCGAGTACAAGGGTTGATAAATAAGTTACAATAATCTTTATTATGCTATCACTTTAATTGACTGATATGATATTATCATCTCAAACAGTAATACTCTAAAAAGTTTGAAATTTATATCTTATGTACCCGACAATCCATACTGAATGTCTTGATGCTTTCGTAGTAGGTTTACTTTTATGAAACATGACATTTTGAACCAGTATATTCTAATATAAATAATATCTATTAATTTGTTCAATTATAGATATAGCACGATACCAAGAAATAAAAATTGATGACTTCAAGGCCTGATTTTTTGCAAGTACATTTCATTTATATCAGCTTCATTGTTGAAATGTTTATAAGTGGGTTCGAGTGCAAAATAATAGGTGTATGATACATATACAAATTTTACCTTGCAATAGGTTAGCTATATTGTCAGGAATCCCTCGAGTCACCAAGAAGTTTCTCAATACGTCTGCTTTTACAAAAAAGTCCTGCAAATTATAAATTGTCATTTTCAAGTACACCGTATATGGATTACAAAATAATATAACAAATTAATAATTTACCTTTGGAAGAAATTCAGACATGTTTACATTTCTGCACCCAGGCGCACTTGCGGAGCTCAATTCTACGACACGGGAGGTTATAGGTCAGAAACACGCGGTACGCGGGAGATCACCGTTACGCGTACCTATATTATTCGCTCTTTGGGAAAGAGTGAATTACTTATTTTACACTTTTAGAAATTGAGGGTCGCATTTTCTACTTTTAGAAAGTAAAAATTTTATAATTCACTCTTTGGGAAAGAGTAAAATCTTCAATTTATGCTTTTGAATTTTCCGGGATACATTTTCTACTTTTAGAAAGAAGGAAATTTTCAATTTGCTCTTTGGTAAAGAGTGAATTTCTGCTTTTACTCTTTTGAAGTAGGACGAAACATTTTCTTCTTTCTAAAAGTATAAATTTATGAGTTTACTATTTGTAAAAGAGCAATTCGACTGATTTCCTCTTTACAAAGAGCGAAAGTGATAGTTTGCTCTTTTCAAACTGGCGAATCGCAAAATTTCTACTTTTTTGCGTCAATTTTTACTCTTTGGGAGTTAGAGTGCAGTAAGCACCCGAGGGAAAAATATTCTCGTAAGGGCAGTATAATCACCCAAGTAAAAAATCTGATTTTGCTTCGTGTTGCATATAGTATTTTATAGCACAGTGTGACCTAAGCCCGCACTTAGGTCACGCCTATCCGTGTATATACCTAAGTAGTCCTTTTTTGCACCATGTTTATCACACTCGCTTCACTCGTGCGCTAACCTCACGGTGCAAACCAGGACTGCTTATGACACGGATAGGCGTGACAGCAGGCTTAGGTACGCTGTGCTATAAAATTCTATACGATACTCGTGACCTACTATTGTCGACTAAAAGACCACCTTTTGGTCCTGAAAAGCGGGGTCGAAACAACTTAAAAATACAAGAAATTTTAAATATTTAAAAAAATTTTGACAATTCAAATAATTATAAAAATTTTTAAAAATTTTGAAAATGTTAAAAAATTTTGAAAATTTAAAAAAATTTTGAGAATTATAAAAAATTTTCAAAAATGTTTAAAATATTGAAAAATTTGAAAAATATTGAAAAATTTGAAAAATATTGAAAAATTTGAAAAATATTGAAAAATTTGAAAAATATTGAAAAATTTGAAAAATATTGAAAAATTTGAAAAATATTGAAAAATTTGATGAATTTGAAAAATTAAAAAAAAAAATTTATTTTTGTAACACATGCGTCAAGGTCAAATAGGGATCAAATTATCAAAATATATGAAAAATACACTAAAACCATGGTATCTTGGGGTTTTTGGGGTCGCTGAATCCGAATCCGGGGTCAGATTAAACCATCAGATCTTTCTCAAGGTCAGGTGAAGGTCAAATTGTCGAAATACATGAAAAATACACTAAAACCATGGTATCTTGGTTTTTTTTTTGGCGCTATATCTGAATCCGGGCTTATTACAACCCTATCAGGTCATGGTCAAGGTCAGTCCCATAGGATATTTGGTAATACTGAATGAAGAGTACGGTCACATGAAAGTAATATTAGACCGAATAAAATACAATGATCATAAATGGCAAATATGTGGGGATCTTAAAATCATAACAATACTTCTGGGGCTACAATCGGGATTCACAAAATATCCTTGCTATTTATGTGAATGGGATAGCAGGGATAGAAAGAATCATTACATAAAGAGTGTCTGGCCCCTTAGACAAAAGTTTGACCGGGTTCTATGAATATAAAAGATAAGCCACTTGTTGATCCATCAAAAATTCTTATACCACCTCTGCACATTAAATTGGGACTTATGAAACAATGGGTAAAATCTTTAGACAAAGATGGTAGCTGCTTTAAGTATCTACGAAATCAGTTTCCCAAATTAAGTGATGCTAAAGTAAATGAAGGAATTTTCGATGGCCCTCAGATTCGTAAGATGATAAATGATGAAATTTTTGTTACGAAAATGAATCATACAGAGAGAAGCATGGTTATGTTTCAAGGACGTAATTAAAAACTTTTTTGGAAATCATAAGAGCCCAAAGTACCAACAAATAGTTTTAAATTTAGTAAATAGTTACAAAAATCAAGGCTGCCTAATAAATCTAAAATTACACTTTTTATATTCGCATGTTGATGAATTTCCAGAAAACCTAGGTGATTACAGCGAAGAGCAGGGAGAGAGATTTCACCAAGATATCAAGGAAATGGAGCGCAGGTACCATGGAAGATGGGACGTAAATATGTTAGCAGATTCCTGTTGGTCATTAAAAAGAGATCTACCATCAACATCGGAGAAGCGGAAGCGTAATCCACTTCGTAGATCATTTGACAAGAAAATAGTTCATTACCATAAAAAAGAGTAATGAGCTTAATATATTTTTACGAGTATTTTATTGAATTGCATATACTTCTAACAAATTTAAAGTAAATGAAGGAGCAGCAAACTATGATATAGTTTTAAAGAATACGATTGTACTTGCATATACATTGTTCTTTGCTTTATGGTTTACATTACCTTTTGCATTGTTTCAGTTTATAACTAATTTTTTCACTCTCTTTACGTCCATGGCCTTGAACTAACCTTGAACTGACCATAAGTATAATCTTATGGGAATATACTGACCCTGGATTCGGATTCAGTGACTCCAAAAACCCCTAAATGTCATGGTTTGACTCTACTTTTTATGAATCTTTATGATTTGACCTTCAACTGACCTTGAGAATGTTCTGATGGAGTTAAACTGACCCCGGATTCGGATTTAGTGACCTCAAAAACCCCAAGATACCATGGTTTAGTCTTTTCTTAATGTATTTTGATAATTTGACCCCTATTTGACCTTGACTTAAGATCTGATGGGGTTAAACTAACCCTGGATTCGGATTCAGCGATCCCAAAAACATATAAGTACCGTGATCAAGTTTTTGGGACTTACTATTTTTTTTGTCGGGCTGTGTAATCAATTTAAAATTTTGTATTTAGTTAGTATTATATAGCATCTTGATCTCTTTCTTGGGGTTGTTTATAATACCAGTTAGTTTCAAAGATATTAAGCTTCAAAATTTTGTTTCTCACCCTGTAGACTTTGCATGATTAAAAACTGCATCGTTTATATCTCTAGCGTCCTCACACTGGCGGGTGGTTAAGTAATTTTAACTCTAACGTGGGGTACATGAATTGGCTGCCCTCCGGTACTCGAAGCTATCAAAGGTATATGATCTTCGAATATACCGAGGATATACCGGGGGTATACCGGAGGTATACCAGGACTACACCAGGGTTATACCATAAGTAACCGCCGGTATACCAGGACTACACCAGGGGTATACCGTAAGTACCCGACGGTATACTGAAGATACTCGAATGTTTGAAGTCCATGAATTTATTTTTCATAAATATTGTTAGGACTATGTTTAAAGTCCACGAATTCATTTTTCAAAAATAACTCCGTGGACTCCAAACATAGTCCTAACATATCCGTTTTCTTTGCAGTATTCGAAGTTATACCGCTATACAATAAATGGTTTGCTTTCATGACCCCTGGCAGGTAAACAGCAAACTTATTCGGTTGCTGGTTGGTCGCATACGGTCGCAATTGGGTTGCAGTTCAGTTGCTGCCTAATATCCACAATGATGATCTTTTAAGTGTAAAAAAGCCGTATAAGGGTAAAGTATTGATTTATCTATTTCTTTTACAAAAGAAACTATAACATTTCATCGTAAAAATAGTAAAACTGATGACTTTGAATATGCGGAGTGAAGATGAACGATGTCAATGATTATACATCATATTGAAATTAATTTTCTAACCTAAAGTGGAATTATCATTTTGCATATACAGATGTGAGTTAAGTATTAATTATTAGTGCCGTTAAACATCAAGTTTTATATAAATAATATGCATTTCGTTTACGATATGTAAATATCTTCCGGGGACGTGATTTTCTAACATATGGCGCTAGTCGGCTACCTTGATAGTAAATTCATGCGTGAAATGCGCTGATTTGAAAATTCACCTGTGATAATAATATTTAAAATAGCTGAATGTAACAGAGAAAGCAACCTCATTCCATTAGATGAAGAAAACAAAAAGTTCAAAATTGGAGCAGTTCTTAAGTTTAGTTATATGTATTGTAGCACGTACATACATAACTTTTTGACATTTATACGATATAAAATTAAAATGATTTTTTAAATGAAGGCTTATATTCATTATTTCGGCAGGGTTCTAATAAGGTATTCCCAAACATTATTCCACATCTTACAAAATTATGATCGTAACGTAGGTTACTAATTAGTCAGCAAAAGGGAAACCACAGTCTTACAGTAGTAAAGGTGATCTACAAGTTCATATTACTATTGTGCAATCTTTTGCATTGTATTAAAGTTAGATATATGAAATTTTGTATAGATATTTTTTTAATGGTTTAGAAACAAGAAACTATGTCAGTTTTTACTTTAGTGTCTCCGTTGCGTTTCTCAGTAAAAAGCTCATGAACAAGTTTCCATTAGCCGAGTTAAATTCGATATTATGGTGGTCACAGAAGATTTACTAACCCTGAGTAATGATGGTTTTGGTTTCTAGTGTATTTTTATACGTAGAAACTTGTAATAACTTTATCTCTTATCCCAGTGCATGAGTAAGAATTTACACTTTTCAATGCACTGCCTGTATTGAAACGCTCAGACTAAGCTTTATATTTTTTTATTTTATTGTTTGGCCCGGGATGTTATGGTATTTGAATTTACTTTATATTTTAATTTTATATTTTGTGTTGGTTCTAGATATTTCGACCTTGGCTGATGTATCGCAGCCAAGTCTAATATACCTGAAAAAGAACTTATGTTTCAAATTCGTTTAAAAAGAAAAAATGTTTTAAGAATTTCTTTTAAATAGACGTATTGCTGTTTGAAATACTCTCCTTAATAGAACTTTCTCCAAGGACATAATGCCTCGATGATGTTCTATTTAAAATTAAAAATGAATATAGTTAACCTTCAGAGGACGTAATGCCTCTGAAGTAGTACTATACGAAAATCTGAAAAGTAAAAAATACAAGAAAAAAAAATATATATATTATATGTGAACAAATAGTTTATTGATCCTACGTTTATATACAACTGAAATTTTATTTACTTTAAAAATTCTGAGTACGAGACAACGGATATATTGTCGAAGTCTCTCAACTCGCGCGTCAAAAGAAGTAGCTACGAGAAAATTCTACTTAGTTAGGAGACTTAGTGCTCTTTCCTGTTCGAGCTCTCTCGAGCGAATGACGCCAGGACTGCGCAAGCCGCCCTTTTAAGCTGTGGCGCGCACCTGCGCCGAAGCGCTGCTGTTTCTTCCCCCTACAGTCCGCCGCTGCTGCTGCTCGATGATTGGTTCGGCGCTGATGCGCGTTTTGCACTACTCCCGTTTCTCGAACTTTCTTAGCGTTTCAGTTTGTCTCCGACGTCCGCGCTTGAATTTTCTTTTAAAGTTTTTTATCTTTTTTGTGCCCTTTTTCTGGGTCGTTACAGTATTTTACATTCATTGAATCTATTTATTTAAAGAACCATATAATAATATAATGTTACGAAACTTGCTACGAAAATAAAAGTGTTGATTAAACACTAGGACTCACAAAAATGTTTGTATACTCTGTGCACGTTTTGCATAGATTAGTCATGTGACTAGTCCCAAAAAGTTCTCACGCTGAAATTCAGATGAGAGATGTCTTACTTTCAGATTCATAGCAACAAATTAGACAAATCTCAAACATTCCTTTTCTGATTTCCATGGCACCTTTTATCTTATACAATCGATCTCAAATTCTGATATAGTTATAGCTATTCCATATTTTCTTTTTGTAGTTATATCGTAGTAATATACATTTTTTGTTTGCGCACTCGTAAATTTGGTAATGCCATTGAACAGCGTTTACTTTTCCTTGAATTTGGGTGGCCGAGAAAATATTAATTTTTGCTTTGATATGTGCTTATTGTGGATTCTGAAAAACATATGTATGTATAAGCATCTGCTTCAAACATTTAAATAAGATGTTTCTAATTATCATAATATTTTGCACAATTTTTCTTTTAGCAGAATAATTATAATCTTCCGATTCCAATAAGGGGCTATTTTTTCAATACTTATTTAATACTTTTTACAGCAAAATATTTAATAAACACATTGATACAACTTTCTTTTATGGTGATTTTTCCAAAGATATCTATTTTTATGAGAATGAACTATATACTTTAAAGTGAATGCGCTAGTCATTATCCCAACGATTAGGTAATCGCGAAATAAATATAAGTCCATTTGATCTGACTAAAACTGCTGGTGATATAACTTGTCTGAGTGAGACGTACATTAATTCATCAGTTTCTTGTACAATTTTCATGTATGTTGTATCAAAAGCTAGTCCAATAGTTCGAAATCGAGTGCCAAACATTCCTTGTCTTTCGTTGTCGGGCCAAGTCATTATAGATTCAATGTTAATGAACGATTTTGCTTCACTTCCGTATTGTAGATTTACACAAGCAATAGAACTATTGTACTTCAGAACTCTTTTAGTTCTCGATTGATACCTAACTCCATCGAAAGATATTCACAAATGTCAATTTATTGGAAGTTGTTAATTAATGTCCACGATACCAACCTCCCATAGCGGCTACTTCTTGCGGCGCGAAAACTCCTGGAATTGCATTTCCAATATTACAAGTAAATCTTCCAGTAGTGCCATCAGTTGCTTTATTCTAGCGTTCCTTACCAATAAGTTCTCGTAATGAATTTTCTACTCTGGGAGAATATTGTCGGTCTAGAAATTTTTCTACCATTTGTCCTAACAACATTTGACATGCTATTTAAGATACTCTATCAGTAGGACTTGTTAAATAATTTATGACTTGTCGATTTCAAGATTTGAACCAGAAACCTGACGCTACCCAAACAGGTCCTAATTCTCTAACACACCGGGTAATGTATTTAAGAAGATGCACATTGTATAGTATCTGATTTTGTGAGAATTGTTGTTCGAAACGTAAGCGATAATTATCTATCAATTCTTGAGCGCGATCAAGATCATGCGGAAGAATAATCTAGCAAAATTACCTTCTCACAAACAATGCATCACTTCGATAAGCTGTCTACACGAAGATCGAAATTTGGAATAATACTCATGGCAAAAAGAGCTCTGACACCTCTTTGTGGTTCTTCGTTTTCATAAGCATAACGCGCATCTTGACTTATCTCGACATTAGTACGATCTGCACACTAAGAGAAAAAATTCTAATAATTAACTTATTCATATGGCCCGTTACTTGCGTTGCACAAATGTAATAGTTATTATATAACCTTTTAATGATAAAAGTATACTTATACACTTACTATGAACTTATCACGAATTTAGTAATAATCTTTCATAAACTAGTAGTTAATATAGCAGTTTTGAGAAGAACGTATGTCAAGTAGCGCCGCGACGCGACGCATCCGCTCAACACACCAACGACACGACGTGTGTTGTTTCGGGCGAGCAATTGCTCCTTTCATTGTGATGTTGTTGTGCATTTTTCATTACCAAAAGTGTTAAGGGGACTTAACCACCTTAAATTATCAAAAAATGAAAAATCCAATTTTATTTTTATATTAACCTTAAATTGTTTAAAACATGTATTAAAAAAATATATAAAGTAAAAAAAAACCATTGTGGAGATCTGTAAGTAAATTCAATCTTAAAATATTATGTTCAATTTAAACCAAATATTTGTCATTTTTAACATTTTTAAACAAATATTTTGTTTAAATATAAGATAACTTTTTAAGATTTGCAACATTCATCTGATTCCTTTTTGTCCTTAAACCAATAGCACCAGAGCTATTCGCGAAAAACTAAAAAAAAATTTTTCGAACTTATTTTGCAATAATAATGACCTTTACGACCCGTTTTTATGTTAGGGACTTTATGGTTGTAATCAGTATATTCTTAATTACCGATTCCAACAATAAAATTGCTGATAGCATAAACTTCCAAATACTCGATTTTTGATGCCCTGACTCCCCGACTAGTACAGCCGCACTAGAAGCGAGAGTTTCATCGGAGAGGCCGAGAAATCTCGGAAAAATCAAGGATTTTCGGTGTAGCTGAGATCTCGTCGTCAACGAAACGAGACGAGACGAGAAAAGATGATTTCTCGTCTTGGTGGTTGAAAATCTCGACGAACGAGATCTCGCACAGCCTTAGTTAGAAAACAAGCCCTATTTGTATAATTTACCATTAAATTCATGAAATCGTTATGGGAAACATCTGAAGATATTGAAAAAAGGTAAAAATGTTAAAAGTAATGTTAGTAATTCGGGTTAGTAAACTGGATAAAAATCCATAGAAATTAAAAACCGCTGCCAAGTCATTGGCACTTAGCTTCCTCCTATTCTGCTAGTGGAAGATAATTACATGGGACAATCAACTCATTCTTTGATTTAAATATTAGCTACTATTCGATACTAAAAGGATAGGTTTACTCGAATTTAAAATCAGAAAACATATATGGACGTCCAATCTTATTACGATCGATCACGTAGTTCCAGAATTATAACAGTATACGTACGCACGCATGCACGCACGCACGCACGCACACACACACACAGACAAAATCATCTGCACGGTCATTTTATAAAACCATGAAAACTCTCAAAATATACTAAGCTTTAATTATCAAATTATATGGTTTAACAAAAATAATAATGTTCAGTCACACAGAGTATACAGGGTGAGAGTTGAAGAATTTGAATCTTAATATCTTTTAAACTAAAAGGTTTCATAAGCTACAAAAAGAACCTAGCCGAAGTGATCAAAAGATCAATCTTTTCCTAAAATTTCAACTCAATTTAAACCTTTTTACTCCCGTAATCGTACGACATAAAAAAAACATTTTTTTTAGTTTTTGATTTTTATCTCAAAAACTAGTCGCCAAAATTGCTTAAAATTTTTACAACTAGTAGATATCGTTGTTTTTTATTGTCATGAATTTTTTCAAAACATTTAACTATTTATTTTTTGAGTTATATATGTTTATCGAAAAATTACCTTTTATATCATAAAAAATGAACAGATCAGTCAATCTAGAAAATCTTGCGGGAAAAAGTAGACAAATTTATGTTCTTTTAGATACACTATTGTTGAATATATTGTATAAATCATATCATTATAAAAAAGCAAAAATATTTTTTCAAAAATAGAAAAATGGCTATAATATGGCCATAAAATGGTCAGAATCATAAAACAAAAAATGACCTAAATTCAGAATTAGAAAAAATATATGCATGTCAAATTTTATTACGATCCGTCGCATGGTTCCAAAATTATGGCGGTATACGTACATACACACACACACACACACACACACACACACACACACACACACACACACACACACACACACACACACACACACACACACAGCCATCCGCACGGACATTTTCTAAAAACGTATGATTCGTACTCCAAACACCTCCAAATGCGTTTCCACGAAGTATTAGCAAAACTGAAAATTTTACTATTAGAAAGCTTCCTCTTGAGGAGGAAGCAAAACAAAAATAAAAAATTTGTTAGACAAACAACTTAAAAATTTTAAGGCAAGCTTGTATCTTGATATGCCTATAAATAATTAGGTAAAAAACCGTAAAATATTAATTATTTACTTTGTAAAGTTATGATTATTATAGCATTCTTTTTATTAAAGGTATTTTATAGCGTGCATGATTCTGAGCAGCCTAATAATAAAAAAACCGCTGCCAATTCATTGGCACGTAGCATCCTCCAACGAAATTCATTCAAATTTTTTTTTTCACTTTATTACCGCTGCAGCCTTAATTAACCCAGTTAGCGGGGGCCTTCCACCACCTTTGTGTGGAAGTACAGCCCAATCCTATCCATTTCTTTTCCTTATAACTTTCCGCCCTGATTTAACCTCCCTGGAGAATTTTTCTGGTGAGGACATCTTTCAGACTAGCACCGTGTTGATTAAGCCAACACTCTCTGTCCTTTTTTTTAAAGGTCGTCGGGTCCATCGCCCAGTGTAGACCGATCCGGGAAAGCTTCATCTTTCAGGAGCCAGCTCCCCGCCGGTAAGGCCGGCGTTCCCTGCCTAGCGCATTGGATCGGCCTACCTATTTTATCGACTTCTCTAAAAGTCTCTAACACTGCTTCGCATTCGCCCATGTTTGCGCATGTGAGGCAAGGGAAAACCCGGAATTACGCTGAAGGAAAATTTCGGGGAAAAACCGCCTCGAAGCAGCCGTAGTTCAGGGTACTTTACCCGTTAAAATACAACTCAGAAAAAATCCGAGTGTGTATTCACCGGGAATCGAATCCACGACCCTTTAAGCGAGCGCGTATCCGCTAGTTATAGGGCGTGCGCCTTAACCAACTGAGCCACGGACGCTCTGTCCAATAAATAATATTGTTATAAAATGCAGTATGTGAATGCTATTTTAAATATTTCCAAGTTTAATTATTTTGCTGTAGAAGCAATTTTCTTATAGCAAAAGATATTGTTATGTCCTAAACTGATGAGAGTTGTCAACGGACAGTAACTCTACGGGTTAGTTACTATCATAAGTACGGACGAGGACAAAGCTCCAACGCATGGAGTCTGAGCGCCGTCGGTACCTGACTATCTTCGCGATCTTAATAGAACAGCCTCCAGTAGCCACCGGATAATACTTTGAAATCACGCTAAATCCTTGATTTGTTATAACCACTCTAATTAACGACCCTTTAACAACACTTCTTATCAATCACTAAGGCGAGACGTTACTCTAGTCGTTATGCGAGAACCTCGGACTAAACTGAATTTAATTCTTGTATTGAATTTAATTTGATTATATTGAATTTAATTCTTGTACAACAATATTAATTACGTGCCCTAATCTATTAAAAGAGAAAGAGAGAAAGAGAGTGCAAATGGAGGCGCATAGCCTAGTGGTGTATATGTATAAGTCGCTTACCTTGTTCTTCTTCTGCTACTGAGCTGTTCTGCTACCAGCACGTCCTCTCAGTAAGTTTATGGACTCAGCTTCCAAAGCGGAGCGAATGCGAAGGCGATTTGGGTTCGNCTTTCTGCTATCGAGCTGCTCTGCTACCAGCACGTTCTCTCAGTAAGTGTATGGACTCAGCTTCCAAAGCGGAGCGAATGCGAAGGCGATTTGAGTTCGACAAGGATCGGGAATTGTCGGGTTTAAAGTACAATCGCGATATCAATTTAATTCGATTTATTCGCTTTTAAACAAATTTCAGATAACGTTCGCTCGCAACTAACTAAAATCTTGCGCTGATTGTAATTCTTTCAAGAAAAACGACAAAAGACAACACGACTTCTGAGTCTCGACAATTAACAAAATCTGAGTTGATCGTTACAAAAATATCCTAAGTCTCGATAATGACAAAATCTTCAAGTGTCTATCAGAGCGAAAATTCTAAGTCCGAAAATATCGAAATTTTATAAGTCCAATACAGCCGAAAAAATTCTAAGTCCCGAATGAACCGAGCTCCTGCAGAGCTTACGCACGCGACGATTTTTTTGATCGAACTGGCTCTCGCGAATCTGCTGCCGGGTCCTTATATACCTTTTGAACTACGTCGATCTGTTGCTTACTTGGTTCCTACGGAATGGCTTTTTGGCCAACAGGAGGCTCGGATGCATTACATCTCCTTATTTAGAATTTTCTAGGACACGATCGCGTCCCCGTGGCCCAATTAAAAAATTCGATTCCGTGTACGCTCTCTAAGCCTTTCTGCTCTTGTTTGCTGTCAGAGCCATTGTAAATTATCATTTTATGGTGGGCTACTCGAATTTTTTCTGTGAATTTGAGAGCTGCACCTTACTATCCGCCGCGCGGTGTCGTTTCTAATGCCGGCTTGAATGGTTTTATTTGTCGTGCGGAACTTCCATTCGCTTCGGAGATTTATTTTTCTCGTTTGTACTAGCCATCGTACATCCTCTAGGCAGTGCTTCTCCTTACGGCGGCATCGGGCTATGCTAGCTGTGCTCGAGCGTTCCTCCAGATTCCAATAACTCTGCACGTGTTGGTTCTAGGCAGCCTTCGACTGGCGGCCCTTTTACTTTTTTCATGTTGCCGAGCTGCGTTCTCCTGTTAAAATGTGCGAATGACGATCTAGTTCACTTTTTCTTCTTCTTGCTTTCCGTTGTTCTGCTGTGAGTGATTTCTATTCTTTCGTCGATGCTGCTGAGCAGTGCTTGTTTCTTAACAGGTGTGTGTGCATCAAGGTGCCTGTAATGTGTGCAGCATACCTGTGTGTCTCTTTGGTCGCGTGCCACCGTTGTAGCGCCGTGGTGTGCGTGCGTATAGGTGCGCCTCCTTAGTAGTGGTCCTCTGCTATAGCGCTGTAGTGTGCGTGAGTATAGGTGCGTCTCCATAGTAGTGGTCCTCTGCTATAGCGCTGTAGTGTGCGTGGGTATAGGTGTGTCTACTTAGTAGCGGTCCTCTGCTATAGCGCTGTAGTGTTTGTTTGGGCCTTTCACCTTCTGCATCTCTTGCTCTATTGTTACTATGAATCGATGTCTTTTGGCTTTGATTCTACTTTTATACTTTTTCGTGCTTTTAGTTATTCCGCGCGTTCACGTTTATGTCTTGTTTAATCGTCATTATTATACGTGAATCTATGATTATTATTAATTATTAGAAATGATTTTACTTATTAACTCTTGAATTCAATTATCTTACTTCATACCACGTTGTCGTTTCTCGCTTTTATTTAATTAATCTTTATTGTCGTTCTCTATTCAAATCTTTTCAATTATGAAATGGTAGCGTTTTGATGTCAAGTATAGTATTACTTTGTGCTGTCGGGCGTGTTTCCGACTTATGTGTTTTGAATTTCCTAAATCTCATTATACGCTACATTCTAATGGGAAGGGTATTGATTGACTTGTTTTACAACAAATAACTTTACTATTTAAATAACTTTACTATTTTTACTATATCAAAAATGCGAAAGAAGTGAGCATTTCACAATATATAATAATCAGAAACATTCGAGATCAAAATCTCTAAAATAGCAAAGTTGACGAATCGATTGTTTAATTTTGTAGATATATGTTTTCTATAAATTTTTCAGAAAAATCGGTTATTATATTTCAGCTCTTTACTTAAGAACTGCTTAACGAAATCGTTTAAAATTTTAAATCACTAAATACAATTTTGAAGCATTTGACTACATTGTTTTAGAGATATAAGGAATCAAAAAATTTTCAAAAAAAAATTTGAACCTCGATATCTTAAAAATTATAGGGGTTTCAAAGCTGCGCAATACATTTAGCTAGAACACATTAAATATCTACCTTTTCCCAAAATCTCAAGTGCAATAAGGCCTTTTAACGCCCGTAATCGAGGCACAAAAAAAACTCATTTTTTGAGTTTTCAATTTATTACTGAAAAAATAAGTCGTCAAATCACTTAAAATTTTAATGGAATATAGTTTGACACGGGACCCATGAACATGGGTTTTTTCGTGCGGTTATGATGTTTAGTTTCAGAGGTACGAATTTAAAAATAAAATCACCTTTTCATTTAATCTGTCGAACGGAGCGGTCAATCCTGAGGACCATAAGTAAGTAGCTAATTTTATTATCTTTCAAATGCAGTTTAGCTAAATTGTTTTTATTAAAAAAATAAAAAAAATAACTGTTTTTCCCGAATTTAGAATCCAAATATAAGTATGCATGTCAAATTTGATTGATATTGACGAAGCAGTTCTGAAAATATTACGGTACACACACAGACACACACACACACAAATCCATACGGACATTTTCTAAAAACACGTAATTTGAACTTCAAACATCTGAAAACACGTTTCTATGAAGTTTTAGAGAAACTTAATAAACTATAATTTTTGTCGCGAGATCACGTGTCAAAAGTTTAGTTACAAAATAATTAAGAAGAAAGTAATGTGCGTATGCTTTAAATGTCTGTTACTAAATACGGGTAGATAGAAAAACAATAATAATGTACTTTAACGCCTGAGAAGAACGACTGGCTATTTTAGATAAGATTTAATGTTGTCTTAGAATTCTGTAGTAGCCGACATAACGCTTTTTTGCAATGTGTGTTTTATGTTTACAGGGAGAGATACCGGGAAAGAGATTCCGCTAAGATTTTCAGAAATGTTTTCTGATAATTTAAAATTAGTGAAACCAGTTGTAGTTTGATCTCATAGGCCTTTATTCGGGAGTTATAGCCAATTTTACGTGAAATTTTACATAAAATGTTATGTAAAATTTGATGATATATAATGGTATCGTTGGCTGTATCGGTCTACCCGAGACAATCTTGGATACAAAATGTTTTTTGGTCTCGGGTAGACCGATACAGCCAACGATACCATTTTGAGAAATACCGAGGGATAGAGCCAAGGAGAACTCCCCGCTTAGCTTCTTGATGATACATAGTCTTTTACTTTTAAGGATATTTTTTAGTTACGAAAGATTTAACATGTGTAAATATTATGTATTAGATGTGCTGAAAAAATGAATTATGAAAGAAAGCGTATATTTATTACAAAATCATTTAAATGAAACGTGTTCTTCTGCAGTAGTTAGCTTCCTTTCTATTTTAGAAAATAACTAGCGCGCCACAACGCGGCCTTCGGCCGCTATGTGGCTTGCCGCCTTGCATCACTTCGCGATGCAAGGTACGCAAAACGCTCGCGCATTCGCGCTTCGCGTTTTTGCGCATGAGGCACGACCGCCGACGCTCGCGCTTCGCGCTCGCTGTCTAACCTTACTCTTTAATCTAATTATTAGAAAAAAAATCAATGAAAAAACATTGATTATTCATCCTTTTTTCGTATACAATTAAAAAATGTGTTGGCCATACATAGCTTCAAAGTTTTTACAAATATTTTAGTTTTTGACTTATGATTTTCAATATTGTTGATTTTCGAATAGACATTCATATAAATTTTAACATGCATTCTCTTATTGCAACGATTATTTCGTTTTAATTATAAAAACCCTTTTTTATTCCGTAAGATTAGAAAAAATTATCTTTTTATAGTACTTGAATTCAAATTATACACGCGAAATTTCATAAGGTGGCCAAATTCGGAACTATCCTATTGGTGGAATATACATTGATTTATATGTAAGCTGTGACTGTGACGTCACGCTTAACTAACCGAATTCCATCCCGTTCCTAAAGTCGT
>CM053168.1:26892529-26912076 GCA_012977825.3 Pteromalus puparum | reverse complement strand
CTTAACTAACCGAATTCCATCCCGTTCGTAAAGTCGTGAATTTTGTGCAAAGATAGTTTATTACATAATTTGAACAGAAAAATTATTAGTTTTATTATCAGCTAAGCAAAGCCGAACAGCTGTTCGTTGGCTCTGTCGAAGCGAGGCAGCGAGCTCGACCACTGCGCATACATTGTGCGCATCGATCTGGCGACCGGTCGGCGACATGCCCATGTAGCCGTCTGCCGTGCGTGTTTTGACGTTTTGAAGCTGCCTCCCGGCCTCCGCTAACCCCAATGTTTTGTTTTGCTCTGTTTAACTTTTCGGCGATATAAGTGAGTGCGTAGTGAAAAAAGTATTAAAATTAGTTTTAAAACCAGAAAAGAAGTGCTGCTATCGTGCCTATACGTGTTTACAAGCAACATCTGCTCACCACGATCCCGCTCGCGGATCCGCTGCTCACGGTTGTTGCTTTGTAAGACAGTGCAAACGGTATTCAAAAGTGATGCACCCGGAATGGCACCGACGATGCGATGTGTGAGCAGTGTGAGTGTCAGTTTATGAAGGAGTGCTGCAGTATAGGAAGACATGTAGCTCCAACAAGAAACTTGAGTTTTTTCTTGGAGGTTATCCTTTGTTTTTTGGATTGGAGTACTCCTGCGAATGCTGCTCCTGCTCATTCTATTGATGTGCTGATACATTCTTCTTGCAAGATGCTGCTTGGATGAAGATTCACTATCGCTTAAGATCTACGACTGGTTTTCCTTTGTTCTATTTCCTGTGTTCATTATGTTTACATTTATTGTGATATCTATTGTGTTATGTGCAGTATAATCAGTGTAATTGTGTGATCTGTTTTTTAGAGTCGTAATTCCGATGCCTCCCAAGATCACCCTGGACTGGATTCAATATCTCTCTTTCTCTCTCTGGTGGTGCTGGTTGGCGTTTCTAGGTACTTCAACAGCCTCAATACGACTCTGGAGCTGGATTTATGGTATCTGATCGTGTTGCTTGGCATCTCTGGCTGATGTCATCACCAGGAGACAACCTTAGAATTACATTTGAACTTTCTGCAAGTGCTGGTTGGCGTTTCTAGCTGGCTCAACCACCTGCGAATGATCCTGGAGCTCGATTTCTACTATCCGGCAGTCCTGTTTGGCGTAGCCAGCTGATTGGATCACCTTGAGACGATCTTGCAACTGAATTGATGCTGTCTTGGAGTATTGGTTGGCGTTCTTGGGTACTTGAACTATTTTAATACTAATCTGGATATGGATTTATACTATCTGACAAGGTAATTTTGGAAATATTAGAATAAACTTGAACTGTATGTTGAATTTATATTGTATCTTCAATAAGTTTTAACTTGAAACGCTTTGTCCCCTATGATAAGTTCAGTAAACAGATGTCTAATGGCTCGCGGATACCTTTTCAGTGTTCATGATGATAATCTTCTGTTTGTAAATGTGAATTATGTGACTGAGACATGTGGTTTGACGGTATTCATACTTAAAAGCTGCCTTGTTTCAAATTTTTATGCAGAGATCAGTGGTCTGAATCTCTCAATAATTATTTAAGAGTTTGATTTTGTAATATTTTTCTGTATGTCTAGGTGTATAAAAACTCTGCATTTGTTGGATTATGGTCTACTGCGTCTACCGGAGTCAACCTAAGGATACCGATGGTGTTGATAACTAAGCTATCAAAATCTTGGAGTTGGAACGTAACTTCATTCAAGACTATGGCACTACTATAGTTATACTATACGTATCTATAATCATATATTTTAGAGGCTGGTTTTTCTTTAACAGTTACTTAAATTATACAGTCATTGTTTTCTAGTTTTATTAATAAAATTCTATTTTTCTTGTAGGTGAAAAAAAAACAATTTAATATGGAAAGACTCAAGAGGATTTTCAAGAGGATTTTAAAGATAGTTAACAGAAGATTCAAGATTTTATCAAGATTTGATTTAGTAATAGGGTTTCATTTAGAAAATGTATTATAATAGCATAGTTTAGAGGGACGTGTCAGGCTTCTCAGAGCAGGCTGAGATATCGAATCTCACACATTTTTCGCACTGGGTCAGATGGGGCATGTTGCAGCGAAGTTATTATTGAATTTATGTATCAAAAAATCGCTTCTAGGAATGTTGTATGTCAAAAAGTGTTAAAAAATATCTTTGCCACGGTAAAAAGTTGTATTTTAAAATTGTTTACAACTTTTACATTTAACATTTTTTTGTAAAACGTAAATCCGAAAAGTTTTATGGCAAATAATTGTTTTTTTAGCTGTAAAAAATTGATTTTGGGCTTTTAACTCGAGCTCTACGCATTTTCATAATTTTATGTAAAGGGAAAAAAGTTGTATTTTTCAATGATCTACAACTTTTTTATTTAACTTTTTTTTGCAGAATGCATAGAATTCGAGTTACAGCTAAAAAACCGATTTTAGCGATTTTTGAAGGTGACCGCATTCTGCGTATATGTGCAGGATCAAGTCCAAAATAGGACCGGCACCTTACTATCATTAAAGGAGTTTCCAAAAAAATTTTTAGCCTGATTGACTAAAGTCTCTCAGAGATAATTGCATCACAACAAAATCTTTATTAATAATTACATGTAATTACATGTAAAATCAAACAAATTGTGCCCGCATATCAAAACAACGTAGAGGATCAGGATAAAAAAAATAGTTTTTTAGTTTGTGCGAGAGGTGACTCCTTCTAAAATTTCAGCATGTCATCACGCAATTTCATCAGTCGAAAATTGCGTGAAATATCGCATCTCACACATTTTTCGCACACGAAACTATAAGGCACTTCCGTGTCGCGGTCGTGCCTAAAAACACTAAAAATCATTAAAATTAGGAGACAACAGATATTTTGGAAGTGGTCATCCTACAAGAAAAGTATGGTTACAAAAGTTCAGCCTGACTGAAGGTCACACTGTATCATATCGAAAAATGGTCAAACAAAACTATTTGTTTATGTCATGTTTAAAACCACGCACACGTTCCGATAACTCTTACGGACATACTGTTGACCAGATTTATATACAAATATTAGAATTTGTCATTGATCGATTGCGACATAAACAATATGCTATATGCCGCAAAGTAGTCATAGATAATGTCTTTTATGGTGTGTGTAAGTCAATAAAAAAAGTAAGAAGCGTAATTGATGAATGCGTAGCTATTGATATTAATAAAATAGACACAGTGTGCGTTTTTATGAAAGTGAATGGCAATTTATATATTTCAACTGTGCCGAACTCATGTCGTAATTGAATGAAGTATTTAGTTCATAATAATTAAATTATTCATAATAATTAAAGATTTGAATCAGTATATTTTTTTTACTACGTTTAAACTTGAACTTATTGTTAGAATTATCTATGAGCAACAGTTTTGAGAAAAACTTTAGCCTTTAGTTAATTCTTTATCATTAGTTTCCGATCGAATAGTTTTTAATGATAACTATTTAGATAACTAATAGTTGTAAGTTTTGTAAGCTCGTATTTAACCTTGATTATCAATCTACAGTTTTTAATAGTAACTAATTATGGAAAATAATCTGTGCATTCGTGTTTTTTTTTAGAAACAGCATTCATGTATGAATATATTATATGCTTATTTTGTAATGTGCCTTCGACTATAAAATTATGTAAAGCAACGTAAAGTCATGGACTAATGTAAAATAATTGTTTTTTTGTATAATATGTATATAATAGTTATGTAAAATAAAATACAAAGTGCATGATCAAAAAACTTCCAATTTAACTTATAATAATTGTTGAATAACATTCGATGATAAAACAATTCCAATTGATTCGTATTAGAAAATTTTTTTTGGTTCTTTGCCTTTAAATCCCACGCTACTTCACCATTAGATGACAGTAAATGCTGCAAGGTAAATTATTTTAAAGGTCGACTCTACTACTTAATGCATTATAAAATCATTTTGTATTATATCTTTTATTATATTGAAAGGAATGCATGGTGCCATGTTTCAACAAATATGTTTTAGCATCATCATCAGCCGTTCATTTTCGCATGCATTTGATAATGTTGAGACTATGAGACTAGGCGAGCAGAGTTCAAGCGACGGCAGAGACGCCATGCGCGTGAGGCATGATGGGACTGCTCATCCCCCTCTCCCCGTCCTGCAACGGCCAGCGGCGGTGCTCACTTCTCAATGTGCTCTCGTCCGAGATCGACGCGTCCGCGCTAAATAATTCTATTCGTATACTCCTTTGTTAATTTAAGTTTAACTTTAGTGCCTTTTTATTAAGAAAGATCGTAGGTAAGCTTGAGGAGAATAAAGTGTGAATAAAGAGAAACAGTGTTCTTTATTATCCTAAGTCGCGCCAGGCCTAGTAATAGCTCAACAGGTTATGGGCCCAGCACGCTTCCACTGCGCTCCTTGGGAATTTGCTAGACCTGTGCATGCACTTAAGGATATCTCGCAAGTGAGGTGCCAAAATTACGGGTTTGCCTTTTCAGTGAAACCGTTGGAGGTGCATAGATGGAGGAAAAGTTTGATGATCAAAGTTCGACGTTTTGGCTTCCGGCTTGATCTGCAACGCTCGACACGTGCAGCATAGGAGAGGACCACGGAGACGACCCGCTGCCCTTTTGTTTGCTTCGAAAGCGTTTTTCAGCTCGAGTGGCAACATGTCCGATCAGGCAAGGAGGATATCTTTACAGATGCCGAAGACACGAGGTAAGCCATTGTCTTTCTTTGACGAAGTGCGCGAGTGAAAATTTTGCGTGAAGACGGTAAAATCTTCATGACGCAAATTCCGTAGCGCGGCATGCGAGGCAGGCGATTCCAGGAATCAGCCCGAAGCCGGCGACGTGTTTGAACGTGCCTGTGCGCGCGTCGAGTGCTCGCGATAAAGACGCGACGAAGCAAAATGGCGGCGCCCGGCGACGCGGGAAAGAGAAGCCGTTGGTGCGGTCAAACGCGAGCGCCATCTTGCTCTCTGTGTACATGAGAGCGACGGGACGAGTTAGTTCCTTGTACGCGTAATCGATGGCGCTAGTTTCGCAAATCAAATCTTGACTGCACATACGTAAACGTACGTGAATGCTCGATGACGTAATGTTGCGAAGTTAGATCAACGGCTCGAATTTTTTATTGAAAATTCATTCTCGAATAAAGCCTTAAACTATGTTGCGACGCGGTGATCGAATCGGGAAGCGGAAATGTTTATTAGAATTAGACTCAAGCTTTACTAATCTTTTATAAATAAAAATTTCAATTTTAAGCCCGATTTAAAAATATTGTGAAATAGTTAACTGATTAGTTCGAATTTAACAGATAAGAAAAACCTG
Source organism: Pteromalus puparum (assembly GCA_012977825.3). Lineage (NCBI taxonomy): Eukaryota > Metazoa > Arthropoda > Insecta > Hymenoptera > Pteromalidae > Pteromalus > Pteromalus puparum. Next base: position 26,906,760 of record CM053168.1, on the reverse strand, counting down.
CAGTTATTTCTGCTGCTCCAGGACAATAAGTTGGGAATTTCGGAAACACACCCTGATGACTCTTTCTATCCAGATATGAATATTGATGGAGACATCTATATTATGGCGTCAAGTGGTAAAAGATACGACTTAGGTAAAGTTTGAATTTTCTCATAAGCTCGAAAATTAAAGGTCGTTTTTCCACAAAAAAATATGTACATATTAAATTTTAATAACATGCTGTTCAGTTCCAAGCTTAAATGTTGACCAGTACATGCAGGGTAGTATATGTTATTGCTGCTACACTATGTGTGCTGTAAAATCACAGTTTTGTTTTAAAACAAACAGGTAATTAGCATTGTGCATAAATATCACGCGATAGAGTGCTTATTGTGATTGTCGTTCGTCAAAACAAACAACTCATTTACAAAATGTTCCTAGATAACTCTCTCGTCGAGGAACGATTACTGGAATCCGTAAAGAAGGAGATCAAAAGGATTCAAACTGAAGCAGTGGATTCAGATAAAGTGGTTGGCCCAAGCCAACGTCCCTCGTCTCGAGGAATACCTCGTCCCCAAAGCTGGATGTCAATGAAATGACTGCAGACGGTGGGCTGGCCTATAAGCTCGATGAGGAAAAAGATAAAAAGTTTGATTCTGTGGATGACAGCTGAAAAAATAAGTTTGAAATAAGCTTGGAAGGTAAATCCACCCCAGTTGTTAAATCAGATATACCGATAAAACTGGACTTGGGACTGAACAAAATCCGTCAGAATGAGGAGACAGCTAAGCTTGGAAAGTTTTCTTTGAACACTACTAATGAAAATGTTGAAATTTCAGAATTTATGGTCAAGCTGGATAAGCTGGAAAAAGCAAACAGAGAATTGAGAGGGATGATCAAAACCAAGTGTAATCAAGTACACGATGACATAGCCTAGGACTTAATTAGGCATAAGTATGATGTGCAAGAAAATTACAGCTGGATGGAAGAAAAGGTACAGTTTTGGGCAGAACAAGATTGACTGTACGAGGAGAAACAAATTCTATCAGCTGGAAAAACTGCACAAAATCACAGCCAACCGTCGAATCAGAACACTGCAGCTGGGACAGTTACGAACACCCACGTGAGTAGATAATTTTTAGCAAAACTAGTTCAAGAGGAAGTTAATAAAATTGAATCGAATAAAAGCACTAGTGTGAATGAAAAAATTCAGATTGAAGTAACAAATAGAGATAACACTTTCCGTAGAGAATATAAATTAACGCAAAACTTGAATATTAATACATTCTTAGACTTTTTAACTTCAGAACTAACTCTTGCTGATTTGCTGCATGTAGTTGATTCGACGGTTCAGCCAGCACGCGTGCCTGATCAAACAAAGCTGGAAAAAGATAAAGTTCGAGTTCGAGACATTATCATAAATAGAATTGATATATCTTATTGTGAAAAGGTATCCGATATCAGGGATCCTATTGAATTGCTCGATGAAATTAAACGCATTAAAGAGAATGAATTAAACGTGTCTACTAGAAGTATAAGAAAACAGTTGCACAATATCCGATATAATCCACATAAAGAGAAAGCATCTGCTTTCTTGGACAGATTTGATAGATTAGTTCGATTATATAATAAGTTGCAGACACATACTCGACGAGATACTAGCGGCACTGGAGGCCAATCTTCCGCCCAGCACCCTGGAGTACAATTCTGGCGAACCGGCACCAGGATCCAACTACGTTCCAACGCCGATCACAGACTTAGCGTCCAGCACACCGGTCGCACTAACAACAGCAGTGCCAGGGACTGCACAAGTGCCAGCAGAGGAGAATTCGTGGCCAACAAGATCTAAGCCGCGGATCATCAGCAACGTCACCTTGCCTCCTCTGCTGCACTTTAAACCGCCGGCAAAACGCAGGGTCCTGGCGAAACCCGGAGGATTCAGGGCAAAGAAACGCCAGTCACCGAAGCAAACCAGCGTCGAAATAGTGGATTTAACATCACCTCCACCACCACCAACACAGGCCCCGCCTCAGCAAGTGCGATCGCCCACACGCCCGCCAAGCATCGTTACGCCTCCACCACCGCCACCAGCACGGGATTCTACAGTCAACCTACCCCGTCGTAAGGTTCGGCTACCAGACGGTCAGAAGGTCGCCGTACCGATCGGCGTGAAGAAATACGTCGTGAGGTACGGTGGCATCAAACGACTTCTTCGACTTGTTCCGTCAACTGGCGAGGTCCGTCACGTAGGAGAAGCCAGGAGTACGGTCGTAAGTTCCGTTTTTCTTTCGTTAATGTTTTTTTTCTTTTATCTGAAATAGCATAAAATTTGCTATCCGCAAAATTTCACGCTCCGAAGAGAGGGGGAGATGTGACGAGACATAAGTCTCGCACACGAGATCAACAAACACGGCGCCGAGTAAATCAGCTGATGGCAGCGAGCGCGCGCGCGCAGCGAACAAAGGCGAGTCCGCTCGAAGCGAGGCGAGCGCGCGCGCGCACCAACCAAAAGGCCAGCACGCACGAGCGCGAGATTCTACTAGTAACTCAGCGGCGACGCGCCGCGAACACACCTATATAAGGCGGGCCGCGCGGCATAGCGGGGCAGTTCTACTCGAGTTGAACTCCTGGCGGCATCGTGCGCACACGTTACCGAGAGGAACAGCTAGAGATAGACCGACGCCAACAACGTCGGCTCGTGAGCACACGTGACGACACTGTTGGCGAACCCGAAACTCCGAGTTGCCGCCGTGCGCACATGAGACAACCAGGAGTAGCCGAACAGCGCCGAGTCTCGTCTACGTGAGCACACGTAGCCGATACTCGACATTGCCACCTGCTCCTGAACACCCGTCCCAAGGGACTGGTTGTTTTCCCGGCCACCGTGAGCACACGGGGCTGAGAAAATAACTAAAGCCCCGCCGACGATTCCCCAGGTCGTGCGCACACGTCCTGGTGAAACACCGGCCAACTCCTGCCCGTGCAAAACCGACCACCCGCCGACCGCTCGAGATTCGCCTGGTCACTGTGAGCACACAGGACCAGGAGAAGAACGAGACGAGCGACCTCGATCCGTAGAGCCGTGCGCTCACGACTCCATGGACTCGAGGGAAACCTAACCTCCGAAAACCCGTCGTTAACCCGAACCCGTTTCACCGTCCGAAACTCCGATACCGCGTCCGTAAAATCGATAACCGCACCGAAACCACGTAACTCCGGCAACGTAGTGTTAATGTACCGTAAACCGCTATAGATTAAGCTAAACTGATTGTGAAGGCGAAATATTCTAAACCACCGCGATTTCGATTTCTGTTACAGATGGAGACTAATAATTGAATTATCAACTTGTTAACATAATTATTATAATATATCTTTATTATTATTAATTGCATAAACAAGTCTCTTCAATTAACCTTTCCCCTCGAAGTGGCAGTTCCATTTGCGTATCTGGTCGAGGACCTTGTTCTCGCTAGGTGGGTGTTCCTGCGTGTCCTCGGTGGGGTTACAAAAGAACTCACAGCCCCCGGGTCGACCAGGGCTCGCACCGTGTTTCGATCTATTTGTACCTCTATGAGGTTTCGGCCGTCGTGGGACGGCCTGCCGCCACCTTGGAGCCGTCCATTCGCGCATTTCCCGAGCGGTCCGGGAATCCATGGCAGTCACGGGTTAGAACGCCATCTTTGCCGCATACAGAACAGAATTTTCGTGGCTGGTTTTTGCATGTGACGTGGGTGTGGCCGCGTTGCTTACAGCGCCAACAGCACTCCGCTCGGTCATAGTATTCACTGGTTACGCTATTCTTACTGGTGTCTGTGCTGTTGATAGCCGTTTTTCGCTCTTGATCGCGTAACTTACTCGCGATCTCCTCCTATTCCTCGACTCGTTATATTAAGTTCGGTACATCTTTGATCTCTTCCCTACGTACCCTTAGTTGTAGTTCCGGTTTCATGTTATAGTATAGGTTGTCGAGGTGTTCCTCCGGTGTGTATCCTCCTCTTCTTCTCATCAATGTCGTTAACGCGTTACAGTATGCGCGTATAGTTTCGTTCGATTTTTGTAATCTTTCGGCGATTTGTCTGGTTAAGTTTCGTCGTTCTCCACTTGACAGGTAAAAATTTCTGAGCCTCTCCTCCAGCTCCTCCCAGGTCTCACAGTCGCTTGCGTAGTTCTTCCGCCATTGGAGCGCTTCACCTTGAAAAAATTCCGGTTCCCCTTGGAGCAGCTGTGCGCTCGTAAAGCCGTAGGACTCCTGCAGCTCCCGGACTCTTTCGAGGAATGTATATACGTCTTTCCCCTCGAAGTGGCAGTTCCATTTGCGTATCTGGTCGAGGACCTTGTTCTCGCTAGGTGGGTGTTCCTGCGTGTCCTCGGTTGGGGTGGACGTGTCTATTCGGCGAGTTTCCTCGAGTGTCCGCTGGATAATCTCTGAGCGTTCTGTCTCTAGATCCTGTTTTAAGTCCACTTCTTCGTCGTAATCAGTGGGGTCCTCTTGTTTCGTGTCGAATTCTTGTGGAGATTTCCGGACGTATAGCGATAGCCGATGGCGAAGCTCTACTACCGTTCCCCCGGTATCAAGATTCTTTCCTTCTAGTTCGGCGATTAGTTGCGCCTTATTCAGGCGGTAAACCCAGCTTACCTTCATCGTGAAAAAAAAAAAAAAAAATTTCCCGGTTTTCTTACTTCTGTGAGTCTCTTTTACGATTCCGCGCGAGTAGTAGGCGAAATATTCCAAAACGGTCCCTGTCCGAGCGCCATGTAACGGTTCGACTTTCCCCATGTGTTAGGTAGTCGGCCGGACGCCAGGATTTGGTTAGGGGAAAGGTTAATTGAAGAGACTTGTTTATGCAATTAATAATAATAAAGATATATTCTAATAATTATGTTAACAAGTTGATAATTCAATTATGAGTCTCCATCTGTAACTGAAATCGAAATCGCGGTGGTTTAGAATATTTCGCCTTCACAATCGGTTTAGCTTAATCTATAGCGGTTTACGGTACATTAACACGACGTTGCCGGAGTTACGTGGTTTCGGTGCGGTTATCGATTTTACGGACGCGGTATCGGAGTTTCGGACGGTGAAACGGGTTCGGGTTAACGACGGGTTTTCGGAGGTTAGGTTTCCCTCGAGTCCATGGAGTCGTGAGCGCACGGCTCTACGGATCGAGGTCGCTCGTCTCGTTCTTCTCCTGGTCCTGTGTGCTCACAGTGACCAGGCGAATCCCGAGCGGTCGGCGGGTGGTCGGTTTTGTACAGGCAGGAGTTGGCCGGTGCTTCACCAGGACGTGTGCGCACGACCTGGGGAATCGTCGGCGGGGCTTTAGTTATTTTCTCAGCCCCGTGTGCTCACGGTGGCCGGGAAAACAACCAGTCCCTTGGGACGGGTGTTCAGGAGCAGGTGGCAACGTCGAGTATCGGCTACGTGTGCTCACGTAGACGAGACTCGGCGCTGTTCGGCTACTCCTGGTTGTCTCGTGTGCGCACGACGGCAACTCGGAGTTTCGGGTTCGCCAACAGTGTCGTCACGTGTGCTCACGAGCCGACGTTGTTGGCGTCGGTCTATCTCTAGCTGTTCCTCTCGATAACGTGTGCGCACGATGCCGCCAGGAGTTCAACTCGAGTAGAACTGCCCCGCTATGCCGCGCGGCCCGCCTTATATAAGTGTGTTCGCGGCGCGCCGCCGCTGAGTTACTAGTAGAATCTCGCGCTCGTACGGGCTGGCCTTTCGGTTGGTGCGCGCGCGAGTTAAGTGTACGTATAGCAGGGCGTACGTGTATTCGCAAGTAAGTAAAGGAATTAGGTATCGATTTTATGACGTTTATTGAACGTTCTTACAGCTTGGAAACCCGACAGAGACTGACTCGTTGCCGGTGCAAGAGCCTTTTTAAAAGGTCAGTAATTTTGTTTGTTTAATCTCTCTTCTATTGTTCTCCATGCGTGCTGGATGCGTGCTCCACTGTTCGTGCTAACGTCCGAAAGCATAAACATCTTGTTGTTGCAGGTTCCGAGAGCTGAGGCGATCGATACGGCATGTGGAAAGTGGTCGATATCAAGTGATGAATAAGCGGCGACTAGTACGGTTTATATAACTCGCGCGCTCGCCTCGCTTCAAGCGGACTCGCCTTTGTTCGCTGCGCGCGCGCGCTCGCTGGCGTCAGCTGATTTACTCGGCGCCGTGTTTGTTGATCTCGTGTGCGAGACTTATGTCTCGTCACAACACAATAATGAACATCCATTTCTATTCTAAGATTTCATACAAATACATGAAACAGAATATAATAATCCCTTTAAATTTTAAAGATACAAATCACATTCATATTTATACAGAACAACATTGGTAGAAACGTAAGCCAACAATTTACCATTAGATAGCCAATTGGACAATGTTGGTCAATGATTTACAAACGCTTGGATACAAAATCGTCACGCAATGAATGGAAGCCTTGGCTTATGGATAGCTTATCAAGGTCTTTAAGAAGAGGAGCACTCTGTTATTTACTAGCATTCCAGCTTTTAATACACAGATTGCTGTGCTTGAAGATACACGTTATGTTGTGCTTGAAGATTATAAGCCTGTCACCTGGGACTCCGGTAGACGATGTCCAGGTGTCTGGCAGAGAAAAAAACAAAATCTCGGTAACGCGCTTCGTGGCGTTTGATGTAAAGATAGATGTAAGTTGTGCTTGAAGATGATGAACTCTCGACAAAATATGCCCTGTGCTTGCAAAATTTTAACCTAAAAGTCCATAATTATAAAACTAAAAGACATAAGGCAATTTTTTAAGCGTATTTACTGAAGCCACATAAATAATTTATTGTTTTTCCGATCACATAACCTCCCAAATGCTTGAAAATGCGTTGAAAAGCAATATTGAGAATAAACAAAATCACGTCCCAGAATAGTCACGAGCACATGAAATTCAAGTAAAATAAAGCTGCAGATAAGAATAAGTATATAAAGATACAGTTCACAATTTATCCAAAAATAAGAATAGTTTTTCTTCGTCGTAGCTAGATCAAACGAAATATTTAAAAGATTATTACAAATCAGTATGACCAGAGGGTAGGCAAAAAATTCGTTGTTTATAATACAGCTATTAGCCGTGTATGTAGCAAAGACAAATAAGTTGATATTCAATGAGCAGAAGCTGTTATGTGCATTAACGGTCAATTCAATACCCGACGATGAAATATCACAAAAGTCTTTCTCCATCTATATTTTTTCATCAGCTTCTCCTCACAGACAGGCAGACGAATTTTAACATGGTGAAACTCAAGATGTTCAAGGAATACCTTTTATAAGAAGAAGTCAAGAGATTGGCGTGTTGTGATAAAACTCCTTTCGACAAGAAAGCGATCTCATTAATACAAAGGGAAGAACCGATTTTGGATTATTATGAAAGGGCTGTGCCAATTCATGAAATCGAAGGTACTTCGTATTACAATTTATTAAACAAGCCGATAGACGTAATGACTTCTGACGTAAGTTATCCTAAAATTATCGAAGAGTTTAGGATCAAAACGTACAAGCTTCTTCACCCGCTGTATCACAAGTGGTTGCGGATCAGATTTGATCACGAAATGATAGAAAAATGGTCACGATCGATGACGTCGTTCAAAGAGTTGTTAAGATTCGTCTACACTGAAAGATCTATAATGTATTTGAATTTATTAGGAGACGCATTAGTTTGATCTTGAAATATACCCTTAAGATGTTTTTTAAGTAGTTTGAAGGTTTAGTTATTAACGTGGGTAACAGTTCTGCCTCTTACATTACCTATCGGTAGACTCGCAAACTATACGACAATAGGTGCGTGCACGCACGTTGTTGTAAAATTCGAAACGGCGTAACTTTTGCAACGACCGATTTATTGCGACAAATCAATACTGAACAATTATGACGTATTTGAGCACTTATAGGTAAAATGTTTTCTCCACATACACAGAATGAAAGAAATGTATTGTTTACACGTGCCCTATCATTTTAACTCCTTTGAAAGGAAAATCCAAAACATATGCGCCGAAACAATCATATATCAACTAAAAATCTCGACATTATACAAGCGTTTAGATTACACTAAAATCAGCAGTAGCTCGTAATCAATATAGAGTAATAATTTTTTTTTCCTGTACCGGTAAGTTCAACAAATGCGATATACAAGCCCGTATACGTTTAGCGCATTAGCTCAGCTACAGCAAATAGCTGGCGCCTATGATTCGTTAGAAAAAGCTGATGCATACACAGCAATGGGTGCGTTTTCCAACGACCTTAATACCGTCAATTTGTAAATGATTATGCGCGTGAGTAAAGCGAAAAAAACTGCTCGGGCTGGCGTTGCGTATCTAGCGTATCGAGCAAAATTATCAATGTGTAATCGGCGGTGGCGGCTGCAATATAAAATCTAAAATGCGTTGGAAAGCGTTCTATGTTAAAAAGTGGTTAATCTCTTATAAATGGAAAATCCAAAACACATACGCATGCGCGGTTAATTTTTAGCAGTAGCTTCGAGCTATGATATATAATTCAGGCGTGAATAAGCGAGGAAAGAGAGGATAGGAAGTGATTTTACGCAATTCACACTTCGAAAATTTTAGTTTTATTTTTTGAAGTATTGGTATCAGCGCGTGCACAGCCTATTGTAGTCCACGCATATACGCTTTTACTTATATTACGAGCTAACTAAAATTAATGTTTTTGCTACGACGAACATGGGGTTGGCGAGCGAAGCGAGCAGGGGGGAACCCTCCTAGTGATTTATAAAATGGATTGTTTAAAGTATAACATAGTTTAGTGGGACGCGGCATGCTTCTCAGAGCCTTTCTTCAATCTGAGTTATTTCCATTATTATTTAGTTTAGGTTTTTTTTTAGTTTATAAGATATACTCCAATTTTAGAAGTATATTGTGCTGATTAATTTTGTAAAATATCATGTATTGACACTCTTCTGTGATGGGCTGGAAACTCGGGCTGGCTTTGCAGATCCTTATGCATTTATGCACTTATAAAATATACTATTGTGAGCGTATTTTATATACATGTATATGGAATTAAGTACATAATATAACTATATATTTGGGCATTGTTGTGCGTGTCGTGCTGAGATTGTTATCAAGTTATGTGTACCAAAAATCGTCTTTTAGACTATGCCTTGGGTTAAATCACTCAAAAAGTGTATGTGTCATTGTAAAAAGTTGTATTTCCAAAATATCTACAACTTTTACATTTAACACTTTTATGTAAACGTAAATCCGAAAAGTTTTATGGCAAATAATTGGTTTTTAGCTGTGAAAAATTAATTTTGGGCTGTTAACTCGAGTTCTAAGCATTTTCATGATTTTATGTAAATGGAAAAAGTTGTATTTTTTAAAGATCTACAACTTTTCCATTTGATTTTTTTTTGTAGAATGCTTAGAATTCTATTTACAGCAAAAAAACGTTTTTAGCGATTTTTGGAGGTGACCGAATAGACCTCGTATATCCGGGATTAAGCTAAAAATAAAACCACAAGGAAATGGAAGTGAGCGGAGTTGGCACACAAAGTTTCAGCCTAATCGACTAAAGTCTTTAAGTGATAATCTTGTAACACTAAAATTTTTATGTAAAAATACGCGTAAAAATCGAACAAATTGTGCTCGCATTTCAAAACGACGTAGAGGATCGAGATAAAAATAGAATTGTTTTTTAGTTTTTGCAAGAGGAGACTCCTCCTAGAATTTCAGCCCGATCGGTCGAAAATTGCGTGAGATATCATCGCAGCTCACACATTTCACGCGTACGAAACTATAAGACACTTCCGTGTCGCGGTCGTGCCTAAAAATTAGAATAAGTCAGAGGCAAGATCCTCAAACGCGTACATTAATTAATAAGTTAGTTGGTAACGACGAAAAAACCAGTAAACGCGACGAATTATACAAGAAAGCAAAAGAAAGATACAAAATCGTAATACCAAAGAGTATATTGAAAAAATTTATAAACGAAGTACACGTATTATACGGACATAGAGGGGGGCAAAAACTCAACAAAATGTTATGCGAATGTTATGCCGCAGGCTTACGCAAAAAATTACGATAATATTGTAAACATGTGATAGTTGCCAACGCACATCTTGTTTAACTAAAAAATACAAAGAAATATCACAACCTATCTTGACCTGTAAGCCTGGCGAATCATTATCAGAAGATTTTTATGATCCACTGCCCACCTCAGCAGAAGGGGTAAAATATTTACTGACAACAATAGATGTTTTTAGCAAATACGTAGTATTTTACCCTCTCCGACGCGCAACAGCAAACGCTGTTATTAATAAATAACTAGTTGACTATATATAATCAGCGACCACGGCACGCAGTTCATAAGCGATAAGTATATAAATACACTAAAAAATATGAACATAAACGTAGTTTATTCATCTATTCGCCACCTCCAAAGTAATATTGTTGAAAGGGTGCATAGGGAGCTCGGTAGATTTTTTGGAACATGTGAACGGCAGACACAAAGAATAATCCAAAATATTATTAAGGAAACACATCATGAAACAACAAACTTCACGCCAATGGAGTTACATTTCGGTCAAAAATCCATGCGCGTATGGGAAAAATATTTATTTATACCGCTGGAAACCGAAAAAATAACAAACGAAAAAATAATATCGCTTGCATCCGAACAAGCGCACAGAATCGCACTTAAACGAGCGGCGAAAAAGAATATTAATGTTGAAGACTATGAGCTGAATGATGGTGACAAAGTAATGGTAAAAACGCTAAACGTATCCGACGCCGAAAACGGAAAAATAGCGTAATTTTTTTATGTATACGAGGGACCCTACGAGATCCACAAACAAGTCGGAGTAGATACATACCTACTTATTGATGCGAATACAAAAAAAGAGCACGGAAAATGTCACTTAAGCAATGTAAAACCATATTTCGAAAATTGACTGCACAATTTATAAGAGAGAAAAAATACTCCGAAAAGAGTTAAAATAATTTCAACGAAAATATTATTATTACAAAAAACATTAACATAAAAATAAATTATGGAATTAACAAACTAAATTTTAGCATTTGGCAAAAAATCGTATTAACAAAATTGAACAATTATTACACTAAAATAAAAAATTACAAAAAATTTAAAATACATAAGAAACTCCACACCGTAATAGTCAAGCTCAAATCATATAGAGAAAGAGAGAAAAAGAAAAAAAAGTGTGGTATGTGACAAACATACAAAATACGAGCAAAACAGCGGCCGCAATGGTCCATGATATAACGAATCTGCAGTGGTTAACTTGGATGACTATCAAAATAGAGGTACTTACTGGGTTTTTTATCGCAAGCAAGGTTCTGAAGTTCTTCATTTCGATAGTTTTGGTAATCTCACCACCTAAGGATCTCATGATGTATTTTAACGTAAAAGAAGTGATATACAATTACAAAAGATATCAAAATTTTGACTCATTCATATGTGGTCATCTTTGTCTCTACTTCTTAGCTGGATAACTATAAAAGACGTGTTCGCAGTCGAATAAATCCATTATCATCTGATCAGTTATGGAAGATAGCTTCACTCTGAGTCTCTTACGAAACTTATCTGTCTTAGAAGCGCAATATTTTCCTTTAATTAAACTACCACAGCATAAAATTTTGTTTTGGGATTAGTTGAAGTTTTAACATTTAATTCTATTCCCAATGTCGACTTTTTAGTAATTTAGTAATTTATTTAGACCATATACATATGTCTTATAAAAAGACATCCTATAGAGACAAACTTAGTTGTCTGAACATAGGGATGGTACATAAAAAAAAAAAAACTTAGAATCTAAACTTAAAAAACTAAATAAGTACAAGAAGATGTCGAGATAACTGTTTAAATATTAGTAGATAGGCTATAGGCATACTGGCTCACACGGGTTCTAGCTCACCCCCTCTTCTCTCCAAGTGAGCCAAAACCCGTGCTGTGTATTTTAGATGGAGGGATTGTCGATCCCTCCCTTCCCACGCCTAGCGATCGAGAATTCTCCCCTCTCTCAAGGTGAGCTAGAATCCGTGGCATGTATTTTAGATAGAGGGATTTTTAGATCCCTCCCTTCCCTCTCCAAGCGATTGAGAATTTTCCCCACTCTCAGAGTGAGCCAGTAACCGTAGTGTGTATAAGTCCCAATTCTTCCCTTCTCCGCACCCTAAAAATAAATTAGTGGTGGGTATATGCCCCTCCTCCGTATTCCCTCTGTCCAATGAACCGTAGTGTGTCCTCCTCTTTTTTTTCCCCGCATTACCCCTTCTCCAGAGCATTATAGATAGAGGGAGCGAACGGGCCCTGAGCGCACTACTCGGCTAAAGAGAGAGAAAATACTACTATATGATTTTCGCCTCCTTTGCCACCTGCACCTGCTAGCTTTTGTTTCTTCTGAGAAGAAAAGATTAGAATTTTCCCATAAGCAGCGGTCCTCGCGCAGGTATAGACGGTAACCCTCGCACAGGTGTTTTTCATTTTTATTGCGGTCCTCGCGCAGGTATAGACGGCAACCCTCGCACTAGTGTTTTTTTCTTCCGCCTTTACGCATTGCGTTAGAGATATTTCACAGACTACATGTACAGATTGCGTAGGTACTATCCCTTACACTTTCCATGCGGTCCTCGCGCAGGTAGATAGACAGTAACCCTCGAGCTGATATGGACGGCAACCTTTGCACAGGTGTTTTTCCCTAGGCCTTTTCGCATTAGAGACTGTGTGTAAATGACTTTTTCTGTCAACTCTGTCCGATGAGAGATTTTTTCCCAAGATCTTTTTTCACACGAGAAGAGGAAAATCTCACAATTCTCCTGTCTTAAAAAAAATCAACCGTAGAAATAACTGATGGGTTATCAGTACCGCAAAGGCTGGTCAATATATATTTTACTGACCGTGTGCACGGGTGTCTCTCGTATAGATGTGGATAATTTTGTTCTCCTTCCTTTTTTTTCCTGCATCACCCCTTCTCCAGAGCACTATAGATAGAGGGAGCGAACGGGCCCTGAGCGCGCTACTCGGCTAGAGAGCATAGAGGTATTACTAGAGGGGAAGAGAGTCCCTTCCTTCCACTGCTGCTTTCTTAGAGAGAGCGCACAGCATATTAGAAAGAGAGCGAGAGCTACGAGACGTGAGGGGAGCGCATCGGCAAGCCAGAGCGACCAGAACGCAGAGGAAGAGAGAGACAGAGTATGTTTTAGGTGGGGGGGGGGGGGATTTTCGACGGTCCCCATTTCGTCCCTTAATATTGCGCTCTCTTTCTAACCTTCTATAGCTCTCTCTCTCTCTCTCTCTCTCTCTCTCTCTCTCTCTCTCTCTCTCTCTCTCTCTATCTCTTCATGAGCATCACGCTTCGGGCTGGCTTCTTCCCTCTAGTAGTAATACCTCTATGCTAGAGAGAGAGAAATGGCTTTCGCTGCCGGAGATGCACCTGCCAGCCGTGTCCTTGCCTAGAGCAGATGGACTCGCCTCGACTATCTCAAGTACTTAGACGGTCAACACGCATAAAAAAAAAAATAAAAAAGTGCAGATGTAATAATTATTAAATGCATATCTCTTTCCTAAATGCATTTAGCTGTATTGTATATACTTTTGATTTATCTTGCTACTTTTGCATTTAAAGACTTTTATTTCGATTGAAAAAGAAATTAATAAATAAATGGTATCAAAAAGTATCAAATAGTATAAAAAAAAGTATCAAAAAGTATCAAATAGTATAAAAAAAAAGTATCAAAAAGTATCAAATAGTATCAAAAAGTATCAAATAGTATCAAAAAAAAAGTATCAAAAAGTAACAATAAGTATCAAATAGTATCAAAAAGTATCAAATAGTATCAAAAAAAAATATCAAAAAGTATGAAATAGTATCAAAAAAATATCAAAAAGTATGAAATAGTATCAAAAAGTATCAAAAGTATCAAAAAGGCATTTTTTAATGTTCTATTGAATCTTTCACATATGCTTGCATGAAGATTACTATGTGAAGAGTATAGGTTTATCTTGTGCTTTTTCATGAGATTTTGGAAATTTGAATTGTATGGTTAGGATTTAGTGACGAACATAATAGTTGGATAAATAAAGATGAAATTCTTTGATAAAACTCCGTGACTTTGTAAATGGATAAGGAATTAGGTTGTAGTCAATAAAAAAGCAAATAGTATTATATTTAAATAAATAAATTTATTTGTGTATTATTATTATGTACAAGTTACTGAAAATATATATACTTTTGTAAAAAAAAAAA
>CM053168.1:26852002-26890067 GCA_012977825.3 Pteromalus puparum | reverse complement strand
CAGCAAGTGAGTCGCGGCTCCAGCAATGGGTTTCAATTGACATTCAGACGGTGATTTTGATTTTAGAAATTAAGAGGCTTGCAATATCAGAGCCCCGCGTGATCCAAACAATGCATCACGTGCATTCATGAAAGTTATCCTACAAACTGAATAATTATATAGCTTCATAAACTTGCTGGATAAGTAATTTATAGATGAATATAAGCAGGAAGATTGAAAAACATCAAGTGGAAGTGCGCTGAAAACTGAAATATCTCTAATAGAACAACTCACGTATTCCGCTGGTGTTAATTATATCATTGAGAATTGAATAGCAATTAAAAGATCATATAGAAAAATTTCAGAGGTTATCATCCGTATAGACGATAAAGATGGAACGTCAAAGAGTAGCTGAAAGCTCATAAGCCGCACGTCGTTCGGTAGCAAGAAAAGAAATATGTCTACGTGGTATAGATGAGACTTGGCAAGCTGATCTTGTTGAAATGAACCCTTACTCTGATGAGAACAAAGGATTCATTACTATTCACTGTCATAGGATAATATTTCAAAGTAGCAGGGCCAGTCCCGTCAAGTCGAAGAGTGGTATGATGTTAGCTGTATGAAGCTCGATATGAAGCAATTTGACGAGTTACGAAGAATCTACATACTGACAGGAAAAGAATTTTACAATTCAAGTTTCAGAACTCATAAAGAAGTCATAAGATAAACTTATACTGCTTCAATAGTTCTTCATGCGAGTATATGCGACGTTTTAATGTAAACATTAAAAATGCAATGTGGTTTAGAGTTCTAGCAACAAGGAAGCCTATAAATGGTTTGCATATTCTACGTACTTGCGCGAAGTTATTACCATTCGGAAAAGAAAACATCGTACAATAGGATTGAGCCTATAAAAGTACGAAGCAAATGAGGAAAGAGATCAAGAGATCATTTCAATTGAAATGTTACCAGCGAAAAACGATTTAAGTAGGAGATAAAGTACGAATAAGTAAAATAAAAAATATTTTGAAAGAGTACAACCGAACTGGTCAACTGAATTTTCACGATAACGCGAGTTGTAATTAAACAAATCCGATACTTAACCACTCAAAGATTAATTATGATAAGACCGTCTCGGCGGCTTTATGAAACGGAAATTCATAAAACTATGTATCCTGAAATTTATCTTGTAGAAAAGTTTAAAGAAAAGTGGTAACGCGTATATGTAAAATGATAGGCTTCGGCAGCGATCACATTAGTGGATAAAATAAAATGAGATCTTAATTATCTAGGATTTAGTCAATTATTATTGTATTTCTATTAGTTAAATGTGTAAGATTATAGATTGTAGTATAAATAATAATAAAAACAAAAATGTTTAGTTTATCAATGTATTTTTTATGATATTATGACTATTATGTACAATATGTCAAATGAAAAAAAATAAATAGCTAAAAGAAGCAATGGGTATTTTATTTTTCTTTTGATTTGTCACGCAAGATTCCTAAACTTAAAAGAAGTTTCACCATGATATACTACAAATAAACTTAGTTTATTTAGCCAGTGTTGGAGAGTGTAGTTGAGAAACTCTGATA
Organism: Pteromalus puparum; assembly: GCA_012977825.3. NCBI lineage: Eukaryota > Metazoa > Arthropoda > Insecta > Hymenoptera > Pteromalidae > Pteromalus > Pteromalus puparum. Next base: position 26,888,493 of record CM053168.1, on the reverse strand, counting down.
CTTTTAAGAATGGCTGATGAAATTTTCTCAGCGGAAGATTTGAAAGTTTCATCGGTTTCGCTACAACTTCACACCCATATCTTGTCTTCACCTCTTTCAATGCTGTCACGCATTATACTTGAATTTTTTCCAAGTACTGACACTTCTATCTTGGGCAAAAATACCGCTGCGCAATCTTATGAAGGTTAAAGAGATCCATTTAAAAAAAAGAAAATGAGAAATTCATGTTAGAGAAGTTTTCACAGTGACAAGACTGCGAGAAGCATACAAATAAATCACTTTTATAAGGTTGGATGTAGTCTTAGCGTTTCTTGTCACAAGGTTGGCTGTTCCCCGATTTTCGTTGCTCGAAATGTGCTCTAAGTTGATGCTGCGTCTTTTGATATAAAGCATTACCCACCACAATTTCTGCCCCTTCATAGCCTCTTAATGATACCCATCTCTCCTGTCAGGCGTATCTTATCCAATGGTGAATCCCAGTTCTTGCATTTTCTTTTCACATTCATTCGTTTGTCATACTTCATAATTTTTTTCTCGTTTTTCTGATACTTTTTTTCATACTTTTTTATACTTTATTTTCTCTTTTTTATACATTTTGATACTTTTCGATACTTTATGTGATCCATTATTTTATTATTTCTTTTTCAATCGAATAAAAAGCGCTTAATGGCAAAATAGCAAGATAACATCAAAAGTATTATACAATACAGCTAATGCATTAGGAAAGAGATATGATTTAATAATCTATTAATCTGACTTTTTATTTTTTTTTATGCGTGTGCCGTCTAAGTACTTGAGGATAGTCGGAGGCGAGTCCATCTGCTCTATGCAAGGACGGCTGGCAGTGCTCTCGAGGAAGCCATTTCTCTCTCTTGCATAGAGTAATTAACTACTAGAAGGGAAAAGCCAGCCGAGCGTGATGCCTCCATGAAGAGATAGAGAGAGAGAGAGAGAGAAGAGAGAAGAGGAGAGAGAGAGAGAGAAGAGAGAGAGAGAGAAGAGAGTTATAGAAAGTTAGAAGAGAGCGCAATATTAAGGGACGAAATGGGGACCGTCGAAAATCCCCCCCCCCACCTAAAACAGACTCTGTCTCTCTTTCCTCTGCGTTCTGGTCGCTCTGGCTCGCCGATGCGCTCCCCTCACGTCTCGTAGCTCTCGCTCTCTTTCTAATATGCTGTGCGCTCTCTCTTAAGAAAGCAAGAGTGGGGAAGGGACTCTCTTCCCCTCTAGTAATACCTCTATGTTCTCTAGCCGAGTAGCGCGCTCAGGGCCCGTTCGCTCCCTCTATCTATAGTGCTCTGGAGAAGGGGTGATGCAGGAGAAAAAAATTATCCACATCTATACGAGAGACACCTGTGCACACGGTCAGTAAAATATATATTGACCAGCCTTTGCGGTACTGAAAACCCATCAGTTATCTCTACGGTTGATTAAGACAGGTGAATTGTGAGATTTTCCTCTTCTCGTATGAAAAAAGATCTTGGGAAAAAATCTCTCATCGGACAGAGTTGACAGAAAAAGTCATTTACACACAGTCTCTAATGCGAAAAGGCCTAGGGAAAAACACCTGTGCAAAGGTTGCCGTCCATATCGTTAAAAGAATGTTAAAGTAAATTTTCATACAGATCACTGAAATTTTGTAAATATTTTCTATAGAGTGTCCTCTATAACATAGTATAATTTTTTCCTCCTGAACGGTATCATTTTTAAAGATATCGGATCTTAAAGTTGTGTATTTCAACATGGGAAGCAAGAATTCCACCCCCCTCCCTCTCTCTCTCTCTCTCTCTCTAGCGTGTGCCTCGGCTTTGCAAAAAGCTCGATTTCCGCGGTGGATTACAGCGCGACATAATTACAGCAAAAGAACAGTAGCCCAGGGGGTTACCATATAGATATACCGTACACCATTCCTAGAGCGGTGATCGCAAACTTGTCTCCCGCTGTTTTTCCCTGGGCAGTGTTCGTAAAAATCTTTTGACGCCGCACAGTAAGGCCAAATAATTAAAAAATGGACAAAAATCTACTTCCCTTTTGGTTGCGAACAAAATAACTTCTACGGCAGTAAAAATGTTTATTATTAGGTATCTTTTACGGATTTTTTTCCCCCGCAGTGATACCTGTTAAGGAGACGGATACAACTTAAAATGTCAAAAATAAAAAAACTTGAAGTTTTTATTTATAATTATATTAAATTGTTTAAAAAATTGTTTAAACACTGCTATAAACTCAGAAACATTATAGAAGACCAAAACCAATGCCTGTATATGTCATATACCAGGTACAACAAGTCTTCAAAGCCCAGAAATCATGATTTTTATTTTTACAGCTACGCAGACTTACTTAGGGTTATGGCTTCGAAGGGCACTTTTACTTTGACAAATATGCTTGAAATACATATATTTAGGTTATAAATGTGGGAATTTGAAAAAGAATTTGATTTTATAATTACCTTATGGACAACTTTTATAAATCAAATTCTTTTTCAAATTCCCACATTTATAACCTAAATATATGTATTTCAAGTATTTGTCCCTTCGAAGCCATAATCCTAAGTAAGTCTGCGGTAGCTGTAAAAATTAAAATCATGATTTCTGGGCTTCGAAGACTTCTTTTTCCTGGTATATAACTTATACGTTTATGTTTCTGAGTTTATAACATTGTTTAAATATTTTTTTAAACAATATTACATAATTATAAATAAAAAATTCAATTTTTTAATTTGTTTTCATTTAAAGGTGTATCCGTCCCCTTAATTTAAAAAAGTAGCATGAAGAAGAAAAACCCATAGAATTTCATCAATATTACCGAGTATGCAGAAATTTGAACTGGAACGTGCTTTGAGCGTATTGAAGAGGAGAAATTGATTTATGAAATATACTAAAAAACGAAGATATTTACTGTAATAGGAGTTAGATTAGTTGCGTCCACGCTTGATGCATGTTCTAGTGCAAAAGGAAAAATTCCATAAAATATACTTAAAAATGAACATTTAAACCGTGGTAAAAGTTATTCTGGTCGCAACCAAGAGGAAAGCAGATTTTGGTCCATTTTTTTTTTTACTTGGCCCACTGTGTGCCGGTTGTGCTCGCTCCAGTAGCCCTGCGCGCTTAGCTAATGTGATCCGCTTTTGAGCTTTGTAAAATGATTCCCGGTATGTCCTTAATGTCAATACATGTGGGCCGTCAAAACGCATTGATTGATTGTGTGTACGTTATGTATGTTGATGCAAAAATCTATGTCATGTATCTTTATTGCATACCTTACTATAGAATTCATTCTTAGTCCAATACCAAGTTCTGTAAGACAATGTAAGCAATTCTCACAAGGATCGCCACCAGGTACCGGAAAAATGACCTTAAATAATCAGAAAATATATTTTATAAATCACATTTGAAACATAATAAAACTGTCTGTTCTATTTAATCACGGTAAAAAAATATTAGGAACAGTCAATTGTAGGTCTTTAAGGGTAAGTAAAAGTGTAATACAATAGTCACGGACCCATGGCTTGAACCGAGATTCTCTGGCTCGCAAAGCATACGCTTTATCGTTTCACCACAGCTGCCACCCAAATTGCACTTTTCTACTCTCTCTCTCTCTCTCTCTCTCTCTCTCTCTCTCTCTCTCTCTCTCTCTCTCTGTCTCTCTGTCTCCCTCTCTTTCTTTCGCTTTTATGGTAATTAGATACCCGTAATGTACATCTACACGCAACACAAGAATGGTTTGAATGGACGAAATCCCGTTTTAGTGGGTGAAATGGTCAGTGAAAGTCAGTTATTGATTTTTATGCAATTTCGAGGTGAAGTAGCCTTTGTGGCTCCCGTTCGGCCAGATCGAAAGATATCTCAAAAATGGCAAAGCTGTATGGGGGCTATTGGCTATCAAATTATCAGCAAAAAGTCAATTGAGAATTTTTATGCGATTTGATAATGGGATTTCGAGATCAGAATGCCTTTGTGGCTCTCATTCGGCCAGATCGACAGATATCGCAAAAGTGGCAAATCCGTACAAGGCTATTGAGCTAAAGAGTAAGTGCAAATAGTTGGAATGGCCGAGGTCTCGTCTGAGTAGGTAGAATATATGGTCGGCAGTAAGGCGGTTATCGATTTTCATGCGATTCTGAGGTCAAATTTGAGCTACAGGTGTACCTATATAGATGTAAATGCATGGTGCTCGTATAGTATATGGTATATTTAATATTTATAGTTGGTCTGCGTCGAAAGAGTGACTACAAAATATGTTTAAGAATTAAAAAAATTACAATTATTATGCATTAATTATAGACAACTTTTTTAAATTGAAATCTTTTTCAAATCCCCACATTCATCTGGAAACTATAGCTGTTTCAGGCATTTTTATCAAAGTAAAAGTACCCTTTGAAGCCCAGATCTTAAGTAAGTCTGCGGTAGCTGTAAAAATGAAAATCATGAATTCTGACCTTCGAAGACTTGTTGTACCTGATATATGACATATACAAACATTGTTTTTTGTTTTTTTCAATGTTTCTGAGTTTATACCATTGTTTAAACAATATTTTAAACAATTTAACATAATTATAAAAAGAAATTCAATTTTTTAATTTTTTGACATTTTAAGGTGTATCCGTCCCCTTAAGTAGAATATACAAAATAATTGCATCATTATGACTGTTTTCTTACACACCTAGACAGAAGCCAAGGGTAATATGCATATCTATGCAGTAAAAACTACGGTGCACACTTCCTAGAGCCCATCATTGTCGAACCTAGATACCTAGACACTACACATGGCCGATGTGCATATCTATGAATTCAACAATATGCTATAGCACGCGTAACCTATGCCTGTACCTCGTCATCGGCGATCCTAGACACTTAGACATTGCTTCATATATACATAATAAAAACTATAAAGCCGACTTTCTAAACGCCATGATTGGCAATTGACAATATAATTCATCGCTCCCTACAAAGAGTAGTAGATTTAAGATTTAGCCACGAAGAGTAATAGATTTCAATTCTTGTAACAGATCCCAGATCTTCTCCATACGAATAGTTCCATTATTAAAAAAACAAACAAACAAACAAACAAATAGTCAAATTACCAAATTCTTTTTTTAAATTTCATTATTTAACATTTTTTTATCGGAACCTTAAAAATTTGAGAAAATTGAAAAATTTGTCATTTTTAAGGTTCCAATAAAAAATGTTTTTTTTCCATAATTCTAAGGATATTAGAATTTTATTAGTTGCTACCAAATTACTATTTGGTTTTTTTTTTTTTTTTTTTTTTTTTTTAATGAANTTTTTTTTTTAATGAACTATTCATATGGAAAAGATCTGGGATCTGTTACTTTTCGTGGCAAGAATTGAAATCTACTACTCTTCGTGGCAAATCTGAAATCGACTACTCTTCGTAGGGAGCGACAATATTATGTAGCTTGCATATACTTTATTGAGTTTGAAAATTTATACCATTTGCTAGCCTACAACGAAACGCGACTAAATAAGCGGGTTTATCAGCAAACGATTGGTCAAACTTTTCGCCAATCACGATGTTAGCCTGCCGTTGGCAAATGGTTTGCAAACGTTTCATCCAGGGTAATAATATATAAGACAAGAAAAGATTAAAATAAATTCAGACGTAGTAAATGTTAGTTCAGTTATTAATACTTAACAGACGAAGATAGTGTGTGTTTTTTTCTCATTGAGAAGGAGGTATTAGGACAGAAATTGGAAAGACCATAGCAAGACTTTGTGGATAGTACCGTCGAATCAGCCCCAACGTCCAACGTGTGTCAGATTCTTACCGACTAAAACTATTCGTACTTAAGGGGACCTAACCACCTTAAATTGTCAAAAAATGAAAAATCGGATTTTATTTTTGTATTGTTTGAAAAATGTATTAAACAAATATATTGTGACGTTGCGCTTTTTAAAGCTAATCCCGTAGCTTCGCAATCGTTGGAATCTCAATAATACTTTTGTCTATATACTCGCTAGGACTCTTACATCTAGAGGGGGACACACGATAGGTCTAAGGACAGGAATTAGCCTGGCGTGGCAGAGGGTGTAGTCAGTAAAAACACAATCAATTGTAATGCTGAAATAAGTAAATTATATTGTACGAACTTCCGTCAAGACTGGCTCGACTACAATCTCGCTTCGATCGCTATTTTCCAATCGATACTCGCTACTCGTTCGATTATTAAATGATTATTAGAATTAATATTAAAATACGAAGTATAATTTAAATATTCTCGCGTCAGCAATAATAATTTCTGCTCCAGACACTATGACTCGGTTATTCTACTAATATGTAATTGACCACGGTCTATTCTCGTTCGAAAATCAAGGCGCAATTAATTGCACTACGTGCTTTCAAGTTAATCGCGAATCTCCGTATTTAACGTAACTTTAGCAGCGCATCCACGCTTATTATCAAAATGGCGGTGGCGTCGGTCGGAAGGACGCGGCGTCACCAAGATGACGATCCCGTACCGTTAGCGGAATTCACCTCCACGAATACTGCCCTGCTGTGGGCCTGCTCATGTAGATCAACTCCTGATATATTCGCGAAATTATAGTCGCAACCGCCGTCTGCTCTGCTGCCACGTACCAGTCGAAAAACCCGAGACTTTGCCTCCAGGGTAGCGCCAACCATGCAACAACCGCGGTTTTGTTAATCAGTGAAAAGCCGGAGTTCTCATTGACCTCAATGGCGTCGCTAATAACTGGTTAGAACATTTAGCATAACCAAATCTGTCGGCGCGAGGACTTACTCTCAATATCTCCTTGAGCACGTACGAATCACGGTTGAAACCCAAAAGAGAAAAAAAACAACTAGTAGACTCTCGCGCTGAACTACTGACTCCAACTCGCTCGCGAATTTAATGTAGCGGCACTACAGCTAATTTGTAAAAAGAGAGGCGTCCGACGCGGTTGAAAGCAGCAAACCAAGTGAACGAGGAGGAAGACTCCTCGCGACGCGATGCTCAGCGCGTCCCGGAAAAGGACGACTCGTTGCGCCCTCTATAACGACTTCCGTGACGCGAGCACTTCGTGCATCAAACACACGACGAGCGCGCCAATTACGAAAACGCGAGCGCGGCCGGTCGCGATCCCATTGTTACTGGGCGTCGCGCGGTGCACGGGGCGGCCTCGCGCGAGGCAACATTTCGCTATCAGCGGTGTGGCTAGTGGTGTACGCGCGAGTCCCCTACTAGCCAGCTTCGCTCTCGCCGAGCTCTCTCTCTCTCTCCTGTGCGCGTCTCCCTCTCCGCGGCGCGGAGTCTCGTGCTCTCCTCGAGCGGCTCTCGCTATCTCTCTCTCTCCCGCTGCGGCCGTACGGCAGCTGATGCGCGGCTCCGGTGCGCGTGCGTCATTCGCGCCTCGTGCTCGTTCGCACGTGTTCCAGGCTTCGCTCTCTACGGGTGTGTGCGACTCCTGGTGTCGCTGTTTCGCGATTCTCCTGGCTGTACCGGTACAGCAGCGCCCACGAGGTCCAGCTGACTCGCCTCGGCGCGGCGCGACGGCGTCGTCTGCTGCGTAGCCAGTGCGGAGTCGACGTCTCTCCTGTCCGCTGACAGGAGAGGTTAGGAGCTCCGCAGCTCTCGTGTGTTCCTGGTTCAGTGTCGTGCTTCCGCGTTATTTATTGTTATGCTCTGCTGCAGTGCGGTTCACTGCAGCAGAGCTGCTAATTGTTTATTTACGGCACCGAGAGTTGCACAGTATTCGCACTGTTGCCAACTCCTCGGGCCGAAATATGACGCGATTTCTCGTGTACGACGTGTAGCTACTCTACACGTCGCAATATAAACTCAAAAAACCATAGAGAAGTCTTCAGAAGAACATGTCTTTGAAGGCCAAAATTCACAATTTTCATTTTTTCACTCACCGCAGACTTACTTTAGTTCTAGGCATCGAAGAGCACTAAAACTTTACAAACATGTTTGGAATGCACATTATTCTGGTCCGAGTGTGGGGATTTGGGAAAAAAATTAAATCTTAAAAAGTTATCTTTAATTTAAACAAAATATTGTCATTTTAACATTTTTAAGCAAATGATGAGGATATAGGGAACGGGAGAGAACAACTCGGGAAAATAATACGAATCCCGACTCGACTAGAATAAACAAAAAACAATGTATTGTGCGGCTAAACTTGACTCTACATAAGCAAGCGCTAAGTCGCATCAAGATCGACTTGGCGTGGAGAGTATTGCGCGACGCTCACGGGCGCGAACAAGAAGGCCGTTACTCGGTGCCGCTGGACCAAGTCGCAAAGCTGTAGCCGCTGCTACGGCTGGCACAAAAGGTACATAGCCCTACTTACTTGTAGTCGCCGTCTTGGTAGGCATGCACCACACACCACACACTCACGTAGTTACACACACTTTGTCATCGGTGATGTTGATGGCTCACTCGTACGAGCCGACGCTCTCTCGTTCGGTCGCTGGTTGACGGTCGGTTCGTTCTTCTCTGTAGTGGCAGGAGTTGGTCGGACGTCTTCTTTACGCGCTCGCACCCACTCTCACACTCTTGCACGCTATCGCTATAGTCGCTTGCAGCAGTCAGTCTCACACACAAGAGCTGACGCGTTTGCAACGGTGGCCAGAAGCTATCTTTCCGTCCGACGGACCGTTAGCCTACGTAAGGCCCCGAATCTTGCCTTGCACATTCGCAACGTCGCGTTTATACGATGCGCGAATCTACCTATTTTCGCACCTCGTTACAATCTATCTATATACAGAGATTAGTAGAGAGATCGCCGATGCCGTGTTAAAAAAGCGTGCCGAATTCGATCATGACGCCACTTGCGGCGAACGACCGAACCATACGCATCTAGAAGGAGCGGAGGAGAGGTAAAGTAGGGGGGGTTGTACGCATGTAGCTTCCCCGCCAGCAGCAGCGGCGGTGAGGAAAGGAGGAGAGAGTTCGCATGTCGCGGCGGAGCAGAAGAGCGGAGAAATGACAAGCGCGGCGACGCCGCGACTGGCGACGGTTCGCACTTCCACAGCGGTCTTATGGTTAATAAATAACCATAAATTTATTAACAATCTCAAAATTCTAATACAGGCTATCTCAAAACTCTAGTACAGGCTAAACCCTAAACCCTTAATGGGGCCAATGATCATATGTAAGTTTTGAGTATAACAACGTTGTCTTATCGGTGGTCGTGATGGCTAAGGCGCGCGCTTCGACGAGGGCGCTTGTCATTTTGCCAGAGTTCAAATCCCCAACGTTTAATATTTTTTTTTGTTATCATCGTTGTCATTGTGACAATTATAAGTTATTGTGTGACAACTATTATATGTTTAGTTTAAAATAATTTTAATTTTGAATTATTATAAGTTTAATAATTATCCATATCCATATATACATACAAAAACATGTAACTCAATTGTTTCACTTTATCGATCTCGTTAGCATGTATTTAGATTTTGTGAAGTACTAAATGATGTCCTTTTTTCTCCTTTTTTTTGTAATTATTACAATTATATATAATTATTGCAAATACAAAGTGACTAGGCTTTGACATTACCGAAATCAAGTATACTTTTATACTTTTTACAATGTATTATTTATATAAAGAATTATCCCTTGATAAGTTTGTTATAATATTTTTTTATTTGTAATACGATTGAAATTAATGTTATATAAGAACAAAATTTTATTAGTAGACGTATAATTGATTGAGATTATAACTTGTAAATCTTTTATGTACAATGTGATGATTTTATCGATTAATATCCTTATTGTTAATCTTTGATAGTTAAAATATATATTTAATTAATTATTTTTTTAACCTTATATGTAAAAGATTAATAACAATCAAATTCTAAACTCCTAATGGGGTCAACGATTATATGTAAGTTTTAATTTTTATAATCTTATCTTGTCGGGTGCTGTGATGGTTAAGACGCGCCTTCCCATTTTGCCAGAGTTCAAATTTCATTTTGCTTCCTCCTAGAGGAAGCTTTGTAATAGTAAAATGTCCAACTCCGTCTAAACTTCTAGAAAATATGTTTTGGTGCATTAGAAGTTCGAATCATGCGTTTTTAGAAAATATCCGTACGGATGGATGTGTGTGTATGTACGTATAACACCGTCATATTTCTGGAACTACGTAGTGAATAGTAATAAAATTTGGCATGCATTGATGTTTTCTGATTCTGTATTAGTTAAAAAACTTCGTTTTCATTTTAACGATTATGGTCATTTTTATGGCCATTTTTTTATTCTGGAAGAAAACATTTTCGTTTTTTTTAATGATATAATATATACCATAAAATCAGCTGTAATATCCTTGAAAAAGTATAAAATATTCTACATTTTGCCGCAAGATTATCCAGATTTACCGTCCCGTTCTATTGTTATGTTAAAAAAGACACTTATTTTTAAAAAATGTATATCTTCAAAACTAAATTGTCAAATGTTTTGAAAAAAATTATGATAATAAAAAACAATAATATCTACTTGTAAAAATTTCAAGCCATTTTGGTTATTACTTTTTAAGATAAAAATAAAAACCCTTAAAAAATGGGTTTTCTATGTCGTACGGTTACGGAAGTAAAAAGGCTTTTTGATTAAGTTGAAATTTTGGGATAAGATAGTTATTTTAGAAATCTCGGTTAAGTTTTTTGCGCAGCTAATGAAACCCATTAGTTTATAAGATATTAAGGTCCCAATTTTTTTTCTCACCCTGTGTAACTAAAAAATATTAAAAAATAGTAAAATAAATTAACAAATTCTATATTGTAATTTTATAATCTAAAAAAAGGAACTGTAAATCATTTTGGAGAAAGCTACGTGCCAATGAATTGGCAGCAGTTTTTTTTATTTCATTCATTTTTATTTCATTCTTAATTGTATAATATACACTTAATAGATATATGTTAATGTATTAAAAGTACAAAGATAATAATTAAAATTTCTTTTTGTCGAATAAATCTCATAGATGTATATATAAACAGTTTTCCACACCACCTGGCGGTACTGTTTCAGGCGCGTTGATTTTTTTTGTTATACTTTCAATAACTTCATGAGAAAAAATAGTAATGATATATGATTCAAGGACATGTTTGAATTAAATAACATTACATTATTTAATTTAATTTAATTACGTGCAGTATAAAGTTACATATAACAAAATTATTAATTAAATTACATGTTTCGTTTCTATTTTTATAAAGAACATGTTTAAAATTAAGTATATTGTCATCTTGTTGTAAAAATTACAATAACTATAATTTAAATAATTTTAAACATAACTGATAATTAAAATTACAACAGTGATTTAAAAAAAGTAAGGGGGATTTCAACTCTGGCGAAATGGGAAGCGCAGACGCCTTAGCCATCACAGCCCCCGACAAGATAACAGTATAAAAATTAAAACTTGCATATGATTATAATTACAACAATAAAGGAGAAAAAAGGACATCATTTAGAACTTCACAAAATCGAAATGCATGCTGACGAGATTAATAAAGTGAAACAATTGAGTTACGTGTTTTTATATTGTATATGGATAATTATTAAAATTATAATAATTCAAAATTAAAATTATTTTAAACTTAACATATACTAATTGTCACACAATAACTTACAATTGTCAAAATGACAACGATAATAAAAAAAAAATATTAAACGTTGGGGATTTGAACTCTGGCAAAATGGCAAGCGCGCTCGACGAAGCGCGCGCCTTAGCCATCACGACCACCGATAAGACAACGTTGTTATACTCAAAACTTACATATGATCATTGGCCCCATTAAGGGTTTAGGGTTTAGCCTGTACTAGAGTTTTGAGATAGCCTGTATTAGAATTTTGAGATTGTTCATAAATTTATGGTTATTTATTAACCATGAGACCGCTGCGGAAGCGCGAACCGTCGCCAGTCGCGACGTCGCCGCGCTTGTCATTTCTCCGCTCTTCTGCTCCGCCACCACATGTGAACTCTCTCTCCTCCTTTCCTCTCCGCCTCTGCCGCTGGCGGGGAAGCTAGATGCGTACGACCGCCCCTACTTTACCTCTCCTCCGCTCCTTCTAGATGCGTATAGTTCGGAGAGAAATACGTGCGGCGGCGCTAGGTTACGGCTGCATATCGCCTGGCACGCTTTTGCCTACCTCATCGGCAATCTCTCTACTAATCTCTGCTATATATCTATATACAATATATCTATATATCTCGCTTCGCTCGCCAACCCCCCAATTTTAGTTTCAGTTTTAATTTAAGAAAAAAATGTTCAACTCATAAACCTGTTATAAATTTGTTGACATAAATAAACTTTATGATTAAAATTTATATGCAGAATCTTTATTACCTATCAGCTAATGCGCATAAATAGGGAATTGATTCCCTTAGTCTCTATCAAAATCCGCCACGAGGTATTTCGTAATTCAAATGCCAAAACAAAATACATTAGAAAAAAAAGCTTGTTCATAACCTCAAAAGAAAATATATAATTTCCCTCATTCATATAAATATAAAAAATCATTATAATTTCTCATCGGCCTGGACATGTCGCCTACTCCCGCGCAACCCGCCAGACTCTCAAATTCAACACATACGCAGTACTGCAATGCATGCAGTATACTGCCGATAGCCAGATACAGCCGTAAAGTGCAATGATACTACCGCAATGTATATATACTTTGATATTTATTATAAGTAGTAAGTTAATTTCGTATTATTATAGGACATGATGTAATAATACTTAGTTAACTTAAAAATATTTAATGATTATTTGTTGTACACTTTTACATGAAAATAGTTTCAATTTAAATTGTAGCCTGTTCAAAAAGCATATTTTTGAACAGGTTTGTGATAACATGAATATGTAGATTTTTGCACAAATTATTTTCGTAATGATACTTAAAAACTTATTTCAAGTAAAAGTGATTCTGTAGGATGGAGGATGGTATCAGGTGGAGTCTTAGGGGAGGAGGACATGGTATCTAAGACTCCCGTGGTTATAGGGCTCTTGGCGATGATTCCACGGTTTTTTTTAGATTATTGTATACAAATTTTCATTGATAAAAATGAATCAGTATTAACTATTTTGTTTTTAAATGCATTATCTTCAGAACAAAATTCACTTTTAACATTTTTATCTTTAGAACAAAAATCATTGTTAACATTTTCATCTTTAGAACAAGATTAATTATTTACAATAACCATAATTTTGTATAATTTGATCATGTCATGAAATTATATGAAATTATTGGTAATTTTTATACAATAAAATAAAAAAAAAAATCAACGCGCCTAAAGTACATTGTATTATGACTAATATAATGTACATTTGACAGTGCCCCTCGGGTGGTGTGGAAAACTGTCTATTATTGGTTCACTGAATAAATCATCTATAATAATGATTGTTTCTCATAATTCATCAAGTTCTTTAAACTCACTTATTCACCTTAACTTAATCTCCTTAAATCGTCTCATAAAGTTCTCAAATGTTCTGTAGACTCACTTATTCATCTAATCTATAATGTATAATCTAAATAATAATAATAATATAATTATTATTGAGGCTCTCCCTAACCTGGTGGAAAGGTCTGTTGTAGCCTACCTACATTAGTTCACTGAGTGAATCTTTATAAAATTCTTTTTCTCGATTGAATACATTGTAATAAGCTTCCATTTCCATTAAAGTGTCATTACAATCTATTTCTAAAACATCCTCACTACTTCTGACTGGTTTTAAATTGTCCTGATATCTAGGAGACATGGACTGCAAAGGTTCAAAATGATTACCGACTGAAATGTGCAGATTGACTATTGATTTAGTATCTTTAATTTTTCCAGTAAACGTAGTGTTTGATACTGATTTAAAATCTGAACTCTCTTCAAGAACACTAACTAATATATCTTTTATCTCATGTTTCTTTTCTATTTCATTCAGTGCTGTTGTTGGTTCACTCAGCAAATGATCTATAATAATAATTGTTAACCTAATCGTCTTATAAATTTAATAATTATACTCTTAAAGTTCATCGAGTTCCTTGGACATACTTACTCGGTCCATACGGTTAATTAATGGACTGTTAATTCGGCCATATTTTACTATTCAACATAGTAAAAATATGACGGTCTCAAGCCGGATAACGCAGAGAGAAGTCTCGTTAGCACATTTAAAATAAAAAAAACCGCTGCCAAGTCATTGGCACTTAGCTTCCTCCTATTCTGCTAATGGATGATAATTACATGGGACAAACACTTCGTCTTTTACTGATTTAAATATTCGCATTCTTCTTCTTACAAAAATGTTCAATTACGTAATAGTATTTTACTTATTGCTTTGCTCAAGCGGAAGCAATCTACTTTTTATAGGCGATTCTGAATATTAAAAACTCGTTTTTAATTAAATAAAAGGATCCAGCAACTTTCATACCAAAATTAAAGATGAGAATTTGCAATCGGGTTAATACAAAAATGTAGTTATTGTATTGTATAGATCACATATTAAATAATATTATTTACTTTAAAATATATTTGTGTTTACAATTTTGTTACCTTCCTGCCATTCGTATAGTGCAGAGGTGTCAGGATGTGGGGTGGTGTGACAAGATACTTGTAGGGGTGTCTCGACGTGTCTGGATCCACAAAATTTTGGGTATAAAAGTGGTGTATCAAGCATGGGCGGCAAGCACTGCTACTGCCGAACGGTGCGGTCGATCTGGAGGACCAAACGGGACAAGAAAGGTAATTCAATTATCTTTCGAATGCTCCAATATTTTTATCGTTTGTAACGATAAAATGTTACAAAAAACGTCTAAAATAATTTTTAAAAATTGAGAAAACGAACATACAACAAAAACTGTCTGGCAAAATTAAAAATAACTTCTTTTCCCGAATTGAGAATTCGAAAATGGATATACATGCCAAATTTTGTAGACATTCGTAGCCTCGATTCGAAAATATTGCGGTATACATACACTCACACACACACACACACACACACACACACACACACACACACACACACACACATCCATACAGACATTTTGTAAAAACACGTGATTCGAACTGTACAAACCTAAAAATGGATTTCTAACATATTTTTGAGAGAGTCAAAAATTTCACTATTACAAAGCTTCCTCTAGGAGGAAGCAATATGAATGTTATTTCTGTGTGGGGGGCGTGTGGGGCTGTGGGGGGGCATGCAAATTTTCAAAATTAACATAAAAATGAACGATTTTTACGTTATTTTTGTGGGCAGCCAAGTGGGGGGACTGCGGGGGGTGGGGGCGGGGGAGTATAGCCAAAATAACTATATAACTATAGGAAGATATATACACACACACACACACACACACACACAACACACACACATTATATTTATATATTGTAACGACGCTTGAATTTCCCGCGCGTTCGTTTAGTCGCGCGAGGCGGAGCTGTCGGCGCGTATGCTAAGCAGCGACGTCGGCGGCCGACGTCGACAGGGTTGGGTACGCGCCGCGCGAGAAAGCGAAGGGAGACTCTGAGTTCGCTTCGGTCGGATCAACATCGGCAAAATACCGCTAATAGTCCGCGGATCCTCTACCGCACCTGGCGTACACCGGGACTCACCGATCACGTCATCACCTGGAGGGACGCCTCCAGACCTGAGTACGAGCGGCCCGGATTCCCGTGGAGTGCCGTAAGGAACGTGAGGGCGAGTTAGCCATCGGCGAACCAGCGACCGAGTAAGTTGCGTTTTGTATTAGCTTCCGCGCGAAGCTGCCGCAGGTCTGGACTCGCTGCCACCGAGTCCTCGACCCGGCTTCGTGCGTGACATTGTGCGCGATCCTCTCGCCATCGCGCGTGCGAACTTTGTACACCAGTTTGTATCGTCAGTAGAGTAAATATATCTTTCTTTTAACGTTATCCTAAGTGTATTCTTTTGTGTTTTCCCGAGTACCCTCCCGCTGATAGACTCACGGTCACGCGGATAAGCGTGGTACCCCAGGCGTACCACGCATTTAACGGAAATTGGCAGGCAATGCACGGATGATAGTGATTGCACTACGCGGCTAGCACGAGGAGCCTGGCAGGGCCAAGCCGAAACCCGAAAGGGCGACGAAGGAGACCCTGAACGGTCGAGCGGAGGACGTCGGGCCCGACGAGACTCCGCGCGACGAGGATAACCCCCAAGAGAAACGATGGTGGTTACAAGCGAGAGTCGGAGATTTTCGATTCCGCGCGTTATACGATAGCGGCGCATCGCGAGTATGTATGGGCCCCATAGGCCTACAGCTAGCGAGCGCGCTAGGGAGGCAGGTAATGCCGAACAACGGCCGCGGCGCCAAACTCGCCGACGGCAGTTACACAAGAATTGCGGGATACGTATGGTTACCTTTCGAGGTGGGCAGTCTAAGTAAGGAAGTACGTGTTGCTATAGTCCCGGATCTTCCAACGGACTGCATTGTCGGGGTAAATTTCACACTGACCTTTAAGGCGGTGTTGGACCCGACAATTTCGAAGATCCACCTCAAAGAAAGCGATGAGTACGTAGACCTGGAATTAGCCGCAGTAGACGGCGGATCAACAGCACTGGCATCGCTGGGCTTAGCCCCGGTGCAGGAACAACAGAGAAAAGTGCTCAACGCGCTGCTAGATCGGATCATTGGACAAGATAGCGGAGAAATTGGATGCACGAGTTGGATCGAGCATACGATAGAAATGCAGTCAACAAGACCGATAAAGCAGAAATATTTCCCAGTCTCAAGAAAACTGGAAGAGGAAATGTACGAGCAAGTACGAACCATGCTCGCGGCAGGAATTATAGAGCCGTCCAATAGCGCATTCTCGAGCCCAGTGGTGATGGTGAAGAAGGCCAACGGAAAATATAGATTCTGTGTGGACTTCCGGAAAATCAACGCAGTCACGCGCTGCGACGCGTACCCACTTCCACAGATGAATGCAATATTACGCAAGTTACAGCGAGCGCGCTACATATCGACAATCGACCTTAGTAGCGCGTACCACCAGATACCACTGAGCGAAGAAAGTAAACAATACACAGCATTTACAGTCCCCGGGCTGGGATTGTTTCAATTTACACGACTCCCGTTCGGCTTGTCAGAAGCCGGAGCCACGTTCCAACGGCTAATGGACAAAATTATCACACCAGAACTGCAACCACACGCTTTTGCTTACCTCGATGACGCGATAATCGCTACGGAAACGTTCGAGGAACACCTCAGAATTCTCGAGTGCGTATTGAAGAGATTGAAAGACGCAGGTTTAACGGTAAACCGAGAGAAAAGCGTTTTCTGTCGGGACGAGGTAAAGTACCTCGGCGTGCTGGTGAATCGGAATGGCTTCAGGCCAGATCCCGAGAAGATTGCGCCGATTATCAATTACCCGGCGCCGAAAAACCTGAAACAACTCAGACGCTTCCATGGGATGGCGTCATGGTACAGGCAGTTTCTAAATAACTACGCCACGTTAGCAGAACCGCTAACACGGCTAACGAAAAAGAATCAACCGTACATCTGGGGTGAAGAACAGCAAGAGGCTTTCGACTCGATCAAAGCTCTGATCGCCTCAGCACCGATATTGCATAGCCCAGCGTTCGACAAAGAGTTCGTAATCCAGACGGACGCCAGCGACACAGGAATCGGCGTAGTACTGACGCAGGAGATAGACGGACAAGAACGAGTGTTGGAGTTCGCAAGTCGAGTACTCACACCCGCAGAAAGAAATTACACAGTAAGCGAGAGAGAGTGCTTAGCTGTGATATATGCCGTAAGAAAATTCCGTCAGTACATCGAGGGCTATCACTTCCGAGTGATAACAGATCACAGCAGCCTTCGCTGGCCCTGCAATTTGAAGAACCCCACGGGCAGGCTGGCCCACTGGGCATTGGAATTACAAGGGCATAAATATACGATCGAGCATCAAAAAGGCGCAGACCATCACGTGCCAGACGCCCTGTCCCGGATGTTTGAGGAGACAGAACCAAAAATAGCGACGATCAGTCAGGATCCACCGTCGCTGGATAAATGGTACAACGCGAGATATAAAGAAGTCAGCGACGAGCCTACAAATTTTCCGGGGTGGAAAATTGTAGGGGGGCGGATGTATAAATACAAAGTGGATCCCGACATAGAAGACACGCTAGGAGAAGACGAAGAAGCGTGGAAGCTGGTCGTGCCCGAAGAACAACGGGAAAGAGTACTAAAAGAGTGCCACGACCAACCAACAGCAGGCCACTTTGGCCGCGAGAAAACATACAAGAGAGTGGCCGAGCTACACCACTGGCCACGGATGTACAGGGACGTATCAACTTACGTGCAACGCTGCCAGGCGTGCCAGAAGAGCAAGGTCGAGCAGAGACCGCGGCCCGGACTTATGGGGAAGCGAGCAGTGCAGAGGCCATGGCAGGTAGTGGCAGGGGACATCATGGGTCCCATGCCAAGAACAGCACGAGGGTACGAGTACGCCCTGATCTTTCAAGATCTTTTTACACGCTGGATCGAGTGCGTACCCCTGAAGAAAGCTAACGGGAAAGCCGTCTTAGCCGCACTCAAAGAACGAGTGATATTGCGCTTCGGAGCACCTGAAGTATTTCACTCCGATAACGGCACGGAATTTAAGAATAAGCTTATAGACGAGTATCTAGCGGCTCAAGGTATCAAGCGCTCCTTCAATCCACCGTACCATCCACAAGCCAACCCTGTGGAGAGGGTCAACCGGACGGTGAAAAGAGAAATAGCCACTTACGCCGAGGGCAACCACAGGACGTGGGACGAACATCTAAACGAGATAGCGTTCTCGTACAATACGGCAGTCCACGCGGCGACCGGAGTGTCGCCAGCCGTACTAAACTTCGGCAGACAGCTGAACGCGCCCGCATCATTGAGGCGAGCGGAAGACCAACAAGCGATAGAGCGAGAAGGGATCGAGGAGTGGCGAAAACGACTGGCCAATCTCCCGGCCCTGCACGAACAGGCGAAACAGGCGTCGCGGACCGAGCAAGACCGCCAAGCGGTACACTTCGATAAGCGACGTCGCCCTGTAGAGTTTAAGGTCGGCGAATTGGTGTGGAAGCGGTGTCATACACTCTCGTCTGCAGCGGGAGGCGTGGCGGCAAAGCTCGCCCTACCCTTCGCCGGTCCATACACTATTATCGCGCAGGTCGGCTCGAACACGTTCAAGCTGCAAAGTAACGAAGGAAAGGTAGAAGACTTGGTAGCCGCAGAAGAGCTGAAGAAATACTACGGCCCCGAAGATGACGAGGAGGACGACGACGCAACCCGACCACCGGGGGAGAACGAAAGCGTGAGGGCGACGCGCGACCCGCCCGAAGCGAGCGCACTCGAGCAAGAGCTTGAGTCTAATGATGTAGCGGCGGAAGGGGACCGCGAGCGTAGTTCAGGGCCTGGCCGATTTGTAACGGCCCCGGCGGCCGAGGCGCAGGCCGAAAGCGAGCGAATTAGAGTAGAAGTCCCCCGCCGCCCGCGCGGGCGGCCACCGAAGAGCAAAAACGCGCGAGCGAAGGGCATGGCGCGCGCCGATGAGACTAAGACCGACGCGGCGACGGAGGCTGCGAAGCCCTCGAAGCGGAGACCAGGGCGGCCGCGAGGCGCCAAGAACCGCTCGCCGAGAACGAGCAGGCAGTCGATCACGCGACTCGCAGAGCTCGGTCGCCTCCGACGTCCGCGAAAGAAAGAGCAACACCCGACAGAACCCGCAAGCGGCTGAGGGCTGCAGCCTCGAGCGGCGAGAAGCTGGAGCAGAGGCACGGAGGAGAACGCGCAGCCGGGCTGCGCGCGGCGCAACTGAGCCAAGCGGCTGGAGGCAGTCAACGCACCGCGCCCCGCATGCCGAGAGCACGCTCTGAGCCAGGCGCTGCCAAAAGAGGCGCTACCGTGAAAAAAGGACGGAGGCGCGCAGGTGCTCGTGTGCCGGCCACGCAGGGGTCCGCACTCAGCGTGTGCCCGACAAAGGCCGAGCACAAGACGATCAGAAGGGAGTCCTTGGGAAGTTCGGGAGGAAGTAGGAGGAAGGCTGTACGCGGTGAATAAAAAGTAACCGAATTTCCCCGAACCCGTGTTTGTCATCTGCCGAGAGCCGCCTGCCACCCTACCCATCCGACACTTCACGCCATTTTCGTTCATTTCAGCATATGCCCGTATCGCGCGACGAGTACAGAGCCACGTCACTGGGTAACGTGGCCGCTGAAGGGTGTAACGAGCGCTTGAATTCCCTGCGCGTCGTCAGTCGCGCGAGCGGAGCTGTCGGCGCGTATGCTAGCAGACGACGTCGGCGGCCGACGTCCCGACAGGGTGGGTAACGCGCCCGCGCGAGCATAAGCGAAGGGGAGACTCGAACCGTTCGCTTCGGCCGATCAACATCGGCAAAAACGCTAAATAGTCGGCGCGGATCCTCCTACCCGCACCGGCGTACACACGGACTCACGATCAGCGTCATCACCTGGGGGACGCCTCCAGACCTGAGACGAGCGGTCCCGGATTCCCGTGAGTGTCCGTAAGGAACGTGAGGGCGATTAGCCATCGCGAACCCGCGACGCGAGTAAGTGCGTTTGTATAGAATTCCGCGCGAAGCTGCCGCAGGTCTTACTGGCTGCCACCGGAAGTCCTGCGAACGCCGGCTTCGTGCTGACATTGTGCGCGATCCTCTCGCCAATCGCGGCGTGCGAACTTGTACACCATTTGTATCGTCAGTAGAGTCAATATACTTTCTTTAACGTTATCCCAGTGTAATTTTTTGTGTTTTCCCGAGTAACCCGCCCCGCTGATAGACTCAACCGTCACGCGAAAAAGCTGGTACTCCGGGCGTACCACGCATTAACGGAAATTGGCAGGCAATGCACGGATGATCGTATTGCCTACGCGGCTAGCGCGCGCACTATCATTCACGCCGATCATCGAGGGACCCGCCAACGCTATACGACCGTCCACTGGGTTGACGTGCGGCCTTTCCGCCGACCGCACGCATTGTCAAATCCACCCCGTACAAATTATATGATATGTGAATATATAAAACGATATATATATATATATATATATAGATAGTGAATATAATAAAGATTATATTATATATAGATATGTGAAATATATAAAAGATATATATATATATATGTGTTTGTGTTTTTTTTGTCTTGGAAAAGAGGCGTAGGAAAAATTTAATAAGACCATGACATGACACTTGACGGTGAGGCAGCCGAGGCCACCCACCCGCAGTTCCAACCGTGTGTTTGGATTCTCACCAACTAAAAACCCTCGCGTTAGCGGCCAGATCATGCACCCAAGCCGTCGCGCGAATCCCTCTCCCGTGCTCGGCCGAAACTCAGCAAGGCGCAACCTAGCTCCCGTCTCACGCCCTTTACCCCGCTGTACGAGCCGTTAAAAGCAATCCTTCGCGGGGACGAAACTTGTGCCCTCTCTATTTGATGAAGTCATCAACTCGTCCTTCTTCTTCTGCATCTTTCGGGCGTCTACTCCTTCTGCATCGTCCGGTCGTCTACTTCGTGCAGCATCGTCCGGTCATCCTCTGGACAGACTCAACCCGACACCACGTTCCTCTGCATCGGGTGAGGAAGTCTGGGCTCCAACTCAGTTACCCTACGTTCCTCTGCATCGGGCAGGGGAGTGGGAGCTCAACTCTATAACCTACGTTCCTCTGCATCAGTCAGAAGAGCATTTCGTACTTGTGACTCAGTGGCCTTTGTCTAGCAGCATTTAACTTGGCTGTTTTGCCTTGTCTTTTCCTTCTATTCTCTTCGTCAATTCTAACCTTCTTGAGTATGGTCCTTACGTAGTTATCTACTGCGTGCCAACCATCCTCCGTCGACAATATGGCTGTCATCATAGATTCAGGTGTCACACTTGTCTGGAGGTAACACTCGAGTTCTTCTCGCTCCATTTGGTATCGCGAACAGTCACAGAAGACATGCTCCGCATCCTCGTTAGCGTCCAAACAAACTGGGCAGTTTGGACGGTCCTATATTTTAAATCTGTGTAGGTACGCCCGAAAGCATCCGTGCCCCGTCAGAAACTGTGTGAGGTATTAGTTAACTTCCCCATTTCCTCTTTGCGTCCAGTCCTCTATTCTTGGTATGAGGCGATGTGTCCATCGCCCCTTATCGACGGAGTCCCATCTTTTTTGCGACTCAGACATTGTCTGCTTCCTTGCGGAATCCGAGATTTCGTTATGGGTGCTGTCGTTAATCCGTCTCTTTACCTCGTATACGTCCTTCCTCTCTATTACCAAAAGGTCGATAGGCGGCATGCTTGCTATGATGCAGGCCGCTTCGTCCGATACCGTTCGGTAAGCTGATGCGACCCTAAGTGCACTTCTCCTGTACACTGTCGATATCTTTCGTGCGTAACTTTTCACCAACACGGCATCTGCCCATATTGGGGCCCCGTACAGAATAATCGATTTGAGTACACTGGCTAAGCGCAACCTACGTTTCTGCGAAGGCCCTCCTGTGTTTGGCATCAATCGTGATAGAGCTACGCCAACTCTTGCTGCTTTATCGCTTACTACTTCTAGATGTTGTTTAAAATTAAGTCTTGCATCGATGGTGAGACCCAGGCACTTGATGGTCGGTTGAGGAACGATCTCATGTCCATCTACTATCAGTGTCATTTCTTCTATTTTCTTCCTACTGGTAATCAGAATAGCTTCCGTTCTGTGGCTGGCTAATTCTTGGCCCGTCTCCGTGAGCCATTTGTGTATCATACGAACAGCCTCGTTAGCAGTTTCTGCCACCTCGTCTTTGTCCTTTGCCACTACTACGACTGCGATGTCATCCGCAAATCCTATGACCATTGCCCCTTGGAGTAGTTCTAGTCTTAGAACTCCATCGTACATGATATTCCACAATGGTGGGCCCAGCTCGGACCCCTGTGGAACGCCTCCTGTGACCTAATAGGTTTCTGTGCCGTTCTCCGTATCGTATAGTAGGATTCTGTCCTTAAGGTAGTCAGCCATAATCTTTCTTACATACCCAGGTACCTCCTGGTTTCGCAATGCCTCGTGTATCTTACTCCAGTAAGCCGAGTTGAACGCAATTTTTACGTCCAGTGTGACGATAGCACAGTACTTCTTGGATCCTCCTTTCTATCTTTTCCCTTTTATTGGTGATCGGGCAGTGTCGATCGCCAAGCCGGCGGCGTCCAGGGTAGAGCGCTTCTTCCTGAATCCGTATTGGTGCTCTGCAAGTTCACTGGATCCTTTTATGGCCTGGTCCATCCTTACGCAGATTATGCATTCTAGAATCTTGCCCGGGGTATCCAGCATGCATAGCGGTCTGTATGATGTGGCTTCTCCAGGTGGCTTATCTCCTCTGGGTAGCAACACAAGACGCTGTTTTTTCCAGTCTGTAGGAAACGTCCCTTCTTCGAGACATGTGCTGTACAAATCTACAAAGACTTCGGGGCGGATTTTGATAGCATGTTTCAATGCAATATTGGGTATGCCATCCGGGCCTGGAGCCTTGTTGTTCCCCACCTTCTTGCATGCATCCAGCAGCTTCTCCGTGGTGATAGAGGGAATAGCTTCGCCGTCTGTCCTTGCCTCGATTCCGTATGCTTCATTTAGCTGGAGAGGGAACAGCGTAGACACGATACGGTGCATCAATTCCGGGCATTTGGGGGGCGGTACATAGCTTTTTTTTATCTTCTTCATTACGACTTTATAAGGACGGCCCCAGGGGTCCCGTTCGACTTCGTCCTGTAACTCTTTAAGACACCGTCGCTTGTTTACCCGGATTGTCCGTTTAAGGTTCCTTTTAGCGACCTTCATTTCTTCTTTGCGGGCCTTTACTACCTCCTGGCCTCTTCCAGTTTTGTAGTATTTCTTCCTTGCCCGTTGTTCTTGTCTTCTGGTCCGGTGACACTCGCTGCGTGCACTTTCTACCGCTGTATCCCACCAGTATGCTGGTGGTCGTCTATTGTTGGGTACTCTTCTTGGCATGGCCGCGTCGCAGGCTCGGGTAATAATTTTCCATTACCCGAGCCTTTTCCATTATATGTGTGTGTGTGTGTGTGTGTGTGTGTGTGTGTGTGTGTGTTTTTTTTTTTTTTTTTTTTTTTATACGGACGTTGACAGAGCGAACTCTGTTCAAGTGGCCCTACGACATCAAGACCGCCACCGGCACCATCGCTAGACATCGTACTTCGGTGGGGCCGTTTACCAGCCGTTTGGCTTCTTCTTTGGGGTTTGACATTTCCATACTTCCCCCGTCCACCGTAGTGATTAGGGGTTCAGGATCAAACTCGTCTGCTTCTTACTGCATCGTCCGGCCGTCTACTTCCTACAGCATCGTCCGGTCATCCTCTGGCAGTCTCAACCCTCGCCCTACGTTCCTCTGCATCAGGCAGGGGAGCTGGGCTCAGCTCAACCTACGTTCCTCTGCATCGGTTTGAGGAGCACTTGTATTAGACGGGCATTGCCTCATCTTATTGGCTCAACTTAGTTACCTGCAATTCTCAGCATCGATCTAAGGAGCAGATATACGGACGGTAGTCTCATCGTCTCGGGATTCCGTAAGCTGGCGTCTTGCCGTGTCCTCACTTCTAAGTTTTTTCATTACGGTGGCCGCGAACGACGCCACAGCCTTCCAGTTATTTGCTGACTTGAGCATCAGCCTGACTAAGTTCTCGGGCGTGACGGCTTCACCTAGACTTTCTATGAGAGTTTCTCTTTCTGCGGCAAACCGTGGACAAATTGTGGTGATGTGTTCGGCATCTTCGAGGGAATTCGGGCAAGTTGGGCAAGTAGCTTCATTGTCCAACTTGAAACGGTGCAGGTAATACCTGAAGCAGCCATGCCCCGTCAGTAGTTGAGTGAGATAAAAATCCAGATCGCCATGTCGTCTGTTTATCCATACTCCTATATTAGGCATCAGACGGTGTGTCCATCTTCCCTTTGTGGAAGCGCTCCATCTACGCTGCCATGCTTCCAGGGTGCGTTGGCGTTCCTCCTTTTTAATTTGTGCCCTTGTCCGCTCATCTTCTTGATACCTTTCAAAGAGTCTTGCCCTTTCTTCTGCTGCAAGATCCAGAGGGAGACTTCCCGCCAGGACCTCGATAGCAACGCTAGAGGTCGTCCTGTATCCGCTAGTGACGCGTAGACAGGCCCGACGGCGTGCTGATGTTACCTCCTTGGTATACGACTTCACCGTTGCTGCTTCATGCCAGACCGGGGCGGCGTACAGTGTAATTGAGTCAATTACGTGTGCCAGCAGCTGTCTTTGAGTTTGCCGCGGTCCGCCTATGTTGGGCATCAGTCCCGCTAACGCATTCGCCACCTGCGATGCTTTCTTACCGACTCTTTTAAGGTGTTCGTCGAACCTTAGTCGGGCGTCGATTTGTACTCCTAGGTATCGTATGGAGGGCGCCGAGATAATATCGCTGCTTCCAACCCTTAAGGTTATTGTCTCCTTTTTCTTCCGGCTTGTCACCAGGACCGCCTCCGTCTTGTGGTCAGCCAGTTGGAGACCAGCTGCCGTGATCCAGCTTCTGATGCTGCGGATTGTGTCGTTTGCGTCTTCGGTAATCTCCTCCAATGTTTTACCGGTCACTACTATCGCAATATCATCCGCAAATCCAATAATCTTAATATTGGGAGGTACCGGAATCCTCAATACCCCGTCATACATGATGTTCCACAGTGTTGGGCCCATGACTGACCCCTGTGGAACGCCTGCAGTAACATCGTGTTTCACAATACCGTCGTCCGTGCGATATTGTAGTGTCCTATTGCTTAAGTAGCTTGCCACTATTTCCCGAATATAACTTGGCACCCTCAGTCCTTCTAAGGCACTGATGATTTGGGGCCAGCGTGCAGAGTTAAAAGCATTTTTAACGTCCAGGGTGACAATAGCGCAGTACTTCTTAGCTCCTCGCTTCCATCTCTTGCCGCTAATTGCCTCGCGTGCTGTGTTAACGACTAGCATGATCGCGTCTGTGGTGGATTTGGCTTTGCGAAAGCCGAATTGACGTTCTGATAACCCTAAGGGCCCCTCGGTGAAATCTTGAAGTCGTCCGACAATGATTTTTTCAAGAATCTTCCCTGGGGTGTCTAACAAGCAAATAGGCCTGTAGGACGACGGATCTTCTGGTGGTTTGTCGCCTTTTGGCAGCAGGACTAGCTGTTGCAGTTTCCAGCGTTGAGGAAAGATGCCCTCCTGAAGGCACGCTTCAAAAACCCTTAGAAATACCTTTGGGTTACTTTTTATTGCCAGCTTGATAGCCTGATTTGGGACGCCATCTGGGCCAGGTGCAGCTGCGTCTCTGGTCTTTGCACAGGCTCTTCTGAGTTCCTCTTCAGTTAGAGGTGGGATATTATCTGGTGATGGGGCTTTCCAGTGAACCTGACATTGATCGTCCTTGGGAAAAAGGACTTCAATTATGCTGCTCAAGAATTCCGCTTCGCCTGGCGGCGCTGCTACTTTGCCCTTTAGTCGCGCCATGATCAATTGGTAAGGACGGCCCCATAGGTCCCTGTTTACTTCTTCACAAAGTTCTAGATTACAGCGTTTTTTGCTCGATTTTATTGCTTTACGTAGCCTTCTTCGTGCCAGCCGGTATCGCTCCTCCAAGTTTCCTCGATTGCTCTGGGCTCTTTGAGCGAGTCTGCGTGCTCGATGGCATTTCTTGCGCAGTTCAGCAATTTCACTTGTCCACCAGTATGTTTCCTTATGCCCTTTTTTCGTTTGTTCGGATCGTGTCATGGATGCATTACACGCCTCTGTAACGAGGTCCATAAGAGAGTCGGCCATGGAGTTGGGTGTATCCGCATTGAGCCCTTCCCCTTCCATCATGACCTCAAAAGCTTCCCGATCTAGTGATTTGGCGTTCCATTTACGCATATTATACGTCTTCGGCCTACTCGCAGTCGCTATTTCGTACAATATAGCCCGGTGGTCACTGTGCGTATATTGATCGCTTACTTTCCACTTCTGCAGGTATGTGCTTAGATCGTCGCTTGCAAAGGTCAGATCAATTATTGAGGTTTGTTCGCCTCTAACGAACGTTGGTTCAGAGCCCTTGTTCATTAGACAGACCTCGAGTCTTGTTAGACTTTCAAGAAGTATTTTTCCTCTGTTGTTAGTTGAGGTACTCCCCCAGATGATGGACCACGCATTGAAGTCTCCGGCAATAATTAGGGGCCTTTTATTGGCTGCTTCATCCACTACTCTGGAAAGTAGCATTGCGAACTGGGCTTCTGTAAGACTTGGAGGAGCATACACGCTAAAGATGTATATTCCCCTCACTTTTACCCAGGTATATAGCTCTCTTAGGTCGTGTGGTCGTTCCTGTACATGGGTATTCGCACTAACCCAGATTGCTGCCCTGCTGCTGCAATCGGTGAACCATTGTTGTGTGGCGTCCCTATCTTTGTACTGCTCCGAGATGATAGCAACATCTATGGAAGATTCGCGGACGGTCTGTTCCAGGAGATCCTGTGCAACTTCGCAATGGTTTAGGTTGAGCTGCAGAAGTCTCATCCTCTAAACTTTTTAATGTACTCCTGGGTAAACGGGCATGCATAGCTGTATGATGCATGCTTCGTCTGGGATTTTCCGGCCTCTTGGCACAGCAGGCAGCATGGATCCTTGTTGCACAACATGGCTTCGTGCTCTGAGCCACCACAGCGTCTGCAGGCTTTTGACCTGTCTGTCCCTCCGCACTTGGCTGCAGTGTGACCTATTTGCCAACATCTATAACAGCGCCTTATTTCTATTTTTCTCCGGACTCGGCAGTTCACCCATCCAATACGGACTCTGCCTTCCCTTATCAGATTTGCCGCCGAGTTAAGTGGAGCACTTACGACTGCTATCTGCGTTCCTGCATAGGCTGGTCGTAGGGATCTTACTAATATCGATCCAGATGGCCCATCCTTGATGTGTTCGGATAGGATCTCCCGAACTTCTTCCTCTGTAGTGACTTCGTCGATGTCTCTGATCTCCAGAGTGATTTGCTGAGACCTTGTCATAGCCGATGCCTTCTCTTTTACTTTTCCCTCCACTTTGAGGGCCAGTTCTTGCGCTTTCGTGCTTTTGCTATCCAGCTCCAGGATCAGCGCACCCCCCGCATTTCTTCTTATTTTTGTGACCTCTTTTTTGAGGTCAACTAGCTCCGGGTCACTTTTGATATCCTTTAAGATATCCGCGTAGGACACACCGTCTTTGGCCCTTATCACAATGGAGTTTGGTCTGGCCCTACTTGGAGGCTTCCTCTCCCAGGGGATCTTTTCTCTCCCTTTCTTCTTCCTTGCGACCTTGCGCCACTCTCCTTCTTTCGACCCCCTCTTGTCGGTATTTTCCTCCTGTTCTGTTGCCCCTCCAGCGACTTGCCGACTCTGTGGTTGGGTCTTTTTTACTTTTTGCGGTTGGGGGGTAATCGCAACCTTCCTAGTGCCGTCCTGTTCTTTTTTACTGCGCAGACTCGGAGTGGTTTGCGTAGTCTTTCCCTCCAATCCTGGTCGTTGACTCTGTTGCAGATTGTCATCGGCCGTGCACACCGTTCTGTATATGGCCCTTATACTACGAGCAAGATCCTTTATCGGCTTGTGGACATTGTGTTTGTCCCTTACAAAATCGATAAGCTCATCGATTCTAGCGCCCAGACGGTCGAGCTGGTCTTGCTTGCGTAGAACGCAACTGTTCCAGTTAGATTCCCCTGACGCAGCTCCTAATGCAGTGGTAGATACTGAATCCAGACTGGGTATTACCTCCATACTGGTGTCGTGAGTTTGGCCCCCCCCAAAATCCATGGGGCCAGCGCCGGCCACCGGGGCTTTCACCCGATCGGAACCGGTGGCGGGATTGGGCTTTTCAGCTTGACCCGCTTGGGGATGTGTTGTTGTTAACTCACTATCCATAATTGGTTTATATTCGGGGTGCCTTCCCCTAGCTGGTTTTTCGTCCGCCTCGTGTATTTTATTTCCACGATACCCTCCACAAGTGGTGAGCGTTCCCCTATCCGCGACCTGGGGAGGCGCCAGATGGGAGAACACAGCAAACTCCGCACTGGTGTGTGTGTGTGTGTGTGTGTGTGTGTATCTGCCATGACATGTCTTATTTTCTTAGAAACTTTAAAGAGTTATTATATATGTTATTTTATAGTACAGTGTGACCTAAGCCCGCATTTAAATCACGCCTGTCCGTAACCATGTTTATCAAACTCGCTACGCTCGTGCGCTAACCTCACGATATAAAACAACACTTCTTGTGACACGAATAGGCATGACAGCGGGTTTAAGTAGGCTGTGCTACAAAATGCTATAAAATACTAGTGACCTAAGTAACACTTTTGCACGGCACTATCCTCACGCCGTGCAAAAAAGTGCTACTTAGGTCACTTAGGTTACTATTGTATTTATTTAGCTTCAAGTATTTTTCTACTGTGCAATTGCACTATGATAAATAGGCTTACGTACTGCCAACTGCCGGCGGTATACGTGGGTGCCTTACTCGAAAATTGACATTCGTCATGATAAAGCGCACCGATTGCCAAAGAGAAACAAAGAGGAAAAAGAACTCTGAACGTTGGAGTTAATATTTCTCCTTTCCGTTTTACTCCGAATATGCTGTATAAAATAATTTATAATTTAAGCATAGTCTATGTTTCAATAACATTCGATAATCATAATGTTTAAACAAAAAGTCCGTCATTTAGTTTCCCACTTATAATCATTAGAATAGTTCGCGAAACGTATCTAAAATCACTAGTGATCAAAAAATCGCCATGAAGAAACGCACATGCGTAATTAAAAATCTCGTTTTCAACAAATTTATTAAACAAAAATTATCTTTTATCGAGAACAAATAATTGGTCAACAGCTTAATAAGTGAGTGATTTTTGAAGTTAAAGTCATATACTATCAGTAACATTTTCGATTAATAAGATACAATATTTAGAACAAAAAGTTATATTGAATACAAGAAAGGTTTTAAATGGGGCACGATTGGCACACGGAAGCGGTCGGTTTACGTGCGCCGAGCGGAGCAGCTGATAAACTAACTTCAGTTTTACGTCCTTACAACATTCACGAGTCAAACCTCGGAGTTTCGAAGTTCGAAGTGTAATGTGTTCGCCAGAGTTTGAAAGAAATGGTGAGGAACTACAAAAAGAAAGGCCAAAGACGTAACTATACCGATGGCCAATTGCAGTTAGCTCTTGGCTGTATAAACCATGGGAATTCTATCAAAAGCTGTGCAGCAGAGTTTGGTATTCCAAGGAGTACTCTGCAAGGAAAACTGAAAGTTTCTCCTTCGAATAGGACTGGTAAGATACTTTAAATTGCATACATTATTGAATAAAAAACAAAAATGTTTAATTATAATTTGTTATACACTGTCAGGGTTTACAACAATATTTACCAATGAGCAAGAAACAGCTATATATTTGCAAGTTATTGAAATGGAGAAAAAGTTAAGTGGTCTGTCGTCAACAGACTTAAGAAAGTTATCATACGATTATGCAACAAAGCTGAGTCTTTCTCATAACTTCGATAAACAAACAGGTATTTTGAGACATTTTATAACCTATACAAGTTATTAAAATATTTATACATTTCGCTTTTATTTACAGGTTTAGCAGGCAAAGAGTGGCTTCGCAATTTTATTATAAGACATAATCTGGTGAACAGAAAGGCTGAACCTACATCTGCAGGACGAGCAAATGGTTTTAATCGAAGTGCAAAAGTTTTTCACTAAAAGCAGTGCAAGATAAATACAAGTTCAATGAATACAATATTTGGAATGTAGATGAAACTGGCATCTCTATCGTACCCAAATCAGTATCCAGGGCCATTGCTGAAACAGGAAGACGACAAGTTGCCATTAAAAACTGCTGCAGAACGAGGAGGGACAGTAAGCGCAGAAATTTGCATGTCTGCGACTGGTACCTTTATGCTACCTATGCTAATCTTCCCCAGAGTAAAAGTGAATGAGCAGTATCTTGAAGGTAAACCCGAAGGATCCCCCGAAGGGCCATATTTCGTAAAAGTGGATGGATGGAGACAGACATATTTACAGAATAGTTCAAGAAGTTCATTGATTTTTCAAGGGCCTCTGTTGACAATTCGGTTTTATTATTATTAGATGGTCACCATTCACACGTCAAAAATCTGGAAGTAGCAGAATTAGGCAAAGCAAACGGTGTCACCATATTGTATTTTTCGCCTCATTACACACACAGGATGCAGCCACAAGTCGTTACCTTCATGAAACCTCTTAGCACTTATTATACTGAGGAAGTTAATCGCTTTCAACGTAGTGGCACACGAGTGCAGATGAAGGGTATCTTTTTAATATTTTAGAAAGCTTGGCAGAAAGCAGCAAAAATTGAGATTGCAGTAAATGCTTTTAAGAGAACTGGAATAACACCTTTGAATGTCAACATTTTTGATTCACATTTCCAAAAGATAAATGAAGATGTATGCTCGTTTTTTTTCTCCAGGAATTTCAAATGACATAGATAATTTTTTTAAATCTAAATATATTTTTTCATTTGAAAACTTGTTACTGATAGTTATTTTTTAAATTATAGAATCTACTCTAGGATAAAGGCTTACAAAGATATGATTGATAATATTATGGTTTTGAACGATGCGTTGCCTACCTTTACCAGCTCTACGAGCTCTAGCTGCGATTCCTGCCATGATGTTCCTGAAAATAATGTTCCTGAAAAAAATTTAGAATCAAATTCTACCTCTCGTGTTCTACTGGCTTCAAATCCTGGATTATTAGGCGATATGAGTACAAATTCATCAGAACCAGCAGTAACGATACCTCTTTCTTATATTATAAATGCAAAACCTTCGCTTTCATTACTCGTAAGTATTGATAAAAAATGAAAATTGTTTATAAAAAAGAGACTTTATAAAATAAGTAACTAATTTATTGTTTTAGAATTCTACTCTTGTTCAACAAGTTTTGGGTACAAGCGATGGGCCAAATAAGCTAGTGCAATCGAATGATCTACAATTAAAACCATCGAATGGAACTCCCGAAATTACAAAGCCAAAAGTCAACAGGAAAAAAGGTTCAGCTGCTATTGTAACAAGCGATGAACAAATTGAAGAACCGAGACTTCAAAAAATTAAAAAAATAAAGAAAGAACCAGTAGAGAAGAAAAAGGCGAAACCACGAGTTAAATCAGATGAGAAATTACACAATCCTGCAATTGATCCAAAGACAGCGATCAAAAAGAAGACTGAGATACCGATTAAACCAAAGACAGTGGTGAAAAAGAAGACTGGTATGACAAAAAGACAACCGCTTACTGAAGTTAATTACCAAATCCTCCAAACTAATGTAATTGATTTAAATTCCAACCCTCCAGACAGTAATTCATTTTTTTACAAACAGATGGTAATTTATGACCATTATTTGCAGACCCTGCATCAATTAAAGATATAGAAATGCCACTCACGTTTGCAAATTACTAGTTAGAGAGGTTTAATTTAACACTATAGTAATATTAATGTATAAGTGTACTACGGTAATACGAGTGAAACCCAACAAATTAATCTCAAACAAAAATGATTGTCAGAACTCCTCTTTGCTCCTGGTATGCGAGATTCAAAAGACGAGTTTCTTTTAACAATATTATAAAGCGTTTCGTCCTAGCCTGTTGGACTGGACTCCTCAGTAAGGATCCAACAGTCCTCCTTAGACGCTCTGCTGCAAGATGTTACTACAGCCCAATATATGTAGGAGTCTCTCGACTACTTCAGTTGTGAGAAGTAGTCGAGGGACTTTGGTTTTTGGTTTTTGATGTTTTTCTCAGGATCTGCCCCTAGAATTAATGTTGTATGGTTCTAATGACTTTCAATAATCATGTTATTTTAGCAAGGTTTGACATTTAGTTTTTGAGTTATAACGATTTCAAAAAGTTGCACTTTATGGTGTGTAATAAAAAAACGACGAACGGTAATATAAATTTTCCATGGTGAAAAAATAGGTAATTTTATTCTCTTTCATGTACATATAAAGCTTTTTATTTCTATTCATTTTTTCAATAAGTTCATTAGAAAAAACTAAAATTTAAAAACTAAGAAATCACTATAAAAAGAAAACGGGTTCAGAAAAGGTATAAGTCACTAATCAAGAGCAAAGATATAAAAGCGATAACCTAGTCGAAACGTAAGCGAACGGTCAGCTGTTAGTTTGCCGAATAGGAACGGTTTGACGAGCAGTTTGGTCAAATTTTCGCTTTTTAGTCATGATATGGCGTTGGCCAACGAATTGCTTATTCTGTTAATCATTATAATAATCTTTTAAAAGACACTTTACAAGAGACTCATAGACGATGTCCAGGTATAAGAAGAAAAAAGAAAGTAAAGGTAGCGGCCTTTATAGATTTCGATGAGCTTCCGCTGTGTGGATGTAAGTTTAGCTTGAAAATAAAAAGCCAGTTACCTGGGACTTTCGTAGATGATGTATAGATGTTTAGTAGAGAAACATCTAGATATTTTTTATGCAAATGTCAGCTAATGTGTCTATCATCTACAAGTAGAACTTGCACCTACTTACAGTCGACCACGTAACGCACGACTTGGTTTAAATTATTGCTATAATCAACAGCTGGATTAAATTTTTAAGAATTCTCAGTGACCTGGACGTTTATCATAATATTTACCATTTTTGTATGACTAAATTTGTGATCTCCAGACGATTTTACATAAATATCAACGAGTTTCAGCCAATTTTTTTGTTTAATCTCTATTAACCGGCCTTTAGTCTTTATTTTTGATGAGCGACACGCCGTTTTGCTGTTTCTTTACGCCGAATAGGAGTGCTTTGTACGAAAAAATCGCTGCCAACTTAATTAACAGTATGCTTTTTATAAAAGATGTGATGATTTAAAGAATCGTGTTTCTTTAATAAAATGATTTAAAGCTTCTTAATAAAAATATTAAAAACTCAACACATACTTATAATAGCATTGTTCATGACCCCCATATTCATTAATTTTGGAATGCGTGAATTAAAGTATTTATTGTAACGGGGTTTTTGGGAACTGAATTGCACAAAAGTAAATTAAGGCAACTAAGGTGTTTTGATACAACATCCCCGAGATCTGGCGTTGCTCTACCAGTGAGCCAATGATGCACTCATGTACTGTTGGCGGTAAAGTATTTTTGCAGAACGTTTTTAAAATGACGCAACCTGATTGATTAGTTTTTGTGAATCAAGAGCTCTGATTAAAGCAATTAAAAAATGTACAGATAGTTTACAGTTCCTACATTACTAACAATAATTAACGAAAACAATCGTTCTTCAATTTTAAATGTTTAAAATAAATTTGAAAAAACACGTTATTTTTGCCAATCAGTTTAAAAATCTGATCAGTTCTTTGTGAGGATATACTTGATGAACCGATAAAGTTTCAGCGAAGAATGCAAGTCCATTCAAGAATGATCGTGGTAACAGTTTTTAAGGTGGAGCTCTACTCTTTGAGCTGAAAGATGACATTTTTGGATGAGGCATTTCTTGGATTTTTAATATTTTCAATTCTCGATTTGGAGGAGCCAAATTTTTTAGTTATTTTAGCAACTATCAAACCAGGTTTTTTTGTAAATTTTGGTCAAAATATATCGACGTACGACTAAGATCTACGAATAATTTGTCTATTGTCATTTTGTTTTAAACTTAAATTAGATGTAAATTTAAAAATGTTCCAGGTGTCCATAAAATCACGTAAAGCTTTCAAAACTCTTTCACAGTTTCGTATATACGTATAAAGTATAGTATTTCGTAAACAATAATTTTTAAAATTTGGTTTAGAAAAGAAAAACAAATTTTATTTCATTAAAAATAATCAAATATAGGATTTTTTATGTGAAAATAAAATTTGTTATACTAAAATTGTTATTAAAAAATTTCAAAAGTTCATTTTTGTGATTGTGGTCGCGAATATCCGAAATTCATACGTATATAAAGCTGTAAAAATTTTTGAAAACTGTAACTCCATTAGATAGACACCTGTAACTATTTTAAATTAAGCTATTTTCAACCAAAAATGCTAATATACCCTCAAAACTTGGGTATACTTCATTGAAATTAAACTTAAATTTGGAAAAAAATTTGTTTTACAGTTACAAAATATACCCCAAATGTCAGTCTTTTAGGTAAAAAACTAAAGATTTTAATTTTTTAGTAGAGCTCTACCTTAATCAAATATTAAATTTTTATTGTTTACGAAGAACTTAAAGAAAATAAATACTTGATATCAATCAAAAAGCTTCAAAAGTTAAACAGTTAGGTTATACTCCGTGTATTTTTAGAATTTCAGCAAAACTACAAATGTATTCTGGAGTAATAAAAAGGAAATTTTTTTTCTTCAATTTTTTGATGTTAAAACATATTTTTAGGCACGACCGCGACACGGAAGTGCCTTATAGTTTCGTGTGCGAAAAATGTGTACCATGCGATATCTCGCACAATTTTCGACCGATCGGGCTGAAATTTTAGGAGAAGTCTCCTTTCGCAAAAGCTAAAAAACTGATTTTTTTTTTATCCCGATCCTCTACGTCGTTTTGAAATGCGGGCACAATTTGTTTAGATTTTATGGATTTTTACGTGTATTTCCAATAAAAACTTTGGTGTTACACGATTAACTCTAAGAGATTTTAATCAATCGGGCTAAAAATTTGTGTGTCAACTCCTCTTATAATAGTAAGCTGACAGTTCTATTTTGGGCTTGATCCTGCATGTATACGCAGAATGGTTGAGCAGACGGTTTGCTTGTAATACAGGATAAACAGGAACCATAGGAGCACTTCTGCTCTAATTTTTAAACTACTATAACACTACTGGCATCGCGTCGTTTTTGTCGTTTTTCACTACGCACTCACTTATAATATCGCCCAAAAGATGTTACAGAGCTAAACATGCGGTTAGCGGAGCCGGAGGCTACTTCAAAACGTCAAAACACACACACGGCCAGACCTGGCGTGAACGGTCGCAGCTCGATGCGCACAATGTATGCGCAGTGGTCGAGCTCGCTAGCTGCCTCCTTCGATAGCAGCAACAAATTATGTATTTTCTTTGCACACAAATTTATGACTTTAGAAAACGTTATGAGATTCACTTTGTTAAGCATGACGTCACAGCTTACACATAAACCTGCAATGTATTTTCCACCAATAGGATAGTTCCGATTTTGTCCACCTTATGAAATTTCGCGTATATTTTTGTGCGCCACTTGTTGTCGTTAACAAGGCGAATTCCCATCTAAGTAATATAATTT
Source organism: Pteromalus puparum (assembly GCA_012977825.3). Taxonomy (NCBI): domain Eukaryota; kingdom Metazoa; phylum Arthropoda; class Insecta; order Hymenoptera; family Pteromalidae; genus Pteromalus; species Pteromalus puparum. The sequence continues at coordinate 26,852,279 of CM053168.1, read as the reverse complement.
GAATTAAAGTAATATAAAATGATAATTTTTATAATCTTACGGAATAATACATTGTTTTTTTTAATCATATTTAAAGTAAATTTTGTCGCGATAAAAGAATACATATCAAAATTATGAATGTATATTCCAAAAATCAACAATATTGAAATTATGAGTTAAAAACTAAATAAATAAAAAACATTCGAGTTTACGCATGGCGAGCGCACATTTTTTAATTGTATACAAATAGATACAAAATTAATTTTTTTTCATCGCTTTATTTATTATTTTTTTTTTT
>CM053168.1:26830544-26851585 GCA_012977825.3 Pteromalus puparum | reverse complement strand
AATGCGGTCACCTCCAAAAATCGCCTAAAAACGGTTTTTGCTGTAACTCGAATTTATAGGCATTCTACAAAAAAAAAATTAAATAGAAAAGTTGTAAATATTTAAAAAATACAACTTTTTTCTATTGAATGAAATCATGAAAATGCATATAGCTCGGTTTACAGCCCAAAATCGATTTTTTACAGCTAAAATACCAATTATTTGCCATAAAACTTTGCGGATTTACGTTTTGACTAAAATGTTAATATAAAATTTGTACATATTTGAATCACAACTTTTTACCGTGGAAAACATTTTTTCTTACACTATTTAACAAACAACAACCCTAGAACGATTTTTTAGGCAGGAAAACGCGTACGTAAATACGGCTATGACAATTAATAAAAATTTCTGTTAAAAACTATATCCGGCTTCAAAATATAATTTTGACTGCAACTGCCTGGCATTGGTTTTCATTTTACCGTAAAAAGAAAAAGAATACAATTAAAACCGAGAAACCTCTGTGTACGCTGTATAATATTTTAAGTAAAATCATTTATGATCTACATCTTCTATGCAACCTCATCTGAAAAAATATAAATGCCATAAATGACATGAGATCATTTAAATATATATGACAACATTATGTACCTGAATGTTACAAACTACACGAAGATGCGCAGTAATACTGATAATAAGCATATACCGATGCCGTTTGATCCTACTGTCTCTCCTCTATATCTTCAGCCAGTACTCCATGATATCTCCATTTTTTAGTATGACTTAAACACTGAAAAACAAAGGAAATCATATTAAAAACTCATATCAACAAAAAATTATTTAATCTCACTGAACTCACCTGATAAAGAACACTATCCGTCAATAGTAGTAAGCAGTATTGCGCGGGAGGGCTTGATGGAGCTTTTTCTCAACTTCCGAAGATTTTGATGGCTCAGATACGAATGATACCAATATCTTTTAGTTGTGTCCGGTGCTCATTGCCCAGTTATACTCATATTTCACAATCGCCAGCATTGGCTCGTACACCTAGACATACAGGAATTAATATAAGTTACAAAACTTTTCTCTAGATATGTTTATATTTATCAAACAGAAACTAGCAATATAATAACATGGTTAAGGTACTCGCAGTCCATTCAAAATATATATATTTTGTAAACTTTAGAATCAATGTATTAAGGTTATTCTAACCAAAACTTATTAGAGATTAAAATAACTAAACATACAAGTAAGAGTCATTTTACCAATTGTTTCGTATATTTACCATGTCGTAATATACAACCCATCTCCGAACCGTATTAAAGTGTAGTTATATAGATCCAAGAACATCCATTCTATACTACTCAGCACAGAGTCGGTAATCCAGGCTTTCCAAACATATTCGAATGTTTTAAAGCTAGCCAGCATAACTCGCAACAATCAGGACTGCTCAGAAAGCAAGAATACGGCGATCCATGGTCAATTCCAGGTGTTTCAGGCAAGCTAAATATAAATGCGCAATCTAGGATAGCCAAAAAGTTCGAATATTCTTGAGTTATTCTCCGGCTGGTTGGATCAGCTACAAACACAAGCAGCCCACGAGCATATAACTGTTAAGAACCCATAGACGCAATCCAGCACCATCACAGTGGAGTAGTAATCTAGCTCCAAGGATCATCTTAATGGTAGTGTGCAGAGAGTCCAGCTAATCGCCAGCACTGCATCAATTTTAGATAAGTGTGTGAATTCTGCGCCAGTCGACAACCTTGAGGTGTAAAGAAGCAGCAACGCAGCCTGCATCGCTTAGAACAGTGCGAATCAGCACCCGCGGTAGTGCTTCCTTGTCAAATATGGCCAACGATTAATGTCTGTCCTCTGCATACCGCAATGGTATAGCTAATTCAGTTTGAGACATTCCAGCATACAACACTGAATTTTAACTCTAAAAACAACACACAAATCACATAATCACATGATTTCATGCCCTACATTAATCAAAAATGAGTAACACAAAAAAACTATATACTTTTTTAATGTGGATCTGTGGATGGTGAGATTCGTCAGCCTAGACAGCATCGTGACAAGAATAATATATCAGGCGCACAGCAATAGGAATTCAGCAGGAGCCAGCAGCAGGAGTAGTCGACTGATAGCGAAGAAGCATTAAACTCTCCAGTGCCAAAGCTCACATTTCTGCTAAAGTACGTATCTTCACATATTGCAGCATTCTTCGATAGAATGATATTCACACATCGCATCGATCTGTGCCATTCCGGGGTGCACCACCTTTGGAATACTTTTTTTGCCCTGCTTTTTACAATGCAAGACCCGGCGAGTAGCTGATCCGCGAGCGTGGATCGCGGATGAGCCATGAGTTTGTTGTAAACGCATACAGGATAAACAGGAACCATAGGAGCACTTCTGCTCTAATTTTTTAAACTAACTATAACACTACTGCATCGCGTCGTTTTTGTCGTTTTTCACTACGCACTCACTATAATATCGCCCAAAAGATGTACAGAGCTAAACATTGCGGTTAGCGGAGCCGGAGGCTACTTCAAAACGTCAAAACACACACACGGCGACAGCACTGCGGCACCGTACACAGCTCGATGCGCACAATGTATGCGCAGTGGTCGAGCTCGCTAGCTGCTCGCTTTCAGACAGAGCTCAAACAAATATGTATTTTCTTGCAGCTAAAGTTTATGACATAGAAACGTATTATATATTAGATAACAAACGTCAGACAGCGAGAGTGCAGCGCCGACACTGGCAGGTACTTATGGCGAGCGCGTAGCGCGAGCGTCGGGGGGCCTGGCGAGCGCGAAGCGCGAGCGTCAGCGGTCGTGCCTTATGCGCAAAACGCGAAGCGCGAGCGTTTTATACGCGCTTTATATTAGTAAATTGTTTCCAAAATTTAATCACTTTTTTGTTAGGTTATACTTAATGAACCTGTGAAGTTACAGTATAAAGGACAAGTTCATTCGAGAGTTATAAAAAAAATCATCAATGTTTCAATCAAAAAAATCTTATTCTCAAAAACACGCTTTATCATTATAAATTGGCTCTAAAATTTAATCAGTTCTTTATCAGGTCATACTTAATAAGCTTGTTAGGTTTTAGCGAAAAATATAAATGCGTTAGGGAATTATCGTGGTAACCATTACTACACCGGTTCCAAGCTTAGATCCCTACTGTGCAAGCGGCGGCGATGGAGAAGGGAGAGGAGTATCAACCTCGTTCAAATAATCGAGGGGTATTTTGCCTGGATGCTAGCACCTTGTTAAAGGGCTCCTTCCTAGGATACAGGATACGGGGAGAAACCTTGGAACTAAATCAATCATGAGTAGTGAGTTATCAACAAAACTACCTTAAGCGGGTCAAGCTAGAAAGCTCAGTCTCGCCGCCGATTCCGATCGGGTAAAAACCCCGGTGGTCGACGCCGGCCCCATGGAGATTGGGGGGGGGGGGGCAACTCACAAGATTGTGGAAACGATTCAAAGAAAAGAAAAGAAAGAAAAGGTAAAGCAAGCAGCAAGGCCTCATCAGGGACCAAAACTCCCATTCCGGCTATGCAAGGCGATCAATTGAAGGTCCTGAAAGATAAAATCAGGAAAACAATTGTGTACGCCGAGAACAGAACCAACGTGCACGGGCCGATTAAAACGGGCCTTGCGAAGGCAATGGAAGAACTAGAAAAGACAGAGGAAAAAAGTACGTCCCTCTAAGAGATGCCAGAACTTTGCTTAAGGGGAGAATCTTTTGGACCAAAAACGAGCAGTCAGGAGAGTTTGGCGAGCATTGTCAGTGCCAGGAGCATAGACAGCCACTCGTCAACGAAACAAATCGCAGAATTCAGAAAGTCTCAGCAAAATGCCAGAAAAGAGCGTAATGAAGAGGAGGAGTGCATAGGAAAGCTGGAGCAAAAAGTAGACAAACTTATCGAAGACTGCCAGTCTGCACCAAGGGATGTAGAACGTATAGCAAAGCAGGTATAACCACTTAAAGTTCTGTTAGATATCTATAACTAACTTTGCCCTCATAATTCCGATGAGATTTTGGCGGCGTCACCTGCGTCACCTGAGATCTCATGTGAGATCTTTTAGTAGGGCTAGGACACTGGAAGGATAAGTGCGATGGAGAAGATAGGTTTAACCTCTGCTTTAAGTGTGGATCATCGCATGGCTGAATGCCAAATTAATTCAAGCGGTTTCCTCTGCAAAGAGGATGAACAAAATGAAAAAAGCTGTAAACATGTAGCTGGCTCCGGCGACTGCATTGTATTCAGGCGCGCCTTAAATACGATAAAGAAAAATGAAAGTAGAGCCTAAAAGATGGCAATAGCAGGCAAAGTGCTGGATGTGACAACTTCGAGAACATAGCAACAAGAAGACGGAGTTGATGCAGAAAGACAAGACGAGTTTGACCCTGAGCCTCTATTCACTTCGGTCGATGAAGGATGTATGGAAGTATTGTTTAACAATGGTGCCTGTGGGGTCCCGGTGTCAGAGGGCCACTTGTGCAGAGCTTGCTCTGCCTACGCCACATAAAAAAAATACATACATATAGACATACATTTTTCAAAAACAACTTTTCCTGGCTCTAGAACCTCGAAAACATGGAAATCTATCAAAATCTTCGATATTGAAATTTTTACTATGAGAAAGCTTACCCTTGGAGAAAGCAAAATGCATGACTATGTCACCCAAAAATCAAATGACTGCTGCCATGACTCTTTAACGTGAAGATTTTCTCCGTGTATTCAAAATATTTTGTATATTTTTTAATTCCGAGTGAATTGATAAACGATTACCGAACGAAATTGTCAATAACAATCAAATTTTAATAAAATATTTTATTTCTTTGGCTAATATAATATTTAATTTATTGATATTTTCTAAGACGATTTTGTTTAAGCTTGAAATATGTTATCTTGGAATATTTGTTAAATAGCTTCAAGATTTAGTTTTAAACATGGAGAACCTTTCTCGATCTTTCATTTCATACGGCAGACACAAAAATATAATTTAACATTTTTACACACCTAAAACTAAAGTTTATACTATGGTATGACAAACGTGGGGGTAGGTGAGCAAAGCGAGCAGGGGGGGGGTACCCCCCTAGTTATCTCTATTCTTATTTTTATATAAATTTATTGATCTCTGCGAGTTAAGTGTAGTATTTAATTCTTTTTTTATAATGATTTTCGTCAATTTTTTTTTAACATGACATTTTTTATTTAATTAGTGGAACCATTATGATATAATGATGATTGCGATTAATAATAGTTATTAGCTTGAAAAGTTTTAGGTCAGTTAATAAATAGAGTAATAAGAAAAGTGAGGATAGACAGAGAGGATAGTTTAACTATAATTATTTATTCAACGGCTGTAGTATGTATGTACAACGTCCATCGGCACCATGTGCATTCGGGTCTCATATAGACTCGACACCGCTTCTGGTCATGTGACTCACACGCATACCGGTAGAGGGGATACTTACATGCGTGTGTCCCCTCACACACTCGTCAGCGCGCTCACTCATTTTCGCGCGCTACTCTATACCTTACTGACTCGACTTTCTGTACAGTACACTATATTTCAACATAGAGTTTAGGATACCGACTGCTCGCATTAGTCTAAAGAACGAAGTAATCATTGCTTACGCGAAGTTAATGGTTATGCACAACTTTTTCGCTTTTTTCAATAATGATCGACAACAGCAGTCGAGCTGCAAGAGCCTAACACAATTATTCACGTGCCAACTTTTATTTCAGAGCTAAGCCAGTTAATGCACAGTATATAAGCCACTATAAGCTTAGCGCATGTACTACTTTCTAAGCCATTTTCCATTGCAGCTCCTGCTCCTGTTTTGATATTTTCAGCTTCAAGGAGCTGCTTTAGCTCAATCACGGCACACGAGCTCAAGCAGAACCGAGTCATCGAACATGTCAATAAAGCGTGAAACCGCATTAACCTCAACAGGACTTCCATGGTCGTCATTATAGCTTTATTCTAATTAGCCAATTGACTCCAACTCGTGAAGGTTTTACCAATGACGAAAATCCCGAGTGCACGACATTTGCATTCATTTTACCCAAATCAGCCACTAATCTCAGCTGCCTCTTAGTAGCCAAGTTTTTAACTTAATTCGTGCCTTTTTCTGCAGTTATCACGGTCCGTCAAAATGAATTTTTTCACTAATTAAATTTTCTTAGAAAAGAATAATTGAAATATATCGATATTCATAATGCAAGTAGTTTTTATCATACTTAATTAACATCATTCATTTTAGAAGTTCCACAGTTTGAATTTTGAACTATAATGGTATAAATGATTTTACTTTTTGGTGTATAACAAAGGAACGACAAACGATAATATCAATTTTTTGCGGTATAAAGATAGGTAATTTTATTCTCTTTAAGGGGGCACACCACCTTTAAACTCTGAAAAATAAACTTCTAATAAATAATAACAAAAATAAATTATTATTGTTATATAATTTTTATACTAATATTAGGTTATATTACCTGTATTTTTACCATGGTAAATCCATATTAGCACCTACTTACCCATGGTGACTCTCCGTATACTGTTTTGAGCATTTTGGCACTCTTCGTAGGATTCCATGTGACCACATGGTTTGATTGGGCTAAAATTTTTGGAGAATGCTTTGTACACTTGTATTTTTGGTATGAATAAAGGGATTTTGATTTTAATGCTTTTAAATTCTTTTATGAAAAAAAATGTGGCATAAATAGGTTAAAAAAGGCCAAAAATTAAGTATTTTTATTCTTAAACATTTTCTTATTATTTATTAGAAGTTTATTTTTCAGAGTTTGAAGGTGGTGTGCCCCCTTAAGGTTGTAACGAGATGAGAACCAAGCTCGTGTGCATTGTAAGCACCACTGCGTTGCGACAAACGGTTGATAATCCAACGCGTGGAACATATGCGTAGAATCGGGTTTGTTTGGCCAGCGGGAAAGTAAGAGAGAGCGCAACAGGTAAGCACGTCACGGACCGGGAGATAACTTTTAGCCGTACTAGAGTCAAGCCGTGCGACTTGATTTTCCGAGTATACATGCGTCGGCGAGTTCTGCTTGTGCCAAAGCTATTACATGAGTGCAAAGGAGTGTGAAAGAGATCTGCGCTTCCAACCCGCGTCCCTTCATCTGCATCTGTTCAAGAATGAAGGAAGAAAGTCCGGCGTCAATTCACCCCTAGTGTGGTAGATGCAAGTGCGGCCAGTGCATGGATCATAGCCAAATTAACTATATAATAAAGGAAGACACACACACACACACACACATATATATATCTACCTATATTATATAGTTGTTTTGGGGATATCGCCCCGCCCCCCGGCACTCCCCGCTCGCCCCCCGCAAATTCAAGGCAGGAAATTCTTACATTTTCATGTGTTTGGCGATACAATGTGAAAAGCCCCCCCGCCGCCCGCCCGCAGGCCCCCCGCACAGCCCCGACGCAAGAAGACTCCCTATTAGCAGCTTTCCTACATTAAATTAATGTTAGTACCAATTTTTTTCTTTACAGTTTTTTTAGTAAAAAACTTACTAACATACTCAATTGTCTGTACATCGGCTCAATGGTCAATTTCTGACACACTCTTTTGAATCATCTTTAACGGCATTTTAGATCGCGTGTGCATCGTCCGCAGGTGTTATCTATTTCGATTTCTCTAAGATATATCTAGGCGTTGTGCGTATGATTAAGGCATGAACTGGATAAAGGTTACTTATCTCTCACGACTCCCGACAAACGCCGCAACGACTCAGGCACATACACTATTTGCATAAATCATGTCTTATAGCCTACGGGATAGATCCTCTCTTCTCTGTAGAAACTTGATGCAAGCCCATCGGTAGCAGCCACTGCACGATCCCAAGTATAACCAACTTATAATAAAGTAGAAGTAACTATATAAGAGTATAACTTATTTTATTTTCTCTTTTTTCCTCCACACCGACCTATGAGGTAAATAGACAGGAGCGTTTTTTTTATGATTTTTTGTTAACAGTTTGGACTTAAAAGTTTGACTGTAGTTTGAAGTAATAAGTCTTTATGAAGTTTTATTCCTTGCTTTTGTATTGGTATAAGCACGGTCTGTTGATACAGCTGATGCTTAGCATTGAATCTTTTGTTTTGTAATTGTATGACTATTTGCGGATGGTTGTTAATACTTGAAAGACGTTGTCTTATTTTGCTTCTGTTATATAACTCACTATTCTGGTGTTTATATTGGCAATTGTAAAAACTTTCAAGATCATAAATGTGAATTATATGATCAAAGTTGTAACAAAAAAAGAATATTCAATGAACGCATACAGCTGCAATTCATTCAACTGAATAACAAAAATAGTTGGCGAATTGCTCCAAAAAATCATTATTAAACAACTAGCAACTTAACAATCGGCATCATAGCGTATTGATAAGTAAAGTACCTCTATTAAATCCTTATCATACATTTCTTAAATATAGTTATTTGATTTTATATGTATATTTTTACGTTTGTAAATTGTGTAATATTTATTGTTCTCCCACTACACGTAAATCCATAAACGTCAATAACGCTAATCTTTATAGAGACTGAAATGGGGGTTGGCGAGCGGAGTGAGTGTGTATATATACATTGCGGAAGTATTTGTATGCGTTGAACTTGAGCGTTGCGCGGGGGCAGGCGATGTCCATACATACATGTCCATACAGATAAAAAATTTTGAATACTAACTTATGTGTAGCCAAGCTCAGGTATAGTTATATTCAATATAATTTACTTTAAATCGTTATCAACTGTTAATTGTTATCATTAATCTATTTTCATTCTTAACTAACAAAACATAATTATCAGATCATAGAAATTAAATTTGAAAAAAAAATTACACAAGAACTAAAATGGGGGGTTGGCGAGCGAAGCGAGTAGCTTCACTAGTATATATATATATATACTAGTGGGGCTTCGCTTCCCTGCTTGCTCCGCTCGCCAACCCCCCATTTTAGATTTTTGTTTTCAAAATTTATTTTTATGATTTGTTTTTACTTTATAAACATATACACCAACACATATAATACAAATGTATTACACATTAACATGTTGTTACAACATTAACAACTCATGCTTAAATTAAACATGTATTTTATTATGTCAATTATATTATTACTTTTATCCGTAAACCCTTTGATACAAATTAAACTTTTGTACTCTTTATCAGTACTATGCGCTCGCGAGTCGTCAAATATTGTCTATATTTATATTTTTTTTGAGTTGATATCACGTTTATAAAATCATTATTTATATGTCAACTAAAACACTTTTTTATACCACTCAGTGCTATAAAAAGAATTATATATAAACTATATATTTTCTTCCTATATATTATGGATGTAAAGGAGAGTATATAGTGGACTGCGCATGCGCCAACCCTTGAGTAAAGCTAAAATTTACCGCGTAAGTTTGAATAATATAATTTTCTTTTAGAAAAAATTAATAAATATATTTGTTACATCGAATAATTATTTATAAATTATTGTTGCTGAGCGAGTTAACGCGAATGATTCGGATGATATGAACAAATTGTTTTGTAATTGTAAAATTATTCATGATAATTTTTTTAGTTTATAAATAATTATTTGGTAGTCAAAAATTGTATTATTAGATAGTAAAAAATGTATTGATAATTTTTTTTAACGGCAATTACACCATTTAAATTTACGCGGCAAGTTTTGGCTTGCCGCGTAAGACCGTCAAAAACGGTCAGGACATAAGTGAATCTAGTTATGTGTACATTCAAATTAATTTTTTTATTCACTAAAAATAATCTTGATTTCATTGAGATATTACGATTGCATTGCATATTGCAAGTTAAAAATTTGCTTGTTTTATTTCTTTTTGTCACAGTTTCTTTTCCCGATATTTTATCCACATGACCGGTCCGGTAAGATGTATTATACGCCAGTGGTACAGCAGTTAATCTATTTTACTGACATCTTCTGCTACTTGGTAATACATGTATGTTTGTTTCTTGTTATGTTTGATATAATAACAGTTACTTCTTACCGCAGAGAGCATTCTGGGAGCATTATGTATATAGAAAATTTTACACTTTAAACATTAACACATTCTAAACTTTATACATTTTGAGTAAGTTAATAATAGCAATAATTTGGTGGGGGGGGGCGGCGGAGCGGTGAGGGTTGTGGTGGGGGGGGGCGGTGGGAGGTTGTGGGGCGTGTGGAGGAGTTTTTATGTGTTTAATTTCGTGTTGAACTTATTAAAAGGTATCTGTGTGTTGTCCCGGATGCCAGGTGCACGTAGTGCACCGAATTGCGCTGAGCGCATTGGATTTCTGTGCGATAAAGACCCCCCCCATGGCTCTGTGAAGGCCAGAGAGTTTATCGTGTGGCGTGTGTATGAATGTGCGACTGTGTGTGTGAAAATGTAAGACGCGGGTGTTATGTCTTTAACAGCCGCTGCTGTCTTACAAATTACGGCGGAGCTTCTGAATACAAAATTATTAACTTATTGTAAACATGTAATCATAATTAATTCCATAGCTATATTATCTATGTGAAAAAAAAAACAATACATGGCAGCATGTGAGCGCTGTCTAAAATGCGCTACATGCGCTTGGCTTATGATATGAAATAGGAGAAAAAGAAAAAAAATAGATGCTTAATATTATGAGTCATCGGGCTAAGTGCCCGGACTCAGTCTCTCTCGCCGAGAGTAGCTTGGCGAAGGATGGTGATAAGCGGTTGCGCTCGCGCCGGCCTTCCGCGAAAAATCTTTATCGATGCGCATAGTTTGCGGCTGGAGTGCTTATGTGGTTCAAAATTTACGCGCGCGGCGCGGGCGCATGTTGTCGGCTGCGTTCGGAGCAGAGTCGCGGCTTTCCGTGCGGAAATTATGCAACGCGGGGCTATCGCTGGCTATTCCTCCTCGAGGAATGCCGGATAGCGTTGTTGCTGGCTGTAATTGTATTGCCTTGTGTCCGGTTCCCGCCGTGTCGGAGGATGCTCGACGCGGGGGACCGGGGGGGGGGCCGGTAAAAGCGCTCCCTGTTGTGCGGCTGCGCGCCGCGCAGCTGATGTTGGTACAGCTGCTGCCTTCCTGGTGGTGGCTAGGCCTCGACTGCACGCCTCTGCTGGTCCCAGCTGCGCGCTATCTCCAGTTGCATCATTTGCTGCTGGTGCTTGATGAGATCGCGCATGGGCTTGCCGGCTCGGTACCGCAAGAAGCACCAGGTCAGGACTAATGCGACGATGATGACGCCGATCAGGGTCCAGGATGAACAGCCGATCGACCAGGCGTAGTCGCTAAGGTTTCGTAGTTCGAAAGCTGTTGCTTTTTTAAGTGCTATTTCGCGAGCTTTGGCCGCGATGTCGCGCAAGCCTGACCCGGCCCTCAAATTCTCCATACCGGAGCCGTGAGCGCTTTCGGCGCGAGACTTTGCTTCGTTTTCTATAGCTTGTCGTAGGTCCGTCATCGCGTGCGCGGACTCGTTCATGCACGCGATTATTCGCGACACGTTGAATTGTAACGAGCCGAACGAGGATGCGATTGCTTTTTGGGTGAACGTGTGTGAGGCGGAAAGGCGAGCGGAGGCTGTGTGGGCTGAGCAGCCGTCACGTAGTTCGAGAATACCTGTGCCCGAAATTCGCGCCGTGATTTGTTCAGCGCGAGTACACTGGATAAAGATATCCTCTGGCTGCCTTGCCGCGTACACCCAAGTGTTGGCTTTGTGCAGCCGTAGCCAAAACGTGTCCCGCAAATGCTTAATTTTTACGTCGCATGCGCCCGGGTCCTCTATAGTTCTGCCGGCCGCGATTTTTATCTCGCACGCCGCGTTGTCGCGTACGTCGCGCACCGGCTCTGGATCGACCGCAATCAGCGTGCCAAACAATTCCCGCAACTTTGGCATTTCCTGCGCTGGGACCGGGACATACGTCCGATTAGACGTGCTCACCGCGAAATATGTGTATGTTGGCCATATGTACGCAGCCACGTCGGGAATGTTTAAAATATTCTGCACTGCGGGCACGGGCGAGGCTTTAAATAGCACGAATTCTTCCATATCGATCAAGGGTATAGCTACGTGGTAGACTAAGTACCCGTTCGCGAATAATATCGAGATTTTTGACACTCTCATGATTGGGATCGCCGCTGACTCGTTCGGAGGAAGAGGGAATCTCGCGTGCGAAACCGTATCCTGCACCGTTTTTGCCGAGCGGATGATCGTTTCGGGAGGCATGATCCGCGGGTGGACCAGGCCTTTGACTGCGAATAACACTGCGTCCGTAATGATCTCCGTGTCCAGCTTAAACTGGGCCAGACTGGTCCTAATCTCTAGTTCGGTATCAAGGTTATCCAGCCCGATAACGTTTTCGCTAGTCCTATTTGCTAGTACGGCGGTCACTGCGTCCAGCTTACGCATTTTTTTATCTAACTCCGAGAGCTCGTGCTCGACGATTTCCGTCTGATTTGCTAACAGTGCGGCCGTGTGACGGTTGTCCTCGGCGATGGACTTGACCGCCTCCTGGACCTCGATTAGATCGGCTTCGGTTAGCGTCCCGTATAGCCATCTATGGAATGCACCGATAAAAGGCAGAATGGCGCGCCGAGACCTCTGTGGCCCTATGCCATTGCCGTGGGTGAGTATCAAATCTCTCACCCGGTCGGCCTGGCGGGCCGCGACCTCGGCCTCCTCGATTAGACTTGCGGAGTCGCAACGCGGTCTACACGCAAGGGCTGCGATCGTGATTTTATGTACTAGGCTGGAGCCTGCCTGAAAATACGGGCGCAAATCGACTTTTTCGATGATTTTCCAGTTGGAGCTGGAGGTTGTCAGCGGTGCGATTCTTTCCGTGATGAGCCCAAGGTTTTCTTTTAGCTGGTGCAGGAAACGGTCGGGGCTGCTGATGGGTCCTTGCTCGCCGAGACCCTGTGCACAGAGTGCCCAGATCCTGCAACGAGTCTCACGGTTAGCTTATGGCCTCGTAGGCGGTTGAATAGAGCAGTCTGGCCTTCGCGATACGTAAATTGGAAGCTCGTAGGAGGCGTTTTTTTTTCGGGCGCGTCCCGTCCGGGGACGCGCAAAAAAAACAGTAAAAAAAAAAACGGCTACTCTTCGGGGTTCTCCGAAGAATCGGCTTCTCTGGCCAGTTCGCTCGGTCTTTTTAATTTGTCTACGTGGACTGTTTTCGTCATCTCATCGTTTTGAATGGTGACGTTGTGCTTTTCGCGGTTAACGGCGATAATTTCGAACGGGCCACGGTACTCTTTCGCGAATTTGCCCTTTTTTGGCTCTTTTAGCAGGAACACGATTTCGCCTTCGCGGAAGTGCACCAAGTTTAATTTGCGGTCGTAATAGTACTTGGATCGGTACTTAGATTGCACCAAATTCATTGCTGCCGTAGTCTGCAGGACCGTGAGATTTCTGGTCGCGTTCTCGACGTACTCATTGTAAGTCACGTCCTCGGAGCTTTTCGTGAAGCTCGACGGTGTTCTCGGCTTAGTACCGAATAGCAGCTCGTGCGGCGAGTACTTGGTGCTTTCATGTTCGGTACAATTGTAGGCGTGCTGGCATATGGGCGTCCAGTCGTCCCACCTCTCGATGCGTTTTACGTACTTCCGCAGGTATTCTGTCAGAGTATGGTGCATCCGCTCGATTGACCCGTTAGACTGAGGATGGTATGCCGTCGTGCAGAATTTCTTGATTCCGAAGATTTCTGCCAGTTCCTCGAGCACACGGTTCTGGAAGTGCGTACCTTGGTCCGTCACGATTGCCGCTGGGGTGCCAAAAACGCAAATTATTTTTTCAGTGAGCACGCGCGCGACTTCGTTAGCGTTCGCGTGCTTCGTCGGTGTAAGGATCACGTACTTAGTCAGCATATCCTGAGCCGACAGGATGTATACGTTCCCTCGCCTCGATTTTTCCAGGGGCCCGTAAAAGTCTAGGGCTATCTGGGTAAACGGGGTCGCGGGCGTGTTGCTGATTAGTAACGGTAATCGCGTTTTTACGCGAACTAGTTTATTACTCTGGCATGTAGCACAGCGCGCGACGAATTGCTTGACGTCGGGGCGCATGTTACGCCAGTAAAAGTCGTTGGCGATTTTGCTATACGTTTTAGCTGCGCCCCGATGGCCTCCCATGGCGGCCTCGTGATATTCCTTAATCACCTTGAAGCGTGAGGTCACTGGGGGTGCAGGCAGGTTATTTTTGAGCAGCACTGCGACGATTGTACTGCCGGTGAAAATGCTGTCAAATAACTCCGTGAAGGTGCTCCATTCGGTAAGCGTCAGCATTGCCAAGTCGCGGATTATGGCCAGGCTCCGAATTTCTTCTTTCGGAAGAGCTCGCTTCAGCTTCTTGAGGCACTTACGCAAGTCCGATTTTAGCGGGCGGTTATCGAACGACGACTTTATGTAGAGACCGATCATTTTTATACCTACACAGGCTGTGACATTCACCTCCCCAATCTTGAATTGGTTGTCGGTCAAGTCGAGCGGGTTGAGATATCCGCGCTCGATTAGTGCTTCTTGTATCTCGGTCGAGATAAAGCCGTCGGCCGAAATTAGGTACAAGAGGTTCTCCTTGAACCGAAAGGGGTGCTCGTTGTACGCTCGGAGATGCATGAAGGTTGGGGGCTCTTGGCCTTCCGGTGTCGCCCACGGTGGTTTCTCACGGGGTGGTCTAGCCCTTGCCACTACGTAGCGCTTAAATTTGTCGTCCTCTAATGCAGCTGCGACTGCGGCTGCTGCGGCTTCGTTATCGCTGTGCGACAAGTCGTTATCGGCGCCGACTTGGCTGTGTCTTGCTGCATCAGCTGAGTCGGGCTGCGTGTATGCCGGCGTAACCTTGGTTGCGACGTCACTTGCGGAGTCAGCACAGCTGACTGCTTTGTCGGCTTCTGTGTTCCCTGCCCTTGGGCTTGGTGCGACGGGCTCGAGATCAGTGCCCGAATCGGGCGAGTTGCTGAGATTGGGCTGCATACTGTCGCTATATTGATGTCTGTCGAAGTTAGCTACTTCCGGATTCGCTTGCTCGCGGTCTTCATTGGACTTGTCCTTGTTCGGGAGTTGGCTTTCGGTGTGTGCTGGCTTCTTCCGGGTGCGCTTGTTGCGACCAAAAACTGGCGAGGTGGGGCGCTCGCGATCTTCGTCGCTGGAGGATGACGCGTCGCGAGTCAGTGCCGCAGATCTGGCAGCTGCTTTGGGCACATTTATACGCAAATATGGCGTAAAGTGTTGCTCGATCAGATGCAGGTGCACCGTGTTTTCGGCGCCTGGCACGATGATGTGACAGTATATACGCTTTGAACCTGGGAGGTCGTAGTGGATGCATACGTTCACGCTGAATTCGTGCGCGAAAATAAACGCGCGTCCACGCTCGGGAGGGGAGAGCGGCGGTGCTGAGCTAGCGTCGCGAGCTCTGCTGTCCTTTCCCGGTGCTAGGGGGTGTGAGGTTACCTGCACCCGTGGGTTGCTCGTCTTCAGATTTTTGCGAACCGGCTTTTCCAGCGGCAGGTTTCTTCTTACGTCTGGCAGTTTCGCTTTCGGAGCAGACGGGGCTTGTCACCTTAAACCGCTCGTCTCCGCTGATGGCTATCTGTGACTCCGCGCGTGCAGGTTGCTGCGTAGTTCCCCGTTCTTTGTCCGACACGTGCCCCTTTGACCTAGCGGACGAGCTCATCTCCCAGAGGTCGATTCGCATGCCGCCTTTGCCTTGGTGCGCTTTCTCTTGGATGTTCACCCTTAGCTTCTTTTTGGCCAAATTTCCAGACCATGGCCAGGGTGACAGCGCTGGGTCTTTTGGAGCCGCTGGCGGTTCGCTTGAGGTCTTCGGGCGAGTGTTTGGTACTGTGACTTTACCCGAGGGAGTAACAGGCCTGCTGCTCCTTCCCGCGTTTTGTACGCTTGGGCTCTGTGAGACGCCAGCTCGCGGAAAACTGAATACCTGCACGGGCTCGACCACGTTCGCGACTCTGCCCGACGGCGGGTCTCGTGGATCTTCTTCGTCGCTGCTGGGGTCAGGAGTTTCGGGAATAATCTGTTTCTGCGTGCCCGGCTGCTTCGCGGAGCTACGTGTCTTGCGATCGGAGCCGGTCACATAGTTGAAATATTGGCGGTATTGCTGCGGAACGTCGGAGTTGCTTGCCGAGTTGGATATGGCTGATTTCACGGTAGCCATAGATTCGTCAGAATCTGGAGACGCGGCGCGCTCTGGTGACGGGCTCGATGGGTGTGCTGCAGGGGCGTCCTTGCAGGACTCGATCGATTCACGTAAAATCTCATGTATACGCGAACGCTCGTTACCGTCGAGGAAAAATCGGTCTTTTTCGAGCCTTTTTAGCGTTACGTTGGTTAAAATAGTATTAAACCAGATGTGATCGCGATAGTCCGGGCCGTAGATGAAATCTGAGTTTTTCTCCGCGGTCAGCCATTGTATGCGCAATTTCCCGTCGCCCTCGTGCGCGTCTTGTAGCAATTTGCACAAGTAAAAGTCGTCAAATTCGTTGCGGACTGCCACGATTTCTCCTTTGGCGAAGCGTAGCGCAGCTACGCCGCAGCGCCTTTTAGCGGTGGTGCGCACCTCGGAGCTCTCGGAGCTAGAGTGTAGCTGGGCCTTCCCGTTGTTCGCTTGATACCGGTGCCGTACCGCGCGCGCACGAAAAATTCTTCCCGGTGGGGCACCAGCGTCCTCGTCGGGATTTTCGCGGATCTGCTTTTCGGCGAGCTCGTAGAGCTCGAGTCGCGGCAGTTCCGGATTCACTTCGCCGTCGGCTAGCACCGGGTTGCGAGACAGCGCGTCCGCGTTAGCATTTTTAATCCCGGGGCGGTAAACAATTTCAAAATCGTAGCCGGTCAATGCGGCCTTGAGGCGGTTGAAACGCAGATCCGGCTTTTTCGTCGTGTGGAAGTGCTTCAGCGCTTCGTGGTCGGTGCACACAACAAATTTTCTGCCGAAAAGGTAGCAACGAAATTGTTCCTTTGCGAAGACTATCGCCAGCAGCTCCTTATCGTAAGTTGGATACTTAAGCTCGCTGCCCTTTAAGCACCGGGATGCGAACGCGCACGGCTGGTCTGCTCCAATTTTTCCTTGCCTTAAAATAGCGCCAAGGGCGAAATCGCTTGCGTCAGTTGTGACTATGAAGGGCTGGTCCAAATCGGGGGTCTTTATAACTGGCTCCTCCGACATCAGCTTGCGTAACGTTTCGAACGCCGATTTTTCTGCTTCGCCCCAGGCGAATTCTACGTCTTTTTGGAGGAGGCGAAACAGTGGGTAAGCGATTTTTGAAAACCCATTAATGAATCGGCGGTAGTAGCTGAATAAGCCCAAAGCTTGCTTAAGCTTTCTAGCATCGGTCGGCGTCGGATAGTTAGCCATTGCGTGAATCTTGGCTGGATCCGTCTTAATGTAGCCGCCGCCGACTATGTGCCCGAGCACTTGTGCCTCTCTCTTCAAAAATTGGCACTTTTTTGGCTCAACAGTCATGTTGGCCTCGAGAAGTCTTTGTAATACACGGCGCAGGCGGCCTTGATGCTCTTCTAGCGTTTCGCTGAAGACCATGAGGTCGTCGAGATAGATTTCGACTTCCTCGCCTTGTAGTCCCGCCATTGCTAGAGACATCGCGCGTGTAAATGTGATGGTTGCCTCTTTAAGCCCCATAGCCATCCTATTGAACTGCAACAGCTGATTGCCGTATTTACCGTCGGGCGCGTAAAATGCCGTCAGGTGAGCCGAGTCGGGGTGCATCTCAACTTGGTGGTACCCCGACTTGAGGTCCATTACTGTAATGTAATTGGCAGCGGCGAGGTGCTCCAAGATGTCGCTGGTGAACGGTAGGGGGTGACAGCTCCCCTCCGTCTCTTCGTTCAGCGCACGAAAATCGGTGACCAGCCGAAATTTCTTGTTGCCCTGTGCGTCGGGCTTCTTGGGCACTATCCATAGGGACGAAGAATAGTTGGAGTTGGATGGAACCACGATGTTTTGCTCGCGCAGCTTGGCGAGCTCCCTTATCATGTGTTCCTTGATGGCGGGAGGAAACCGGAACCGGTGGTTCTGAATTACTTTATCCGATTTGAGGATAATCTTGTGCTGGAGCAAGTGCGTCGCCGGCAGCGGTTCTCCCTCGAGACCGAAAACGCCGGCGAACTCGTCCACGATATCCCGGATATAGGCTTTTTCCTCCTCGTTGCAACCATCGAGGTCGGCCAATTCCATAATCTTGTCCACTCTCGCACGCCTGCGGGCTTCGTCGGCTTGCAGTTGGCTGTTTAGCGTGGCGACTTCTCTGTAGTTCGATTGGACCTTGTTTGAATCGAACATCCTGCGTAAATTCGCGGAACATTCAGCAATCTTCTCGGTGGAGCCGTCCTCATCGGCCCGGAACAGCGGGTTGTCCCCGGTGGTCGTACATTCGAGAAGCTCGACCGTAGGGGTGTCGAATGATACCTCCGATTCGCTCGTGTTAATGCATTCTGCATATACACGTCCGTCCCGATTTTCGGCAATGAAGTTTCCGAATAGTAAATCGGGGTGTAGGTTCACTAGCGGAACCCACCCGACGCTGACGTCGTCGTTGCTTACCCGAGCACTTATAATCATCTTGACCCGGGGTGGGATCGTGATTTGCTCGTCAGTGTCGAAAGGCAGGGATATCTCCCCGAGCCTAAGGGTTTTGCTGGCTGCGTCGACACAACCTTTGTACGCGTCAATAATGTCCCAACCGATAATTCCCTCATTATCTATGGGGAAATCGTTGGAGACGACGTGAATGTCGCACAATAACCCTTGCAGCTGAACAGCTGCTTGACCGAGCGTGCGTGCGGTGCCGGAGGTAACTCCCTGCACCTTGATTATCCTGTGCTTATTAATCGGGTAGCCAGGGGCGAGCGCCCTGAGCTTGACGACGGATATGTCTGCGCCGGAGTCGGCGTAAAATTTGCCGGAGCGTTTCAGTAACTGTGGGCATTCCACAGAGACGATCGGAGGTAATCTACCCGCGGTAAGGAATCTTATGTCCGCCGAGATTGTTGATTGCTGGTGTTCCTGATCGCTAGTTTCACGCTCGTCACTTGAGGAGTGCGACGACCGTGACTCTAGTTTAAATCTTCGTTGCTGTGATCGGAATCGTTGCGGCGTGCATCGTTGTCGCTGTTGGACCCTGAGCGATCGCCGTCACGATTATTTCTGTTGCGGTAGATTCTCTTTTTATTGGAATTACCGCCTTTATTGTTGTGCCGGTCATTTCTATTGTTGTTGCCGTTGGCGTTTTGGCTGTTGGAATTTTGGCCATTGGAATTTTGGCGGTCGCCATTAGATCGGCCGTTAGAATTTCGGCGGTTGCCGTTGTTCCTGCTATTGCCATTATTCCTGCTATTGTTGTTGTTTCTGCTGTTGCCATTGCCGTTGACATTGCCGTTGCCGTTACCCTTGCCATTGCCGTTGCCGCTGCCCTTGCCATTGTTGTTCTTTTTAAGCGTCGGGTTGGAGATCAACTGCTGGGATGCGTGGCGCACTAACTCCATGCATTCGACGACGGAATGGCCGTGCCTCTTGCAGTAGGTGCAGTAAGCACGAGGGTTGGCGTTTTGATCGTTGTCGTCGGCGTTGCCCGTTGTGTTTGGGCTCACGCCGCTTTGTCCACCGCTGCTGGGGGTGACTTCTTCCGCCGTGGCTCTACGCACTTGTACCGGCGGTATCGCTGGCACTAGCGCCGAGCTGCCGGCCTCGCGGCCGCTTTGCATGCCCTCGAATTCGATGGCGGTGGTAATGGCTTCGCTCAAGTCCCGCGGGTGTTGCGAACGGACCTGGTGGTCCAAGGGCGCCTTGAGTCCGAAGAGGAATTGTGCCAAAACGTTGGCCCTGGCCTGTCGTCTCCTGGACTCCCTGTCTTCTTCTCTTAGACCGGGGGCGGTTTCTATGATTGTTATGAACCTGTTAAACAGTTTCTCGACACGTAGGCCGTAATCACCTACTGCCTCGTCCAGATTTTGCTTGATGGACCGCAGCTGCATGTAGATCGAGTCGGCCAAACCGATGTTCGCGTAATGCAATGTCAAGTCATGCAGCAACTTTTCCACGGACGAGTAATTCGCAATGCGCGCCCTGTAGTTCTCCGTGGCTTTACCCTTGAGTTTGCCCGCTATGTGCAGGAGCAAATAGCGTTCGTACGCCGGGCCGTGCGAGGCCAATACTTCGTGTACTGCCTTGGTGAATAGGCCTAAAGTGTCCGGATCGCCATTGAATTCGGGGATGCAGGCGGCTGCCTGGTGAAATGACATTTTAGGAATTTCGAACGTGCTACGCCCGTAGCCCTCGGCGCCCTCGCCAGCCGTGGGCCTCCGTCGCGGGGGTGGCGGTGCTCTATTATGCCAACCGTCGTTGTCCGACGGATCGTTGTCTGGGTCGTCGTCTGGCGGGAAACGATCGCCACCGCCCGACGGCTGCCGTCGGGGCGGCTCCCACCGCGGCGGTTCTCGCCATGGTGCCGCGCTCGTGCACATATCGCAAGCGTTTACGCAGTTATTTTTGCGAGGAACTAGCTGGGTGTAGTCGTGTGCTGGGCGCGGTGGCGAGTCCTCACGGCGAACCACTCTGTCCTCGCGTCTGTCTCCTTTACGCGGTGGATCGCGGCGCGGCGCACCTGAGCCGTAGCCGAATTTGTTGCCATCTCGGTAGACTCTACCAGAGATTAGTAGAGAGATTGCCGATGCCGTGTTAAAAAAGCGTGCCGAATTCGATCATGACGCCACTTGCGGCGAACGACCGAACCATACGCATCTAGAAGGAGCGGAGGAGAGGTAAAGTAGGGGGGGTTGTACGCATGTAGCTTCCCCGCCAGCGGCAGCGGCGGTGAGGAAAGGAGGAGAGAGTTCGCATGTCGCGGCGGAGCAGAAGAGCGGAGAAATGACAAGCGCGGCGACGCCGCGACTGGCGACGGTTCGCACTTCCACAGCGGTCTTATGGTTAATAAATAACCATAAATTTATGAACAATCTCAAAATTCTAATACAGGCTATCTCAAAACTCTAGTACAGGC
>CM053168.1:26789816-26824170 GCA_012977825.3 Pteromalus puparum | reverse complement strand
GGAGTTGGAGTCGCGATGCTCCTGGTGTCTGGCTTTCACGATCCAAGCTTCGGCTTTTTCGCGCAGCTCGCGGACTGCGAGTCGCCCTTGTTTTGATCGCGGGCGCGTTGTATCGTACGGTGGCTGCATGTCTGAACGCGTATTCGTCTGGGTGTTGCGCGCGAGTGGGTTCGGCACCAGAACCGCCGGGGTAAGCGCGCGTTGCTGGGCCCGGGCCGTGGCCTTTTCATGGGCTAAGCGCGCGCCCGTGATATCCAGCTGCGCCACGTTTTTTATATCGTGGAGATTTAGAATGCCCTCGTTGCATTTCTGCTGAATTTTGTTCCGCTGCAGGTCGCCGAACGGCACCGCTGGCGAATCGCCGATCTCGATCGTACGTCGCATCTGCTCACCGAGGCTTAGACCACTAAATTCGTCTTGCAGAGCCTGTAAATCGAGCTGGGGGACTCCCTCACGTCCGAACTGAGGTAGCGCACGCGCGCCGTCCGTTGACGATACCGGGCTAGGGGCCAGCTCCCGGGGCGGATTGTAACTTTCCGTTTCGGTCAAGCTGGGGAATTCGTTGGCCGGGAGCCTTCTCCTGGTGCCGCCTATGAGGTCTAGCTGCGCCTCCGGCCAGACGTCTTGCGTGCGACTGTCCCGAGGCGGTGGATCCGATTCCGCGACGCCCAGTCCCTCCTTCTGCATGAGCGTTTTGACTGTTGCTCGGCGCGAACGCGGCGTTTGTCTATCGACGATGGTCGCGGCTTCTACTGCGAGCTTGCGCTGATCTTTGAGGTGATCGTCCGGATCGCTTCCGGCATTTCGGTGTTTTTCTTTCGGCCATTTATTTAGGTTGCCGGAGGATTTCGAAAAACTGAAAAGCCCGGGCGGTGCCATCGCTACTGCAATGCGCGCGGATTTACCTGTTATTTATCGCGGTTCGAGAACTAACCGCGACGCGAAAGCCAAGCTGCTCTATGTATGAAGGGGCGAGAGAGACTTACATTAGGTGGAACAGCGCGGTGCGCATGATGGAAGCTGTTCGTCGGCGCAGGTGGCTGGACGGCTGCAAGTGACGATCGCGCGCGTCGGCGTCTGGTCCGCGCCGACGGCTGAGCTGCGCGGGGCGGCTGCTATTCGGAGCTGCGATGACTGGTGTTGACCGTGGCTGCTCGTTGGCCCAGGCGGGCTTTGTTGGTCCAGGTGGACTTTGAGGCCTTTTACTCCAACTTGCGGAAGTCGGTGCCGACACTGGAGTTGCTCGGAGCGGTTGGCGCCTCCTTGCCCTGTCTGCCGAGTCGAATTGGTTGTTGGTAGGTCGGCTTGGATGGAGTTATTGCACCTTCCGCAGTAAAAAGGGCGATTTTCGTGGCCGTCGCCTTGTCTCCTTATTTGTCGAGGAGTTTCTTAGCGAGATCCTGACGGCCTCGATGGAATTTTTTTTTTTTTTATCAGCTCGGGTGTTCTTCCCGAGCCTCGGCGACTAACTGTGTGGCAGGTAGCGGGTGACCGCACTGGTGATCGGTTGCCCTGTTACCGCTCTAAGTTTGCTTGCACGGAATTGCTGTTGGCACACACTTAGTTCACGTGCACTGTCGAAAATTCTTTTGCGACAAGAATTTCGGAAAAAAAACAAAACACAAATTTCGGTGCACGAACTATAATCCTCTGCGCTGGCGTGACTGCGCCAGAGGCCCGCGAGGGATGCCAAATGTCACAGAAAGGAACTGGGTAGGTGGGGTGCTCTGGGAGCACGGCAGAACGCAGAGTTGCGAAGTGATAAGTTTATTGGAAGACAGGAGAGAAGCTCCGCTCTCGCTCGTAGTCGCCGGTGATCTGCCCGCTCTGCCGTCGACGCGACTCGTCGGCGGCGAGCGGTCCCACGTGCAAAGATGCACATGCTGCATCCTTGCGCGTGAGAACTCGCAGGCAACGGCGTTTCCTGCTGACGATGCTCTGGCGCATCGTCGGCAGCAGCCATCGGAGATGCCACCGGAGAGCCTAGTGCTCGTCCGTGACATACCTTTTGTTAGAATATGAATAGTACATTTGTATGTACACTATACCATAGCATCAAGAGATAGGGTGAGCAGAAGCGCTGTGCGCAACTATTCGACAGTGAGTCTCGTCTCGTTGCGCACCGTAGGTAGCATAGCAAATAGGATAGACACACACATGTGCGACTCCCTACCAGTACTATACATATATATATATATATATATATATATATATATATGTGAGTCGTACGATATATAGTCTCTGTGCGAATACGACACTAACCTTTCGTTGCTGTACGCTCTTGGAGAGCACACGCATGCTAGGCATGCTCTGTATATAAGTTACGATAAACCATTATTATAAACAATCCTCCCGTCTACCTTACTATTTCTCATCATGGTAGCAGATCGATGGTTTCGACTGCACTCATACAACCTTCGGGAAATATGAGGGCAATAGTGTAAAATAAAGTGAGCTTAAAAGCCACGTAGTGTGAGAAAATTTTCAAAGAGGAAAATATAAGTGAAAATAACTTGAAGAAGAAACTTATTTGCAAGGGCATAAACTAGAAGTATACGACTAAATAATTAGAGGAAAAGTTTTGAGAAAATTCACAAAATCAGTGTGATGCACGCGGATTAAAAAGTGATCGTGAAACACGTGGTCTAGTGCAATCAGAGAGCACTTGGGTTTATGAATAACGACGCAACGCCGGAAACAAAGAAAGTCGTAAAAATTGAAAAGCAAGATTCCGAACACGAAGAAACGTTCGAGAATTACCGAGAAATCGAAGAAAATTGTGAAGTTGAAACAAAGATTGAAGTACAAGTAGACGAAATGGAGAAAAGAGATTTGACTATACCGGCATTCGACGGAGAGGATTATAGTATGTGGAGAAAAAGGATAGAATTATTTTTGAAATTAAAGAAATGTCAAGTAGTTATATCAATAATGAAAGATGAGACAAAGGATAAGGATCCCTGGGACGAAAATGATTGAAAGGCAATGAATACAATTTATAATTCGATCTCAAATAGGCAACTAGAATATGTCTGTGAAGAAACGACAGCCTATGGAATAATGAAAAAGTTTGATAACATGTATAAGAAGGAGTCTGCAGCTCTACAAATAGTCTGAAGAAATAAACTGGAAAAATTAAAATTGGAAAAATACAGTGATACTGCCACATTCTTCAGTGATTTTGAGAAAGCAGTAAATGATTTAAAAGCCGCAGGTGCCACAATAAGTGAAAAAAAGACGCTGAATTATATGCTCAACACTGCCAAACCAATACAGTTATATTGGTGATTTGATAGATACGTTACCAGAAAGTGATCAAACAGCAGAATACTTAAAGAATAAAATTCGAATAGCTAAAATGAAGAACGGAAACGAAGACTCAGAAAGAAATTCAAACGCCTTCGTCACAAAAAAGGGAAAATGTTACAAGTGCGGTCAAACCGGGCATTTTGCAAGAGAGTGCCAAGATGGTGGCCAAGCGGGACAAAGCGGCGGAACATGGCGAGGTTCAACACGTCGCCGCAACAACAGCAGAAGCAGAGGAAGAAGAGGCAACTACACCAGAGGGCGCGGAAACTTCCACCATCACCAGCAACAGCACCAAGGGACCAGCACTACACACGAGCAGAGAAGCGCAGGGGCCAACGCCTGGATAGCAACGGTACACGCGGCGAAGAACGATGAAGCAAGGTTAGGTAATGAAATTCAGTGGCTACTCGATAGCGGGTGCTCTGATCATATAATAAATAATGACAGGTACTTCGAAAAATGTATCGATTTAAAGAAACCCATAAATATTTATCTCGGTGATAATAGTCCGGTAAAATCAACAAAAATTGGTAACGTTGTAAGTTATTTTGATGCGTTTGGTAAAAAGAGTAAAGTAAATTGAGTAACGTATATTATGCAAAAGAAATGAATATGAATTTGATTAGTTTTGGTAAACTAACTGACAATAATACAATTATCTCGAAAAATACATTTCAGAAATTATAGATAAAGATAATAATTTAATAGCTGTTGCCTATAAAGAAAATCGAATTTACAAGATGAATAGTAAGTTAAATTTCGAGGAAAAGATTGTAAACAGAGCCGACAGTAGTAACAATAATAATATGAGTTTAAAGGAAAAATGGCATAGAATGTTAGGACATGTAAACTTTAGCTATTTTTATACACTGTGTAAACAACAGTTGTTAAATGGTATTCCAAATGAACTTGAATCAGAATGTATGAAGTGCAAAACTTGTATTCAAAATAAAATGCACAATCTCCCGTTCAACAATAATAGAACAAAGGCGAATCATATATTAGAAATTATACACACGGATGTGTGCGGTAGTTTTAAAACCGCAGGTTTGAATAGAGAAAAATATTTTGTTTCTTTTATTGACGATTATAGTAAAATAGCTAGAGTTTACTGTATTAAAACTAAAGATGAAGTTTTTGATTGCATGGTTCAGTATATAAATGAAACTGAAAATTTAACGGGAAAAAGAGTAAAGAAAATTCGATGCGACAATGGTAAGGACTATTTGAATAATCGATTCTATAAATTTGCCAAAGAAAAGGGTTATTTTATAAATAATTGTCCAGCGTATGTACATGAACTGAACGGTACAGCGGAAAGGTTTAATAGAACAATTATGGATATGGCTTGTTGTTTGTTGTTGTCCAAACAAAATATTGTCCTGAAATCATATGCGCAGCAACGTATTTAAAAAATCGTACGTTAACAAACACAATTGAAAGGAAAACTCCTTATGAAATATTCTTCAAAAAAAGGCCAAATGTAAAACACTTAAAATTGTACGGTAGTAGAGTTTTTGTTAGATAACCGGAACCAAAAACCGCTGCCAATTCTTTGTCACATAGCTTCCTTCAATATTATGTATTGCTTAAGGGGACAAGCCACTTTTAAACCCTGAAAAATAAAATTCCTATAAATAATTACAAAAATAAATTATAATTGTTATATAATTTTAATACTAATATGAGGTTCTATTACCTGTATTTTCACCATGTTGAATCCATATTTGCACCTATTTACCCATAGTGACTCTCCGTATACTGTTTTGAGCATGTTGGCACTCTCCGTACGATTGCATGTGACCACATGGTTTGATTGGGCTAAAATTTTAGGAGCATGCTTTGGACATTTGTACTTTTGGTATGAATGGTGACATGCTAGGCATGCTCTGTATATAAGTTACAATAAACCATTATTATAAACAATCCTCCCGTCTACCTCACTGTTTCTCATCACCTTTTTATAGTGCAAAGGTACCTGTCAAATCCTGATTTGGCTTAGGCCTTAGTATTGCAATCAATGATAGAGTACTGAAAAATAGCTAAATAATGATAAATAAATACAGTAAAGTGTAGATAAGATAGCCTAAACATATATATCTCTCTATATTATAAAAAAAGTTCGGCGCCGCTGGTTCGGTTTTTCCCCCTTAATTTTCCCCCTCAATTTTCCCCCTCAATTTTCCTCCTCAATTTTCCCTCTGAATGCATATCGTCTCAAATGTAAATTTTAGAATTCTTTACTATAGATTCTGTAGTCTCTCTATATTATCAAAAAAGTTTTGCCGATGCCGATTCAAAAATTGTGCTCCTTAATTAGTGCCCCTCAATTACTGCCCCTTAATTGTTGCTCCTTAATTACCCTCAAATATTGCCATTCAGCTATTACCTCTAAAACACTGTTAATACTTATTCTGTAATAAGTTCTAATATTACATACACGGTTAATTCAAACTTTGAATTCCAAAAATTTTTGCCAGTGCCGGCAACTTGTCAACTGGGGCCGACGCGCTTGCGCTCTAAATCAAAACGCGGCCACTCGCGTCCAGCGCATGCTTGTCGGCTCTGGATATCCCCAATGGGGAACTTACATGAAAAAATTCATTAGGTCCGTCAGGTAGAATATTGAAAAATAATCGACACGTATTTGTTCTTTTTTCAATTAAACGATTATTAACAAAGATGTAGAGAGTCACACGATATTTCAACCCGCTGTACCTTTGTCAATAATCGTTTGACTAGCATTCCAGCTAGTCAAAGTCAGTTCCAATTAACTAGCATTCCAGCTTTTAATACACAGATGTAAGTTGTGCTTGAAGATTATAAGCCTGTCACCTGGGACTCCGTAAGACGATGTCCAGCTGTCTGGCAGAGAAAAAAACAAAATCTCGGTAACGCGCTTCGTGGTGTTCGATGTAAAGATAGATGTAAGTTGTGCTTGAAGATGATGAACTATCGACAAAATATGCCCTGTGCTTACAAAATTTTAACCTAAAAGTTTATAATTATACAACTAAAGGACATAAGGCAATTTTTTTCAGCGTATTTACTGAAGCCACATAAATAATTTATTGTTTTTCCGATCACATAACCTTCCAAATGCTTGAAAATGCGTTGAAAAGCAATATTGAAAATAAACAAAACCACGTCCCAGAATAGTCAGGAGCACATGAAATTCAAGTAAAATAAAGCTGCAGATAAGAATAAGTATATAAAAATACAGTTCACAATTTAAGCAAAAATAAGAATAGTTTTTCTTCCTCGTAGCTAGATCAAACGAAATATTTAAAAGATTATTACAAATCAGTATGACCAGGTAGGCAAAGAATTCGTTGTTTATAATACAGCTATTAGCCGTATATGTAGCAAAGACAAATAAGTTGATATTTAATGAGCAGAAGCTGTTATGTGCATTAACGGTCAATCCAATACCCAAGGATAAAATATCACAAAAGTATTTCCTGATCTATATTTTTTCATCAGCTACTTCTCGCCGACAGGCAGACGATTTTTAAGACCGCGAAACTCAAGATTTTCAAGGAAATGGAATATACACGGGTTAGCAAGATTGGGACTATACTGAATACCTTTTATAAGAAGAAGTCAAGGGATTTGCGTGTTATAATAAAACTCCTTTTGACAAGAACGCGATCTCATTAATACAAAGGGAACAACCGATTTTGGATTATTTTATTATTTTTGGCTTCTGACGTAAGTTATCCTAAAATTATCGAAGAGTTTAGGATCAAAACGTACAATCTTCTTTACCCGCTGTATCATAAGTGGTTGCTGATCAGATTTGATCACGACATGATAGAAAAATGGTCGTGATCGATGACGTCGTTCAAAGAGTTGCTAAGATTCGTCTACACAGAAAGATCTATAATGTATTTAAATTTATTAAGAGACGCATTGGTTTGATCTCGAATATTCCCTTAAGATGTTTTATAAGTAGTTTTAAGGTTTAGTTTTTAACGTGGGTAACAGTTCTTCCTCTTACATTACCTATCGGTAGACTCGCAAACTATACGACAATAGGTGCGTGCACGCACGTTGTTGTAAAATTCGAAACGGCGTAACTTTTGCAACGGCCGATTTATTGCGACAAATCAATACTGAACAATTAAGACGTATTTGAGCTCTTGTAGGTAAAATGTTTTCTCCACATACACAGAAAGAAAGAAATGTATTGTTTACACGTGCCCTATCATTTTAACTCCTTGGAAAGGAAAATCCAAAACACATGCGCCGAAACAGTCATATATCAACTAAAAATCTTGACATTATACAAGCGTTTAGATTACACTAACTCCTTTCGACAAGAAAGCGATCTCATTAATACAAAGGGAAGAACCGATTTTGAATTATTATGAAAGGGCTGTGCCAATTCATGAGATCGAAGGTACTTCGTATTACAATTTATTAAACAAGCCGATAGACGTAATGACTTCTGACGTAAGTTATCCTAAAATTATCGAAGAGTTTAGGATCAAAACGTACAAGCTTCTTTACCCGCTGTATCACAAGTGGTTGCGGATCAGATTTGATCACGACATGATAGAAAAATGGTCACGATCGATGACGTCGTTCAAAGAGTTGCTAAGATTCGTCTACACTGAAAGATCTATAATGTATTTAAATTTATTAAGAGAGGCATTAGTTTGATCTCGAAATATTCCCTTAAGATGTTTTTTAAGTAGTTTTAAGGTTTAGTTTTTAACGTGGGTAACTGTTCTGCCTCTTACATTACCTATTGGTAGACTCGCAAACTATACGACAATAGGTGCGTGCACGCACGTTGTTGTAAAATTCGAAACGGCGTAACTTTTGCAACGACCGATTTATTGCGACAAATCAATACTGAACAATTAAGACGTATTTGAGCTCTTGTAGGTAAAATGTTTTCTCCACATACACAGAAAGAAAGAAATGTATTGTTTACACGTGCCCTATCATTTTAACTCCTTGGAAAGGAAAATCCAAAACACATGCGCCGAAACAATCATATATCAACTAAAAATCTCGACATTATACAAGCGTTTAGATTACACTAAAATCAGCAGTAGCTCGTAATCAATATAGAATAATAATTTTTCTTTTCTTGTACCGGTAAGTTCAACAAATGCGATATACAATCCCGTATACGTTTAGCGCGTTAGCTCAGCTACAGCAAATAGCTGGCGCCTATGATTCGTTATAAAAAGCTGATGCATACACAGCAATGGGTGCGTTTTCCAACGACCTTAATAGCGTCAATTTGTAAGTGATTATGCGCGCGAGTAAAGCTAAAAAAACTGCTCGGGCTGGCGTTGCGTATCGAGCGTATCAAGCAAAATTATCAATGTGTAATCGGCGGTGGCGTCTGCAATATAAAATCTAAAACGTGTTGAAAAGCGTTCAATGTTAAAAAGCTTATCTTAAAAAGGTATGTTAAAAAGGTTATCTTCTTCAAAAAGGAAAATCCAAAACACATGCGCACGCGCGGTTAATTTTTAGCAGTAGCTTCGAGCTATGATATATAATTCAGGCGTGAATAAGCGAGGAAAGAGAGGATAGGAAGTGATTTTACAGAGTTCGCACTTCGAAAATTTTAGTTTTAATTTTTGAAGTATTGTTATCAGCGCGTGCACAGCCTATTGTAGTCCACGCATACGCTTTTACGTATATTACGAGCTAACTAAAATTAAAGTTTTTACTACGACGAACGTGGGGTTGGCGAGCGAAGCGAGCAGGGGGGGGGGCCTAGTATGACTTTGAAAGAATGTTTCACGAAATCACCCGAGACATCACCCGAGTCTGAAAAAGCCTCTGCCCCCTTGTTGCACACCGTACTTTTTCTATCTGCATATAAAAGGAATGGGAAATTCGAGAACTTCTCAAAATATAGCAAAGTATAACAAAGTATAACAACATATATATATATATATATATCCCTATATTATATAGTTGTAAGCGTGATTTGATGGAAATTTTCTCCTCCACCCTCCTCCATCCTTCTCCACTTAATAACGTAAAATTGTTTCAATATTTACGTTATTTTGGTCTCCTTCACCCTCCTCCACCCTCCTCCACCCTCCTCCACTCTCCTTCACCCTCCTCCACCATCTCCTCCACCGTCTCCTCCACCGTCTCCTCCGCTTGCTTTTAAATTGTTTTTATTTCGTACATATAATACAGTACACATATATTGTATTTCTATAATTTGTATTATTTAACAAGATATACATATAAATTCAGCCGCATTTTCAGGATAAAAAATAAAAATTTAAAGAAGAACCAAGAATTAGCCAAGACACATAAAAAAATCTTCCTTTTAAAGAGTAGCTAATACAACTATCGCGCTTTTTTATAAACTGTAAGACTAAAATCATATATGGGCGAAAATTTTGTCCGTTTTTTACGAAAATCTTAACTAGACGAGTTATTGGCGAAAAACGGACTCCTAACCTCAAAATCGAAAATCTGACTTTACCACCCGATTGGAAATTGAATGTTCGAGACCCCATATATGGGGCGAAAATTTCGTCCGTTTTTTACGAAACGCCTACCGTGCTATACTGTGCCACACCGTGCCAAACTGTTCCAAGCTATGCTGTTATGATAGTGGTATACACATTGGAATAGTAATCAGTATTATGAACGCTTTTTACTATAATCTATAATTTGTCGGAATGGATCAACATACAATGGATTAAAAGGTTTTTTTATTTATTTATTTTTTTTTTGTATTGATTCCTTTAGTCGCCCCTATGTAATCGCGATCAGCTGATTTTTCTTGGGAATTGATTCCATTAGTCGTCCCTATATAGTCAAGCTATTATATGAGAATATAATTAGTATAACAAAAGTAATCAAACAGACAAGCTAAAACGCGTGTTGACGACTCGAGTGCACAAGGCGAAGTGAGCGCCGCCGTCGCACAGCGACGTCGGCGGTGGCCGACTCGCGGCATAGAGAGGGGAGAATCGAGTCGCGTCGCTCTGCGTTGGGCCTGCCGTCTCTAGCAAGCAGGCATCTGCTCGCTCATATCCAACAATATATATATATATATATATATATATATATATATAAGAAAACAAATCTATAATTTCAATACTAAACAGTGAATTAAAAAAAGTGAATAGTAAAAAATTAATATGCTATGCTGGGGATTTGAACCGGGAACCTTGCGGTTGCCAGCCGGGTGTCTTACTGACTTACCCGTTCGAGGAGATGTGATGATATTATAATTATACATAGAAGTGAACAACGTGATTTTCAATTCATGTAGTATAAATCCATTCTGTTCTCATTGTCAACGGGTCGGTATTACAGAAATCGATCATCGATTTATTTTTTCTAAAGCGAACAGCAGTTGTGGGTAACAGCAGGATACAGATAAACAAACGATCGCCATCGATCATAGATTTTGTTCTGCCCGATATTGCATGGAACCGCGGGACGCGGGATACCATCATCGATCATCGATTTTTTTTCGTGGGCTGCCGGTATTGCAGGCGCGCGGGATGCCAGCATCGATCCCTCGCCCGGTATTGCAGGGAACCGCTGGACGCGGGATGCCACGGGCAGGGGGGCCGATAAGGCAGAACTGCCTTACCGACCGATAGTTATCGGAGTCGCTAAGGTAGGAATCGAAACTCTGATGGTAACTTGAGGTAGAATCCCCTCTGCCCCTACTACTGGGGCACCGTGCTCGCGCGACTCAAATTTATTGTTTCGGTACGGACGTGTGAGTATTCTTCTCGTTGGAATCGGTTGGGCGCGTGCAATGTCTCTCAGCGCGCCCTCCTGAGAAAGAGACTCGGCGTTTCCTTGCGCTACGTTTCCCGAGTGCATATCCCGCTGCAGCTCAAAGCAGGTATTACGTATGCCCTTGTATCCTACAATAATAACACGCCGGTCTAAATGCGCTTTGGTTGTTGGAAGCATTAGGGTTGCGGTTATAATTAGAATTATTGGGAGGTCTCGAATTTTCATTATTATTTGGTCTTGGATTTTTCGAAATTCTTCGATTAAAATTACTATTATTACTATAATTATTGTTTGTTTGATTCTAGAAAAATCCGTTCCGCTGTTTATTCTCCGCGTTCCATCCTCCAAAATTAGTATTATTAGTTCGCGTGTCAGTCTGAAAATTTTGGTTACCACGCGGTGGAGGACCTCGGTCTCTATGGTAGTCGCGTGAGTCGTTTTGTCACTGCAAATGTTGTAGGGCGAGTTGTCGACAGTTAAGAGTCACGGGTCCGACTTTCCCACAAAACCCACACTTCATCGTATTTTGGTCAGAATCAACCAGATGCACCTTTCGCGTGTTTCTACTTTTTATTTTCGCGTCTGGCAACTTGTCGTTGTCGATTGCACAATCTGCGTATTCGCGTTCTATCTCAGTCGCTTGTTCGCGGGCCTCTTTTAGTGTCGTGGGCGTGCCCATGCGCCCCCGGAATTCCCGTCGCAGTCCCCTTTTAAAAAATTTTATACAATCCTTCTCTAGGTCATTTAGGAATGTCCGTTTATTACTCATTTTTCTCTCCCGCTGAGCCGCGGCCGTGATCTCTTTCTCAATTTCCCGAATTCTATTCAAAAATACAATTACTGACTCGTTACCTTTCTGTCTCATTTTGGCCAAGTCGCCAGACCAATCGTGATAGGTTTTTGCTGAGCCGTAAATATTTTCAAAAAATTCGATTACATCATTTACCGATGTAAAAGTCTGTCCCCGGGTACTGTTTAACTCGTCCCCATATAGACGCATTCGAATGAATTTGGCCAACTCTCCTTCGAGTGTGCTAGGTAGCAATTCTTTTGCTTCCCTGCACCCGTCGTGAAAGAGTGAGAGGGAGACGATTTGCCTGTTGAACCGCCGGATTAGATATTAGATATGGACATTCCTCGGACTTGGATTGTCTCTGCCATTTTTCTTGGTTTTTGTTCTTTTTTTGTCTTGTTACGGGGTAATTCAATTTTTAATGTATTAAGGCTTTTGTCAAATGATAGGAAGAGTTCGCTTTTATCAGTGGAATCCCGATGACTAGGTGAAGTTTCTATTTGAATGTTCTCGAAATGAGGTACAGTTGCTCCCGCTGTGAAGACACTGAGACGGTCTCGTGCAAGCTTGATTGCTTTAAAAAAACCGAATCCTGGACTATTTATGGTTTTATCGATTTCCGTTGCGTTATTTTGGTCGGCGAAGAAGGCTTCTAATACTTCCGGCTTGATTTCAATGCTTAATTGTTGTTATTAAACTTACTGCTTCAATGCTTAATTGTTGTTATTAAAATTACTTTCGATCGCATTATTTTTTATCGGGGTCTCTTGTATTTCCAGGGACGCAAGAATAGATATGATACTACTTCTCGGTGTGAGTCCTCGGGAAGCGGGAGTGCTTGTGCTGATGCACGAAGGCTCCGCCTTTGTGGTTAATGCGGATGGTTTTAATAATATTTTTTTGTTAAATTTGACCGTTTTGTTTTGTTCGTTATCTATTTCAGAAATAGCGGTTTCTTCGTCACTATCTTCAAACTGACTCGATTTATTTAAGCGGTATTGATAGAATTCGTATTTATTTCGCGGCAAGTCCGGATTTTGATTCGCGTCGATAGTAAATTTCTCGAACGAAGTTTTTAGTTCTTTAATGATTATATCCACCTCTCGGATTATTTTGGTTGTTTCGGGGCTATTATTTTCAATCGCGGTTTTTAATTCGTCCTCTTTGTCCTTTAGCTTGGTTAATAGGGAATCGTCGAAGTCAACATTAAATTTCGGGTTACGGTTTGTGTTAACAAATTGTCCGCGTGACATGATAGGAACTCATTCTAGCAAGTGATGTCGTTTCCGCGTTTGCCGGGCGCTATGCACCATTTTAAAATTATAAATATATTAATGTGTTACGTCCGAATGAGCGCAACCCACCAATATACGTTGTGTAGAGTTCCTATCTTAAGTTACTATTAGTCTTGAAGGAAATCCCTTTTGGCTACCGCAGACGCGGTCACCGGGAAAGGGAGCCGGACAAAGAAATTACTTTACACGGTGTTAGAATTTTACAACACTTCTACGTTTATTAACTTGAATAAAAATAGAGAAAAGTACCTTTAAATGTGTAAGTGTGTGTGTGTGTGTGTGTGTGTGTGTATTTGAAGATGCGCGCCAGCAGGAGGTTGTAGCTGTAGGTCCTTGGCGCTTCGGAGCCTTGAGTCGGTGGTTCATTGCGGTCGGGCTGTCCATGGGCCGTCGGCTCTCAGCTTCTCTCCTCAATGACAAGCAGGTGTAGACAGATGGGCGTCTTGATGCGTCTATTTTCTTTCCGAGATGAAAGGATGGTCATGATGAGAGGACGTCTTAATGACGTGAGCACGTGCGTAACTGTTCACTCTTCACTATGTGCACTGGCGATTTCGGATAAGTCCCTCGATATTCTGGTATATTGAAACTTCACTTGCTCGATGCTCACTAGTATAACTCGTTCACCACTGAACTTTTTCTTGGTGTTAGTCTGGTGACTATCAGAAGTTCGATATTGACTCGAGTTTGGATGCAGACTGGAGAATGCTCACCCTTTCCTCCCGGGCTTTATATACTAGCTTCTTGTATTTTTCCTCATTCCTATTTTTAGAGAGGCTAATCTGAAGTATTCTTACGACTCTCGTTCTATTGGAGCTGTGACAGGTCAACTCATAAAAACTTAGTTTTATTACTTCTAATTTGGGGAATCGAGCTCTTAACTAGCTCTCTCGCAGCTTTCCGTCGCCTGCGCGCTCGTTGAGAATGCGCGTGTGAGGCTTTCCCGATTGTTTTAAATTAGAAAGGTCGTAAATCGGTGTTTTTCTCGCTGCTTGCTCTCGTTCGGTAGTGAATCCAAAATCGTCCGCCTGGTGTATTTCATTTTGATGCCTGTCATCGTTTGCAGAGTATCGTGGTATTTATGAGGTTCGTTTATTAGCTTGTTTGTTTCGCGTTCTGGTCTAATGTCTGTGTTAATTTTCTAGAAACTGCCATTTTTATAGTAGTCGGCTTAGATGCGCACTGGCTGCTGCTTCTTAGTTTATTTTGGTCGGGTGCGGCCACTTTACTCAGCATGTGGTTGCTGCGATGACGGCGCGTCATGAGTGTATAGAGTGTATAGATCCGCTCATCATATCATTATAAAAAGCAAAAATATTTTTTCAAAAATCGAAAAATGGCTATGAAATGGTCATAAAATAGTCTAAATCTTAAAAGAAAATTTACTCGAATTCAGAATCAGAAAACATATATGCACGTCCAATCTTATTACGATCGATCACGTAGTTCCAGAATTATAACAGTATACGTACGCACGCATGCACGCACGTAAGCACGCACGCACGCAGGCACACACACACACAGACAAAACCATCTGCACGGACATTTTATAAAACCACAAAAACTCTCAAAATATACTAAGCTTTAATTATCAAATTATATGGTTTAACAAAAATAATAATGTTCAGTCACACAGAGTATACAGGGTGAGAGTTGAAGAATTTGAATCTTAATATCTTTTAAACTAAAAGGTTTCATAAGCTACAAAAAGAACCTAGCCGAAGTGATCAAAAGATCAATCTTTTCCTAAAATTTCAACTCAATTTAAACTCTTTTACTCCCGTAATCGTACGACATAGAAAACCCATTTATTTTAGTTTTTGATTTTTATCTCAAAAACTAGTCGCCAAAACGGCGTACAGTATTATTTGTTTGTCGATCGAGGATTATCTGAACTGATCTTACACGAACGATATAATCATCATCAAATAACATACTAAGAAGTATATTTTCCGGGTGAGTGAAATAAGCATTTCGCTCAATTACTGGTTCAATTATATTAAGGTATTTTTGTGGCAAACATCTTGTATTTTGTATAAAAGTATAGAAATTTTTGGCTCCATCTTTAATAGATGATGGAGTTTTATCCGAAACCAAAATGGTATGTAGACTTTCATTACGTACAACTGAGTCACCAACTTCTAAATTAATTGACATAGTTAGGTAACTATGTTAGTGAAGAGTGACTAGAGTGAAGTAGAAGTTAGTGACTCAGTTGCCATGTACAGTCTTAACACTCGATTTACAGTAGTTAACCACCGAGATAAATTAAGGGACCCAGGATTTCGATTTGCAAGATCCTGTGAACAGACGCATGACTTTATAGCGTTGTAGCAAAGATAGAGATACTGTTGGTCTTTACTTAGTATTTTGTAATCACTTATTGGCAAATTAATATTTACAAAAATTTTTTGAATTGAGACGATTGGTAGATTTTCACATTCCTTTAGCTTCTTACCTATTATACCAGTAAACATTTGTGGACCTGTTGCCGAACCATCGATTTTTTCAAAAAGATGTTTGAATGGTAACTCATTAAAATGAAGTAAGCAGATGACCCGCTGCAATGCACGGTTTAGCTTTTCTTCGAGACAACGTATTGCACCACCATTAACACCAGTGTTAACTGGTGTACCATCGCACCCAATGACAGTAAAGTCAGCAAGTATACTAGGAGAATATTTGAACAAATAATCATATAAAGTATTGCAAATAGTAATAGCTTTTCCAGCAGAAAGAGTGATGTGACCAAGGAAGTGGGAATCAGGTTCCAGTACGAATGAGTAGTGATCTTCCATCACAACTTTTCGATAAAATTTGTTGCCTTTTTTTTCTTGATCAAGCGTTTTATCTCGTCGACCATCGAAGTAAACGCCTATAACCGATATTGCATCTGCCACTATATATTGTGTTAAAACAGTCTTTTCAACTCTTTTTGTTTCTCGCATTATCTTAGATTTATCAATTGCTTGTGATATATCATTTTTTTCAACTATTTTGTAATCCATAAGTACTGATATAGCTATCGCTGCCGTGGCTCTTGCTGAAACATTATATCTTTGTCTTGTTAATACAGTGATCATAAGATTCATTCTATTTTGAATTGTTCTAGATAGTTTCAGAAACGGTGATGTTTGCGTACAAACACTACGGGTGAATCATCAAAGCTATCCACATTATCACTTTCTTGAATATAACTTTCGTCAGATAAGATTGTATTAATAGGAGATCGGGGTTTGCTTCTTTTCCCCCACTTTTATGTTTAGAGAATTTTGATTAATTTGTAGACTATCAATACTCATGTGTCTTGCACTTTTTTGGTCAACTAAAAATAGCTGTACTTCGACAGGTACTTTCATATTTGAAGAACATGAACACTTATCATTTAAATTAAACATTTACAAGCAGATATATCAAAAAGTGTATTATGAGCATGATCTTTAAACTCA
Organism: Pteromalus puparum; assembly: GCA_012977825.3. Taxonomy (NCBI): domain Eukaryota; kingdom Metazoa; phylum Arthropoda; class Insecta; order Hymenoptera; family Pteromalidae; genus Pteromalus; species Pteromalus puparum. The sequence continues at coordinate 26,807,572 of CM053168.1, read as the reverse complement.
AGGACTTTCTTTTTCATGTGTTCGCTACTGTTAGTTGTTCTCATATTTGATTTCATAGCTATATACTTTTTATGATATGTTGTTAACATTTGTAATACGCATTGATAAGTGACGGTTGGAATGGCTACATTTTTATACGAATCTAGTAAATCATTTATAACTATTTTCGAAATCTTTAGAAAAGAAGGTTCTATATTGCAATTTGTTCCTTTTGTTTTTAATCTCAAGTCTGTGATATAAGTAATTCTTTGTTACGTCCACATAAGATGGTAATAAATCTCCAAATTGCTTTGGTTCTCCAAATTACTGACAACATATACTTTGTTGTGAATAATTCAATCTATTTGTCATTTTCTAATTTAAAAAAGCGTTCGTAAATACTAATCAAACTTGATTATACTATAGTACATCTATTTTAGAGAGCTGAAAAGTAATTGAATATAAAGTACTTATAATTTATTTATTACCTGTATAAGCCAAATATTTTAAATGTTTTATTTGCAAAATTGTAAAAATTGTTTCAAGCTATATTTCTGACTTGATTTTTTAAATATAATTTTGTTATTTTTAATTCATATATGGTAACGGGTTTTCGGGAACTAAATTGCAAAAAAAGTAAATCGACGAGGGGGATTGAACCCGACGTCCCCGAGAACTCAAGGCGCGTTTACTACCACTAAGCCAACGACGCAAAACTCATTTACTCGTACCGACTAGCTGTTATATGGGCTATTCCGCCTATCACAATATATATTTCAATGCATGTTATGGTAAATTTTCCAAATTTTGAGGAAAGAAATCAAGGGGCGCGGTAGCGCCCCGATGGCAAGTTAGTTTTATACAATATTTTTTACACGTTTCTACGAAATGGTACACTTTTTGTTACGATTTATCATAAATATTCAAATTTTACTACAATCTAAATACAAGTACAAAATAAAACAGTAAAAATAAAAAATAAAAGCTGTGGATTTTGTCTGCCAGGGTTTACATCGCTTATATACATTAATGAATGTTTCTTTATTTTTTTGGTTTACATTAAATGAAAATAAATTATTAATTTTTAGTATTGGAAATATGGCGATAACACTCGTCATACACGTCCCAACAAAGCTACCCCAGCGCCCTTCAGAGGCGCTACGACCACGTGACCCGCCGCTGCGCTCGTCGGCGCGCTGCGCTTGCCTCCTCACTTCGTGCCCGCTCTCCGAGCTGTTCACACGTTCGCTCAGCTACGCCACGAATCTCTTTACCTCTTTTCACGACACGTTTCCAAAGAATAAAGCCACGTTTACTTTTAAGTCTAACTATTCGGTGTTTTCCTTTGTGTTTACCTTAACCTTGTCTATTGCGTACGGGTATCGTTAATATACAAAGGACCACGATCTACACTCGACACAGGTGCCGAGGAAAAAGTACGCACTGCTTCCTAGCAAAAATGACCCACGTACACGCTGCGCACACGAGAGGACAAAGACGAACTCCAGCCCAGATTTCCAAGTACGTCGCATTCAGAAAAGCGAAGGAAAGAACGCAAGGTCATCCGTGTCTCTACAAAACCTACGATGACAGGAAGGCAGTACAAGTGGGAAAATCTACAGTCCGCATGTAAGTACACACACACACACACACACACACACACACACACACACACACACACACACACACACACATATATATATATATATATATATTTTTTTATTTATTTTATTTATTTAGACCATATACATATGTCTTATAAAAAGACATCCTATAGAGACAAACTTAGTTGTCTGTACATAGGGATGGTACATAAAAAAAAACTTAGAATCTAAACTTAAAAAAACTAAATAAGTACAGGAAGATGTCGAGCGAATCTTCCTGATAACAGTTTAAATATTAACGCAAAAGTTAAGTAACAGTACAAAATAAATATTTTAGTCTCTTCTTAATCGCGACTTTGCTAATCACAAGATCATTTGTTAGCAAGTTTAAAATATTTAACGCAACAAAGTAGCTATTTTTTTTTGCTTATAGCTTTATCAATTATTGGCAATTGAAGACTCTTATTTCTAGTATTGCTTTTGCTATTTATATATTTATTTCTTAACGTAGCATAATGATAAGATATAGCTTCTAAATGGAATAATTGCTTTACTGTAAGTGGAGGGTCTTGACGCTGAAAATTATTTTTGTTTATAATTTTCAATATTTTCCTCTGAATACCCTGTATTAGATAAACACAATTATTGTACGCTCCACCCCAAGCAATTATGCCATAATTGACTAAACTTTGGTAAAAAGCATAGTATATCATAGTTAAAGTTCTATAGTCCATTATATTCCTAATTTTGGCAAAGATAAAAACTAAGTATTTTGTTTTTTTAACCAAATAATTTACATGTTTATCCCATTTCATGTTATAATCAAAAATTAGACCTAGATATTTATAACTTTCTACTCTTTTTATTGTATTATTGCCTATCTCAATATTAAGTGAGACAGGAACACTATGGCAGTAGCTACCATAAGCAATATATACAGTTTTATTAACATTTAAAGATAATTTATTTACAGTAAGCCACTTTGCGACTTCCCTAAGATATTTGTTCATTTTCTCTTAAGCTGACTCCCACGTGTTATCACTAGCAATGATAACGGTGTCGTCAGCATAAGAAACGACAGTATCATCTTCCATACCTCTCAGTAGGTCATTAACGTGTAAAATAAAAAATAACGGTCCTAGTATGGTCCCTTGGGGAACTCCGATGGGTATATCTTTGTATTCACTTTTCAAATTCTTTATTTTAACGCATTGTTTCCTACCAGAGAGGTAGCTGTTTATTAAATTTAAGGCACTGCCTCTTATTCCATAACTCTCTAGTTTATCCAATAGGTTTTTGTGATCTTTCGTATCTATATATCTATATATATATATACACACACACACGGAATGATGTAACACGCAGAACAAAGAAAACGCATCTCGGATTAACTACACGGGTTTTATGATAAAGTCTTAGTTTGAAGAAAGAAACAAGTATAAAATAAAAATGCACGCGAGTGAAAATAAAAGTGAAGTGATCAAAACACGATATGAATACGCTTGAAAAGTTGTAAATCCGTAAATCAAAACGCGTCGAATCGTGAAATCTAGAGTCGACAAAAACGTTTTTCCAAGAAACTCAAAGCAAGCTAGAGCGCGCGCCGAAATTCGTAGAATCGGTATCGGACAAAGGGCTTGCTAGGCAACCAAGCCAACATGGCCGCTCCGTCTCTCTCGCACACGTAGGCTGCACGGAACGAAGAGAGAGAGAGAGAGAGATAGATAGATAGATAGATGCTCTTTTATTCGCTTAATAGCAAACATACAATAATGAAGCAACTAGGTTGCTAAAGTAGCTTACATACATGGTAACCATGATACAGTTAGTTTACGCACGCAGTTATAGAATTTACGTGCGGCACAAATAAAATATTTTGAGATAGTAGTGCATTATAAAATATATAAGGTGAAAACACCATCGCATATCACAGTAAATCAGTACTTTTTGACATTTTTGTCATAGAGCTATCCATATTGCACGACATTAAAATTATACGCTGTAACATTATAGATAAGATACAGATAAATACATTATATATAAAATACAGAATAAAATACTATATACAGCCAATAAACTGAGTCAGACTAGAATATAATTAGCAACGCTGGTCGAATTGGGGCAGTCAGAGATCGAGAGCAAGCAGATGCAGTCGCAGCGCTCTTTTAAATGATGCAAGCGATGGAAGATTGCGCAGGGTGGAAGGGAGAGAATTCCAGAAACGAGCACCATGAACTTGAAAGGCCCTAGCTCCGGCCTCGGTGCTCGCTACGGGAATGTTGAGTTCCGGTGGATCTCCCCTACTGGAGGCACGTGGCTTATACTTCGTGAAAAGTGAGGCCAGGTACTCAGGCTCACCGATTCGAACGGCCTTGTACAGAAGAATGGCCTCGAAGTAGAGCCTACGAGAGTCCGTGCGAAGCCACTCCAATCGCCTCCTGTAGGGGGTGATGTGCTCATCCCTTCTCACTCCAAAAATATATCTCACACACGAATTGCTCAGTCGTTGCAATCGAATGCGCTGTTCATTCGATGCGTCGAGGACAGTCACAGTACAGTAGTCCAAGTGTGGTTGAATAAGGGTCTCGACCAGCCTCCTACGGAGAGTCTCGGTGGTGCAGCCCCTAATAAACCGCAAGCTATAGAGGGCTTTATTTACTTTTTTTGTGATTGAATCTATTTGCGGCTTCCAAGTGAGTTTACTATCAAGCACAACACCGAGACTCACGACCGTATCACTGAAAGGGACGATCACACCTTCCCGCAACGGAACTCCAGGCAAGCTCCATGACTTGATATCATTTACATTCCTCATGGAGCCGAAAAATATGGCTTTGGTTTTACTGGTGTTCAGTCGCAGGCCGGAGCTCCCCGCCCAATCAGCAACCAATCGTGCCGCATCAGCCAGCCGAGCCAGGCCCTCGTGGAATTTATCCTTGGTGGTATGCAGATAAATTTGAAGGTCGTCAGCGTAGAGTAGATGTTGAACCGCAGAGCCATCAAGTACGTCTTGTAAGTCGTTAACGTAAAGACTGAACAGCAGGGGTCCCAGGACAGAACCCTGTGGTACACCCAGATTGGTTTCCAGCCATTCTGAGTTACCATTTTTATTCGAGATAACCATTTGCGTGCGCCCTTGTATGTAAGATTTTATCCACAGGAGGGCCGTCCTAGAAAACCCCAACTGCTGCAGTTTAGCAAGCAATTTCGTAGGCGAGATGGTATCAAAGGCTTTGCTGAAGTCAAACAGCAGCAAAAGAGTCACCCTTTTTTTGTTGATGGCCATGCGTATGTCATCAGTCAATTTTAGTAACGCTGTCTGTGTACTGTGGTGTTTTCTGAAACCTGCCTGGAGGGGGTCTAGTATATGATTTTTATTGAGATACTCCGTGATCTGGGTGTGAGCAATCTTCTCGAGTACCTTTGAGAGGAAGCAGAGCAGTGCAATTGGACGAAAGTCCGTGACATTCGAAGGAGTGCTGGTCTTCCTAAGAGCTATCAACTGCGCCTGCTTCCAGATACCCGGAAAGATTCCCTGAGCGAAGGAGCAGTTAAATAGATTAAGCACGAAGTCGCCAATAATTGGGAGGGCCTTAACAACCACCCCGCACGGAACACCGTCGACACCTCTCGCCTGCGAGGAAAAATGTGAGATAGCAAGGACGACATCGCTCATACTGACAGGGCTAAAAGTGAAACCCTCCTCGCTTGCAAGTGAAATTATGTCCATTGCTTTGTCGATATTTTCGAGAGGCGACGCCGATACTCCCGCGAAGTGCTCATTCAGCTCGCCCGGCGTAAAACCGAAAAACTCCTCCTCCTTACGCCCAGGCAGGAGGCCAAGATGCCGCATAACCTTCCATATATTTCTGTTTTCATCAAGAGCGCCGGAAAGTTGCTGGTGAAGGAAGGAGTCTCGCTCTTGAGCAGAACGCATGTCGACCTCGTTAGTGAGTCGAAGAACCTCATCGAAGAGCTCCGCCCTTCCAGTGCGTTCATATCGTCTGAGAGTAGCATTGCGCTTGTCGATGAGGAGCCTCAACTCCGGACCAGACCAAGGAGCATATTTCTTACGCGGGCAAACCGTTTTCATAGGTGCCAATTCATCTATTGCTAATTTTAGATTGTTATTTAAAGTACTCAAAGCGCCCTCCAGATCGGCTTCGATTGAACTCATGGCTGTCCAGTCACAGCAAGACAGAAGGTCGACAAGAGAAGATGTGTTAATGCTCTTGTAATCGCGGTAAGAAAAAGAGTCTCTTCCAGGAGTGGGAGAAAAGATGTTTATCGAGACATCTATGACGCAATGCTTGCCGAAGCCGGGCAGCCACTGGTTCTTAGAGTCCAGGATCTCGTCATTTTCGTCAGTCATTATCAGGTCAATCCATGTGTGAGACGATGGGGTATGATGCGTGGGGCCATGATTGATTATTTTAAGAGATAACTCCTCGGTCAGACGCTTGATTGTAACAGCGTCGTCTGAATTGGACAATAAGTCCGAGTTCAGATCGCCCATTATAATTTTGTGACTATACTCGCTACAGATGTCCCGTAACACGTCGAACAGGTCTGAGTCCTTTTGCATTGGGATTTTGGGGGACCTGTAAACAACTCCAAGCAGTACCGGAGGTGAGTCGCCCCGTTGTATGCTACAAAAGAGATACTCAGGAATTCCAGGTTTTGCTGGTCCCGTGGTGTCGGAAAAAGCCAATTTTTTAATTTTAAGACCGTTGCGTACAATTAAGGCGACACCACCTCCGTTTACATTGCGGTCCTGTCGAATGATGGAGTATCCCCTGATGTTAAGTAGGCTGTCATCTACAATCGGACCCAGCCATGTCTCAGCGATGCCGAAAATGTCCAAGGAAGGGCGCTCCGACAGATATTCGCGGACGATCTCGATGCGAGCTCTGAGCGAGTTAATATTTACAAAGCCTGCCCTTAAGCCACTCCCCGCCCCTGGCGCATTGTCACGAGGCCTCGCCAGTCAATTTGAGAGTGTAGTAGATGGCGAGGGCGAAAGTGATGAAGGTGATGTAGATGTAGACGACTGTGGGGATGAAGATGCAGATGACACAGTCGTCGACGGTGGCGAGGTTGCAGCCGATTTGCCAGCCAGGTCCGACTCATGTCCGTCACGTGTAGTTGTGTCAGTGTTATCGTCTCTGTTAGTGACAGTCGTGTAAGGTTTTAGTCGCTGTAGCTGTTTCGAGCCGGCCTGACACGCTGTGAGTATGGTCTGCAAATCGGCAGCAGATGTAAACACGTGCGCACGCTCGCCGCCCCGGCGTCTGGCCAGGAACCTGCCACCCGCGTGCCACACATATTTGAAGCCCAGTCCCTGTGCAATGGGCCTCAGATTTTTAAACGTCACAAATTTTTCTTGGGACAACATTTCATTGATATAAACTTTATGTCCAGTCAAGCGGGCAGCAGCCTCCGGGTCCAGAACACCGGGCTTGATATCGCACGTGGTCAGGTAGTTGTTTGCCAGTTTGCTTTTCGCGCGCATGATGGCCCTGACTAAATCCGAGCTGGCAAGTCTGGCCACGAGAGATGGTAAAGCGCCCCGAGGCGACGCCGAATTTGTCACGACTGCATCGCCGCTCTGAGGCCCTTTTTGTTTGCGCTGGCGCAACATGCGAGTACCGACGATGTCTTTTTTCTCCAGGGCGGGAAGGACGGTGCTGAGAAGTGCGAAGGCAGCTGCGTCCGAGAATTCCTCATTTAAAATATCGCTGTCTTTCAGCAGTCCATGAATAATAACTTCACACCCCTCAGCAGCGTCCCCCCCGAACCCCGGACCGCTGCCTGTGGGTGCCATCAGTGGCGGAGAGCTTTTCCGCGAACTTGCCACCGCCGGCACTCCCGGTTGAGATATACACGGACCCGAGACAAGCACACCACCGTCCGAGATCGATGGCGAGCCCGCGTCGTGATCCCGATGAGCACGCTGGAGGTCCCCAAGTAGTAGCTGCGTTTGCAGCAAGTCGTCCTTAAGAGTATTATTTTCCTCCAGGAGCAGTCTGTTAGCATCAAGTAGACTATTAGACGCGCTAATGCTATCCACGAGCTGGCCCTCGAGAGCGGAGATACGGGTATTCAATTCCTCCGCCCCGACTGTGGCGCCCCCCTCCGCTAGGGCAAAGGAGACTCCACGTGGCGCCGGACCCCCGCCAGCGAGAGTCTTCAGCTCGTCGAGCTGACCCTGGAGCATGTCAAAACGCTGAAAAAAAAGCTCCAGCGTGCTCACCGGGATGATAACATTCTTGACACCGAGGAGATTATGGTCTCCCAACGGCGCATTCGTCGTTCGAGTCTTCTCGGGTTGCTTCTCGACGTCCATCGTAGGCGCATCATCATCGCCAGGCGAGGCCAGTGGAGAGGCACCAAACTGCGTATGGGCCACCAGAGATGTATTGGGGGAATGCTCCTGCGGAACCGCAACCCGCTCAGCAGACAGGTTCCGATTTTGTTGACTCCTCTCGTGTGAATCCAGTGGGACGAGCGCCTGGGAGTCCGTGACCCGCCTGACAGATTGATTCAGGCTCAGACGACCACTCTCCCGCAACTCCGACGAGGCCGGCGCCTGGGAGTCAGTAACCCGCTCGACAGAGGTGTTGTGGCTCAAGCGGTGATTCTCCTGTCGCTGCTGCGTCTCGTTGGTGCAGAGAGGGGAGCGGTTCAGCATGCTGTTTTGGCCTTGGTTACGCAGCTGTGCCTTCGCATGCGGTGTTGACGCGGCTCGTCGTGTCAGATGGAGAGGAGAAACACGGGGCACCGTTGTTGTCTTTCGGGACACGAGCTTGTACCCGGTACGAGCACTCACCTGAGGTGTTATGGCAGGCGGGGAAGACTTCCCTGGCGTCGACCTGTTGCTCTGCTGGGCCGGCTTTGTTGCGTGCGTCGCCGCGACAGGAGTGGAAGATAGCGGTTTCACCTTGCCGCCAGATGACGTTCGGCACTTGTTACACACTGCGTTCTTCTTTCTGCCTGAACAGCGAGTGTGGCAGGGAAGACTGCAAGACGGGCACGTACTTGTTGGTGGTGTCGAGGCGTCATTGCAGACTGAGCAAACTGGTGCCATTGCGACGTTTGAATTTTCGCGCACCGACCAGATGTCACCACTAGAAAGCAGGGCAGCCAACGACTGGGAGAAAAAGATGGCTGAAACCCGCCGAGATGCTTCGCTGCCCTCCTAACCTCTCCAGGAAGCTTCGGATTTCGAACGGCCTCCACGGCTCTTTTTTACAGAGCCATGCAGCAACACTCCAATGCGTGGATACGTGGGAGGCCAGATTCACTAGAGACACTCAGACTCGTACGGAGTCAGTCAGAATAAAGACAAACACTTTGCTCAAAGTTTGAGCTATCCGACACACGTCAGTGCTACCTGGAGGTTAGACTACTACTAGAGAGAGAGAGAGAGAGAGAGAGAGAGAGAGAGAGAGAGAGAGAGAGAGAGAGAAGAGCGAGAAGACGTTGCTATACGACACTACCAGCAGCGCGCGAACAAAGACGCACACGAAACCGGGCGACGCCATCTTCCTTAAACCGATACGCATGTTGCATCAACGTGCACGTGTATAAGAACGGAAGGAGAGTTGCCAATACTACGGTCGAATTACACGATCAAAGATTTACACGTGCATTATATCTATAAACATGCTGTAAGAATACGCACGACAAAAGTAAAATCTATACACGTGATAAAGCAAGAACTGCGAACGGAATAGGCACAGATGCGCAGGTCACGTGATCACGCTCAGTGTACGCGGCAAAATTTAAATTTCAATGCACATGTCGTTTGTGTACAGTGTGAGTCTGTCTGCGTGCTGTCTTACTAGGAGTCACCGCGCAGTTGGGGCCGCTGACACATGGGCTTGCTCAGTAATTAATCATTTTATCAGATAGATTGATTAATGAAGGAAAGACGCAATCCAAGTGAACGAAAGCTTACACATCGAGTGTAAGTCTGCCTACGTGCTGCACTGCTTGCAGACACCTCGTGGGTAGGGCTGCTGGTGTGTAAGCAAACGCTGCTGTAAAACGACTAACAATGAATAAAATAATTATGAACATAAAATTGAGAATTGGAATCGATGTCTTTTTTTAAATACTGAGTACTAACTAAGAAATGTTTCAACAAATCAAAGCTCAAGTTCGAATTGGGAAGAAATTCGAGAAAATATAATGGAACGATATGACCATAAAACGACCATCCTGAGGAGGAAATCTGGCTGATGCTCTTCGCTGGGAACATCTGGATTGTAACAAGCAACGACCAAAAGCTTTTACTGGGTGATGAAGTCTTGTTTAAATAATATGGAAACGATTATATGAATCTGTATGTAAGAGTCTGTGCGGATCTGTGAGAGGTTTAACACGAATTCACGCCTTTTGACTTGGTACGTGCGCACGTACAGACACTTAGTCAGTGTCCCACGCTCAATAAAAACCGGACCCTCACACAGATCTGCCACCTGTTCTCTTGCTCAGTACGTCTCGGACGGCAGGAGCCGTGCTTCGGCACATATTCTGCAAAAAGAGACTAGGTTGGTTGGGGGAGGGGGGAGTTTTCGTGTGGATAGTAACTCGACTGACCGCGAGGTAGCCCGCTGCTTGTGCACAAAGCACCGGGAGCCTCGCAGGGGTACACTCTCAGCCGCAGACTAATGTTCATGTATGTTTACAGACAGGAATATCCTTTCACTGGATGAGACAGTAAAGATGCTAGAAGTCTTGAAAACAGCAAAGGACCAAGCGGTAGGACTGAGAGGTCTCATAAGCCACTGTAGCGAAGTAGAGAGATCAGGAGCCATGGAGAGATCAGGATGTAATAAAGCACCAAGGCTCAAGTCAATCTTAGCAGCAAGCTGGTTGATGGACTCGATCCAGTGGCTAAGGATAATGCTAGGATGAACGCGAACTTAGAGACACTTCATAACACGCTGAAGTTAAACATGAGTACTCTGACCAAGTCCATAGACGACCTGAAGCTCACTGAACCGAATCTAGCCAACAAACCCAAAGTTACCAGCGTAATGGACCTGGACGAACCACTCGAGAGGACGAGGACGTGGCTTCCGACCTGCGAGCACCAAGCAGTTCACACTGCAGACACCATGACACAGGGAGTTCACGAGCACGGATGTCAGAGGCTCCTCCACCCTCATGCCTGAGGCACCTGCCTTCAATCCTTATGACTGGAATGACAACGTAAATGTAAACTTGTCTCATCGATCTACCTCCATATAAGGATTGGCGGAAAGAGTCTGCGGAACGCCTTGGTACCACGTTCAATGACGTAAGATTGCCTGAAGACATGGACGTAAGTAAATGATTTCGTGATTTTGATTGGGTACGAATAAATAATCTGAATCAGTCAGAATCCGTGAATCGGTCTAACACAAGCATGAACGATACGAAACTTAAGCAAACTAACATCACACGAACGTACAGATTGAAATTAGACTCAGATTACGCCCCCTTTGAGGATTTCTTGTTCTCAGAACTGAAATCACGAAAGCTTTTCTATCTTTTTGAAAAACAAGCATTCGGCTTGATAAGTCAAGATAAAGTCGAGCTCGACAGGAACGTAGCAAGAGAAATCATTCTGAAAAAAATAGACGAAAAGTACCACCTATACACCATAGACATTAAAGATCCAGTAAAACTGCTGGGAAAGATCAAAGAAATAAAAAGGAACGAATTTCACACTAATGCAAGAAACAGCCAAGAAAAGCCTGTTTTACAACGCAGTTGAACACGCCTACCCGGAAATCATTACGGCTGAAAGCATAGCTAACACTTGTAGGGAGTACACGTACAATGAATTGAAAGATTTGGTTTTTCAGATTGATAACTCACACCAAAAGAACACTGGAACGTCTGCTCTCTTCGGAGCCGTCAAAGAGGACAGGAGAAGCCGATCAACCGAGGGACGATCCAGAAGCCGGGAAAGACTATCTGAACGCTGTGAAATGTGTGGAAATCAAAACCATGTCATGGCAGATTGTTCTCACGACGAGCCCAAGTGCTTTAATTGCAACAAGTTTGGCCACATTGCCAAGGACTGTAAAGAAGCCAGGAAGGGACTATTACGAAAGAGAACATCTGAATTGAGAAGGAGCAGGTCACCTGAACGAAAGCGGAGGAGGCAGGAAAGTAGATCACCTGGCCGCAGTAAGAGACACGTCAGCAGGTCACCATCTGGTTCTCCGTTCAGACGAACTGCTTTCCGCTCACCCACACCAGGAAAAGGTAACGCAATCACTGATTCTGTATGTATGTATGTATGTATGTGAGTCTGAATGAATATGATGGCGCGACACAAAAGTTTATCGTTGTATCGGGTGCAACTGACCATATGACTAACTCAAAACTCATTCTGACACAATTACACGAGAAGGCAGAATGCTTGGTAGGCTGTGCAAACAAAGACAAAAGGTCAAGTATAAAGTCAACAAATCAAGGTTGAGTGAAGTTTGAGTTGTCAAATGGCAGAGTGATAAGTTTAGACAAAGTAATGTACGCGAAAAACCTAAGTAAGAATCTGTTGTCACTCAAAAAGTTCACGGATCAGGGTCTTTGTGTGTATCTAGACAAGAAAATCATCAATGTCTATGAACCCAAAACAAAAATGAAAGTCTTAGAAGGAAAGTTTGAAGATCCATTTTGGACGATTGACTTAAAGTTAAAATCAGACAAGAGTCAAGCTATACACACAAGTACACTGATCTCTGATAAAAGTAATGAAAAGGTTGTCAAAAAAAGGTAACTTTCGATGATGAACAAGGAAAAACAGGTCCAACGCAACAAGGAAATACTAATACAGATAAGTCTACGAACACAATAAACACTGTAAACTTGTGGCACATTAGGCTAGGGCACACTTCCTTGATCAAGGTAAAAGCGTTGGGAAAGTTGTTCCCGAACATCAAGGAATTCAGAGAGGCAGATCAAGGAACGTGCTTGAAAGATTGCGAAATGTGTAAGGTCGCGAAAATGAATAGACCAAAGTTTGGCAACAATAAGGAGATGGCAAAGAAACTGTTGCAAAGAGTCAGCGCTGATACAATGGGGCCCATTGCACCGGCTACACACCCTAAAGGTTACAGATTCATAGTGGTGTTGGTCGATAACTTTTCTCGCTTTGCAATGGCCTACCCAGGGAAACACAAGTCGGACGCCGCTGAATGCATTGACGATTTCGTAGCAGTGTCGAAATATATGTGGGAAAGATGAAAAATTCTGTTATCTGGACTGCGATCAAAGTACTGAGTTTACCAGTGGAAGGACCAAGGAAGTCTTAGACAAGTATGGCGCAGAACTGCGAACAGTTTGCCCATATACTCCTCAGCTAAACGGTATCGCAGAACGCTATAACCAGACGATCCAGAAGATCACAAGAGCCCTAATGTATGATGCAAGACTTCCAGCCAATGCCTGGGACCTGGCATTGAAAGTAGCTGTGTACTTGTAAAACCTAACGCCTCACAAATCTCTCGATTTCAAATCACCAATGCTCGTGATTAATCTAGAAGCAAAAGTATACATCAACCAAATCCGAAGGTTTGGATGCGTCGTTTTCACTAAAATCCAAGGACAACAGGAAAGCAAGTTTGATAAACTATCGATCAAAACAGTGTTGGTAGGATACACAGATACGGGATATCTACTACTAAACCCAGAAGATGGAAAAGTATACGAAAGCCGAAATGTGCAATTTATTGAGAACAAAGTTTTCGGAGACATCTACAAACCCGAAGACATAAAGAATTGAACAGTAACAAATGAAGATCTGAACAAAGAAACTTGGTTGTACGACCTCGAAGTAGAAAACTCAGAACAACCAGATGAAGTGGTGATCGCACCCAAGAAAAGAGGCAAACCACGAAAAGAAACACAGAAGGCAGCAGCAAAACCAGCTCTCAAGGTAGTGCACAGACCTGTTACTCGAAAGCAGACACAGAGCACAAACACTGCGGCTGTGGTCGAGGAACCGGAAGAAATCGAAGGACTGAGTGCATATGGTTTGTATGCACTACTGACGACAATCAACGGTGATCCAAAGTCGTATCGAAAAGCTGTATCATCACCAGATGCAGCAAGATGGCAGAACGCAATAAGAAAGGAAAGAGAAGCCCTGGAAAAGAATCATGTGTATGAAGTAGTTGACCGAATATGCAAAGATGGAAAGAAACTAAACGTTCTAGACTCAAGATGGGTATTCAAGAGGAAAGATAACGGTACCGAGTATCCAGAATACAAGGCGAGAATTGTAATAAGAGGATTTAAGGACTCTAACATACATGATCTTTGCGAGACTTACGCACCTGTCTCACGACTTGCTTTGGTAAGAGCAGTTCTTGCCATAGCAAACAAACACGATTTGATAATGTGGCAACTGGATGTCAAAGCAGCATTCCTACACAGCCCCATAAAGCGAGAAATATATCTGGAAATACCAGACGGTTTTGAAGAATACGGAAATCAAAAGCAGACGAAAGTATGGAATCTCCACAAATCTCTGTACGGTTTAAAAGCAAGCCCAAAGAACTGGAATGCACACTTCTCAGAATATGTTAAACACCTGGGTTTTCAAGCCAACAATAGAGATCCGTGCTTATTCGAATATAAAAAAAAAATCGCTGTCTTGGGGACAGCCGATAGAAGTGAATACTGAAATAGGTGTGTTGTAGATTTTTATTTATTTTTTTTTTAATAGGTGAAATAATAAAAATATGTTTATCGTTATTCGTACATTATTTTATTTCTCACATACTTTATTTACAACTTTACTTATCTATGGTAGAATCACAGGTATCTTCATTTTTTAATTCAATTAAAGAAACAATCAGTCTGTGGTAACTAAAGTATGATATAAATGTTTTAGAATCTATTTTATATAAAAATCTTGAAAATACTGCATCTAATGTTGTGCCATACTTAGTAGTTGATTGTTGAGCATCATTATTCATTTCTAATTGAAATTTATTTTTGAGGAATGCAATTAATGGTTGTGCACTTTCGTCTGCAAAGTTAACATTAAAATCTCCTGCCAAAATCAGTGGCATTTCATGGTCATTTGTATCGAGTTCCCGTGCTCCTACTTCAGAGTATGCAAGTAGTGATCTATGGATAAATTTAATTATTATATACAGACATATCTGTAATACTTTGATTGGGTGAAATGTAAATCGCAGCCATGATACATATTTGACCGTCTTCTTAAAGGCAGTGAGCACAACATATTTCAGCTATTTCTGATTCCTGAACATCTAAGTTTATAGGTCTTCTAATTTGCAATGCTATATGTTTAGTGACGTTATTGGTAGTGTCTTGTTTATTTTGAAAACGCCGAGCGCGTTGTGTATAGAGAACGCCAAGAGCGCCGAGGGGCCCGAAAGCCAGCGGAAAGATACGGAAGGAGAGAGCGGTGAAGGGAGAGGTGCGCGTACGTATTGCGCGGCGACGAGAGCGCGGTGGAGGGGAGCGAGAGAGAGAGAGAGAGAGAGTGAGAAGGAGAGCGCGGCGAAGGGAGAGGTGCGCGTATAGTCCGTACGTCTTGTGCGGCGAAGAGAGCGCGGTGGAGGGGGGAGAAAGCTCTTCCCCTGCGGTCGTTCTCTTATTTCCCCTCCTAGCGTTCGCGTGACGGTCGGTTTTTTCTCGATTCACTCCCCGGCAAAAATGTGTACCTAACGAGCCTATAGAAGTATTCACTTCAAAAACAACAGCTGTGTAATAATGCTGTCGTACGTTGACGACAATTGCTGACAGGCAATAACGAATCAAAAATGAAAGAGGTGCAGAAAGAACTGAGTAAGAAATTTGACATGAAATACCTGGGTGAACCCAAAGAATTTCTTGGAATCACGATAACATGAAATAGAAAGGACAGAACAATACGACTGGACCAGATTAAGTTCATAAACAAAATACAAACGAAATTTGGATATGCTCAAGACAAAGGTCAACCAACACCCATGGTCACGAACCAAGTACTTAACAAGCAGAGAAAGGAACGAGAAAATGAACCAACTGATGAAAAAGTCGTAAATCAATGAGGATACCGAGAAATAGTAGGTTCTCTGATGTATCTCGTGTCAGGCACTAGACCAGACCTGGCCTACACTGTAAATGTTCTGAGTAGACACATCAGCAGAACCCAACTGAAAATGAATGGAAAACGGTCACTAAGCTGTTCAAATATATTGTCTACTCTGCAAGTTGGCAGCTAACATACAGAGGCCTTAAAGACGGAATGGAGACATTCTCAGGCGCAAGCTTTGCAGACTGCAAAAATTCACTCACAACGAACGGACATGCAGTCATGTTATACGGAGACACGATAGCTTGGAGAACGCACAAACAAACCTACGTGGCCCTGTCAACATGCCAAGCCGAATACGTGGCTATGTGCGAGGCATGCAGAGAAGCAATCAGCATTTGTCTGTCTTTGAAAGTGATTCGACGTACGGAGTACTTCCCATTTATCTTGTGGTGCGATAATAAAGCAGCAGTAGCTTGCACACAGATGGATGGAACTATGTTAAACAATGTGTTCAACTAGGATATGTAAAGATAGAGTGGATTAAATCAAAGGAGCAAAGGGCAGATATTTTTACCAAACCTTTGCCCTCTGATAGCCACAATAAGCTGACCAGATTGTTGCTGGGAAATTAAAATACTTTTATGTTTCAGAGTAACCCTACGAATGTCTGGAGTCAGAGGCGCAATGGAAGTCAGGCCAGTGGTGCGGTCCAGAGCAGCTTGATGATGCCGAGTGTGATCGGGAGGGAGTGTCGGAAATATAGCGATAACACTCGTCATACACGGCCCAACAAAGCTACCCCAGCGCCCTTCCGAGGCGCTACGACCACGTGACCCACCGCTGCGCTCGTCGGCGCGCTGCGCTTGTCTCCTCACTTCGTGCCCGCTCTCCGAGCTGTTCACACGTTCGCTTAGCTACGCCACGAATCTCTTTACCTCTGTTCACGATACGTTTCTAAAGAATAAAGCCACGTTTACTTTTAAGTCTAACTATTCGGTGTTATCCTTTGTGTTTGCCTTAACCTTGTCGATTGCGTACGGTTATCGTTAATATACCGACAGGCTATGAGCCCCGCTCGCGTCCACCACGCGGAAAAAGTGATAGTGATAGAAAAAGTGAACTAAAGAAGAAGTAAGTAAGATGAATTTTGCGGGTTTAAAATAAATTATTTGCTATATCTTATCTAATTTTTATCAAAAATAGCTCAAAATTTACGAAAGTATCACTTGTTTGAGATCAAATATGCGTACAAAATTTCAGAAGTTGATATTATTAAATAAATGTTTTAAAATTTGCTGATACTCCACTTTAATATAATAGTATAAGCAAAAAGTTTATATACGCTCATAATACATTTGTTACAAAGAAATTTTTACATTTGTTCAATTATTGTCTAACTTTGATAAATTTAGTAAAACTATTATAATATTATATTATATATTATATTTTATTACAACTGTAAAAATTCTGATGTCATCATTTTAAAATAATAAAAGTGAAAAATTTTGAAAAACTATAACAAAAATTAAGACACGGTGAAAAAACGTAATGGTCATAAATACACTTAACATTTTCTACAAAAAAAAAATGTTTAATTTGCGCAATTATTGTCGAAAAATGATAAATTAAAAATTTAACAGCACGAACAACGTATGCAAAAAATAATTTTACAACCCTGGTAGAAATGTTAACGGTTCAATTGCTTATTAATGGCTTATTTAACCAAATTCGTTAATGAGCCGTTTAGAAATTCGCTAAATAACCGCTTACTGTAATAGAACTTATACACGGCTCCTAACGGTTAATTTGCTTATATTTAGTTTACCAGGCATGCATGTACAATTGTGAGGTTAGGATGTTCATCAATGAATGTAATTATTATAATTATAATTTAAATAAGGGCAGGAAATGCCAAGAACATTAAATAATTTGTAGGAAACATATTCAAGTCATATATAGGTATATTTTGAGGTTAAGAGGTTAGGATAATCCCCATACAAATAAATCAGTTTGATTTTATTAATGCTTTAACTTGATATATTTAATTCAATCCTACTCTACTATCTCTAAAAAGTTGATATGATACGCATGCACTGCACTTCATTTAACTTGACTGA
>CM053168.1:26765792-26789716 GCA_012977825.3 Pteromalus puparum | reverse complement strand
TATGGGCAAGTGAAATGAAGTATAGTGCATGCGTATCATATAAACTTTGTACAGACAGTGAAGTAAGACAGTATTAAATTCAGCAAATTGAAGTACTAATAAAATCAAACTGATTTATTTAGGGAATGCTTATCTTAACCTCTTAACCTTAAATTGGTCTCCGGCAGACATCTTGGAAACTTAACGATTCCTAAACCACGTTTTATTTTAAATTTTAGCTTAATAACCGTTAACGGTTATTAACATCCCTTACGAAAATAATGTGCAGAGATCTGTGCATAGATTCCTGCAGAGATTTCTGCACAGATCTCTGCATAGATCTCTGCACAAAATTTGGACCGTTTTTTTTCAATTTCTAGAATATTATTAGAAGCAACAAAATAATATAATGAGTGCCTATATAGGTGTTACCATCCAGATGATAGCACCTATATAGCCAATGATTTGATTCGAACAAAAAATTTTTAATATCATGAAAAATAAAAATTTTGAAGTTCACAACCAGAGTTTTTTTGCTATCATCTGAATGGTAACACCTATATAGGCACTCATTATATTATTTTTTTGCTTCTAAGAATATTCTGAAAATTGAAAAAAATGGTCCAAATTTTGTGCAGAGATCTGTGCAGAGATCTGTGCAGAAATCTCTGCAGAGATCTATGCACAGATCTCTGCACATTATTTTCGTAAGGACAGATAGCTAAGTCTTAAAGGTCTTAGCAAATTCGAATCGTTAATTTTCTACCAGGGAAGACGTTTTTCTAATTTTTCTCAACGGTGTCTTGGACAAAAGCTTTTTATATGTGTGAAATAATGTACTACTTATATTTCAAAAGATATAAAACAATATAAAAAATAAAGAACGTATATTTTCAAAATAAAAAGAGGAAAAGAAATGTAGCAGCTCGTTGCAGGCTTCTTGAAGGCTATTTGAAGCCTGGCCCGTAGCGCAGTATGCTATACGAGCACGCCCTCGTGCACGTGAGCCCGCGGAGGCGTCGTGAGTGAATTGGCTACGTAGCTAGTTCGCAAGTTAAGTTAAGAGAGAATCGCATGGGAATGGATAGAGTCAGGAGCAAAGTGACACAAGCCGAGTATTAACAAGGTTTCTCTTTATGTAAAGACTCGAAATAAGTACAAAGGCAGCGCGGAGTAAGAGAGACGGAGCAGAGCGAATGATGCCGAGAGAGATAGTATTGCGATCGGGCAGGTACTTACAGCAGAGATGAGTAGAGAGATTGCCGATGCCATGTTAAAAAAGCGTGCCGTATTCGATCATGACACCACCATGCGGCGCTCGACCGAACTATACGCATCTAGCAAGCCCCGCCCACTCCGTTTACCCGTCGTCTGCGAAATCGAGCGCGCGCGGCAGATTGATGAGTACCGGGGTTCAAATCTCGGTCACGGAAGATTTTTTTTTGGTTGTTTTGCTTATTGCCTTTTCATCTACGTGTCCAAAATAATAATTATAGCAAATGTAAAATGTTATATTATTTGTTGTTAATAATTTAATGCAAATAATTGAAACTTTTTAATAACTTGGATGTTCAGAAAAATCCAAATTAATTTACTTTATTTAAAAAAATTTACTTTATTTAAATTTAAAAAGAGTTCATAATTTTAAATTCAATTAAAAAAAATGTCTTGCTTGTTGCTTTCTTAATAAATATATAAACAGTTTTCCCCACCACCTTTGCGGTACTGTTTAAGGCGCGTTGATTTTTTTTATTATACTTTGAATAACTTTATGTGAAAATTTAGTAATGTAATATGATTCAAGGACATGTTTGAATAAAATAACATTACATAATTTTTGCATAATGCAATTCAAAATATAACCGTGGTTTCATCGCCATTAGCCCTACACACCACGGGAGTCGCCTCCATATTCCTCCATCGACTCCACCTACTTCCTTCCTCCACCAACTGGTACACTCGATCGAAGAAAATATCAGTTTAATTTTCTTTTAGTTGCAAAATTTATCTATATACGTTGCATATCTTCCGTTAGAAAGACGTTTACTTATTCAGATAAATTCATCATCTAAATTCATTAAAATAAACTTCAAGTTTAATCCAACGAGTGTATAAAAAAATAATCATAATAATGCCTTGATGCTATTAAGTATTATCACACCATGTCATGCAATAAGACGAATTAATAGTCTCACTGATTATATTATGATTATTTTTGCCTATATAATGCAGTTTTTTCTCTATATAATACATTTATTTAACTATTTACATAAAACTCTCTACATCTAACATTTACGTAAAATTTGAAAAAAAAACTATTTATATGCAACAAAAATATTTACAACAATCAACTAAGAAAATGAAACAACAAATGGACGATTAAACATGCTTAAGAATATTTAATTTCTGATTTTTACTAACGATATCTTTCTTATTTGATTGCTTTGTGATGCGATTATGTTCACGTGTTTTAGAAAAAATTTTAACTGTCAGTAGAATTTTTAAAGCATGCATTCTGTGTTCATAACAGATATTGTCTTGATCAAACCAACTTTGGAATTTTTGACGAGTGTATGTTTCAACAATTTCTAATAAATGAAATAATAATTTTTTTTGGTGCCATACGCTTTCATGGTAAATTTGGAAGGCTTCTAATTGACAGTTCACCACATTCGTTAAAAGTTCAGTTGGTCTAGTCAAGTACATAATTTCTGGTGTGTCTGGATCGGTATGCGAGTACTCTCTGAATCTGATATATTCTTCATTATCTGTAGTTTTAGAGTCAATATTTTTTATAAAAGCCTGTTTGCAATCAGGGCAAGAAAATTTACTCGAACATTTTTTAGCAATATAGCCAGCAAAGAAAGTTATCGCATTCGATTCAAATACATTCCTATCCGTTATTTCCGGCATCTCAGTGGAATCGACATTCATATACAAATCCATAGATTCAGCAGCGTCTATGAGTTCTTGAATTTCATTTAATTCAATTGCTTCGTACTCAAGTAAATCCATGTCGTTGGTAGAAGTTTGAGATTTTTTCAAAGTATTTTCGCTAGTTGAATCAATCAATGATCGCGAATCCTGACAAGTAACGTTTCCTTTCTTACTACTACGAATAAAATCTGTTGACAAAATATGACGAAACGCTAATCTATACATTCTGCAGGTTGGATTAGCATTGAATCCACCTCTTCCACGTAATTTTGAATGAGCGTGTTCGACCGAATCTTGATTGCAAAGGCCTGTTGCTAACTCAAAGTTTGGAAATTCTAATTTTAAATCACTGAAAAGACTAAGCAAAGCTTGTACAGTCAAAGGCAAGCCAACGAAGCATGGTGGTTTCGAAACATTTTTCCCTGTTCGTGGCACGACCCATTCTTTCGACCAGGGAACAAAATGTTCAAGGCGCTGCTGAATTTCAGGATTCCTATCTGATAATGGACGTTTTAGGGGATTTAAAGAGTTCAAATATAATGAATTACAGCCATCTATGACCGAATTAAGCGTTTCAACAAAATCAGCTGAAGCTTGCCAAGTCGGCGATGACATTAGTCCATTTGGATCTTTACCTGCGACTCTAATAGCGCTTGCCATTCGTCGGCTTAGCAATTGAAAAGCTAATTTAACTTTCATAGCATCAAAACTATTGGGGTTGAAGTGATTTTCACTGAGGTGTCCTAATAGATTTGATGTTCCATGACTTCTGTCAAGTTCCCATGTTTGAATTAAATCTGTGAAACTAATAATTACATTGCCATTTACGCTAATTTTATCATGGGATCTTAACTGAGCAAGTAGACGTTTGATAAGGTGAGGCCAATCAAAAGTTGCGAAATATTTACTTCCATTGTAATAAAAATATGGCATATCTATAGTGACATTTAAAAGTTTAAACAACTTTTGGTTGCTGCTACCTTGATCACAAACGATCATTCGAACGTCTGCATCAATTTTTTTTAATTCACTCAAAAGCAAATGAATCATTTCAAGAAGTTCTTCAGCGGTTGCGCCATTTTCATTAAAACCGAAAGCTAGTAATTGACGCCATGGATTCTTAGCATTTATACTATCCAAACAAAATAATAATGCATGCTTAGCAACTGCCCTGCCTCTACACGTAATACCCATATCAACTAACCCTTCAATTATGTCATACTTCTTGGAATATTCTTCATATGCTTTTATCGACATTTCATCAAATTTCAGCGCACATACTCGTTCTTCTTTAGGTAAATCGTTTAAATTTTCTTTTAGACGTTCAAAAATGATTTTATTTACTCCCGGAACAACATCGTATTCTGAAACCCATTTTCTAACAGTTGATTCTGAAGGCAAAGCTAACCCCGCATTTCTTAAACGAGTATAACACGCTGCAGAATGATAATACATCTGTTTAGCTAAATCTTTTTCGTCTTTTGCGTAAGGACTTTTTGGTTTATGTAATTGCAACCTTATCATTGTTTGAGAAGTACTACTGATTTCTTTATTTGCTAAGAAATCACTGACACTAATGCGTTTACTTTTATTTACTGTTTTCAATTTCTTACGCAAACGACAATTTTTCATTTTTTCTGCCTTTAAACATTGCTGCAACTGCTTCATTTTTATTGTCAAAGAATTTACTAATTTTTGTTTGGAACGAGCATACAATTTACAACAACGAGAAGTTTTTGTTTTTGTGACTGAAGCACTTGCTTGCGTAAAAGGCGTATTTAAACTAGATAAATTATAATCATTCCTTAAATAGCTGAGGTCACTATCCTTCTCGCCAATTGTACAAAAAGATTGCTGACCTGAAGGATAAGTAACCTTAACTATTGAAGGGTTGAATATTAGCTCGTCCTCGTCACAGTTGACGTCCATACTGCAATGCTCAGCTAAATGCTCCTGAAAATCGCTTTCTGTACTTATCTGATTTTGCTGCTGAAGGGTCCGCTGTTGTTCCTGTTGTACCTCCTGTGCCTGCATCTCCTGGTGGTGGTGAGGCTGAGGTACCTGCCGTTGCTGTTCGGCACGTGCGTTCTCTTGCTGCTGTTGCGAAGGGTTGTAATGCAGTTGCTGCTGTTCATCCTGCTGCTGTTGTTGTTCCGGGTGGTCATCCTGCTGCTGTTGTTGTTGCGGGTGGTCATCCTGCTGCTGTTGTTGCTGCTGTACATCCTGCTGCTGTTGTTGTTGCGGGTGGTCATCTTGCTGCTGCTGTTGCGGGTCGTTATTCTGCTGGTCCTGTTGCTCGTAAGCCTCTTCTTGCTGTATCTGCTACTCATATACAGTCCAGTGGAGAGGATTTCGATTGCGCCGCATCCTGGTTTTAGTGCCGTCCATAAAATCCTCATCTTGAAAATGTCGATTACACAGACCAGCTGTTCTTATCGACGAAGAAGACCAGTTAGAGAGCAGACGATTCCCTACACAATACACCGAAACAAAATGAATTTGCTTTAGTCTTGCTCTCTTTCATGAAATGTTACACATTCCAACATGTGTTTTATTACTATCTCACGTGCCCGCGCTTACTTAAAAAAGAAATATTTTATTAAAAAATACGTCAGCACATCGAAGGAAGGCGAGCTAAAGCAAGGGTATTATCCAAAACTAAAACATTTTAAGCTACCTACTCTACACTCCGTTAATTTAAAGATCATAATTTATTTAAAAAAAATACATTGGTACATCAAAGGAAGGCGAGCGAAAGCGAAGACAATATCTAAAATCAAAAACCCTTCATCCACCTGTATCTCGCGCCGTGAGTTTATATGAGAAAATATTACGTACAAAATATGTGGGCACATGAGGGAAAGGTGAGCAAAGCGATGATTAATTTTAAACCAAGCATCCCACCTCAAACGACACAAATTTTATATGTATGCAATTAAAAATTATAAAATTTCATGTAATTTACAAAACCTCCATCTTTCTTACTCGCCGCAAATTTCCAAAATATAAAATTTTTTAATACTTTCAAGCTAAAGCAAAGCTTACTGGCAGAAGCTGAAGAGCAGAACATTTCTATATATTTATGGTGTACCATACTTAACATTTAGTAACAAAATTTTCCACATTAAATTTTCGCATATTAGCAGAACGGTTAAACAGAATTTATTTCATCTTTTCATTTACAATATTATAGAAACCGCCTTCTATAAAGACAAATTCAGTAAATAAAGAAGAGTAAGATTGAAATTGCCGTATTAATCCCACAATTAATTAAAAATTAAAAATCAGCCGAATATTTTACGCTACGGAGAAATTTGAAAATTACACCTTTCACATGCTATTATTATTGTGGTATGATACGATTTATCCATGGCGCGAGACATTGAATAGGCACTATTTTTGTTATTATAAAAAACTGTTTAAGAAATGAAATAAGGTAATTTTTATGTTTGTTCAGTACATGAGTACTTTCAATGCAGATAAAATTATCACGTCACATCATTTTTAAAAAATACCTAGAATTTTGAAATATAAATTTTCATCAAGTTGATTAAAGGTTACGCCCAAAATAGCTAAGGAACATACATTCTGGAAAAGTCTTCCATGCTTTCAATAAATATTACTACATTTATTGCTTTCTTATTGAAACTGACGGTGCGGGGAATAAATTAAATATTTTTACTTTCACGTAATATTTTAATTTCTCTCGCCTTCCCTCTAAATACTGACGTACTGATTACATAAATTATTTCATAAAAACACGCTGTACGTGGGGTACGTGGGTTACGAATTTTAATTTTTACAAGATATTACTGTTGCTTCGCTCGCCTTCCATCAATGTACCGACGTTATTAAAAAAATATATAATCATCTTTTACTTAAGTACACGTGCTGTATTTCAAATGCATATTTTCTCATGAAACTCGTCGTGCGTGCATGAATTGAATTTATTAATTCTTTTATAAAATTCTTGTATTCGCTTGGCTTCCTTCGATGTGCAGACGTATTAAAACAAATAATAAAAAGAAAGGTAATTTGATTCGTTTTCAGGTACATATTAAGCAATGTACTTTCTTAATTTTGTTTAATAACTTTATGAGGAAAAACTGATATCTCAAAAGTAAAAAATTGCAGCAAAAAACGGGTTCATAAAATGTAAAAACCGACTGTTATCTCGCTATGTACTAGTGAAAACAAAGAAAATGTGCTAAGCTTCGCGGTGAAAATATAAATGTACTAGTCTTCGTGACGAAAGTTAAAACGTGTCGAAATGTATTATTCTTTGGGAAGAGCAATATTTCTTTGATTACGTTAAAAACATAATTAATCGAACAGCATCTATCTAACAATAAGAAGCCACAACCCTTTGAATAAGACAATTTTTGCTTCCTTTTTAAGGAAGCCTTGTATTAGTAATTTTCGGAATTTGTGTAAAAACATGTAGGAAATCTGTTTTGATGCATTTTAAGTCGAAAAATAGTGTTTTTAGAAAATTTACGTATGGATGTATGTGTGTGTGTGTGTGTGTGTGTTCATTCGTATCGCCTGTAGCTTAGCTTTTACTCACTGGATTTTAATCCAATAAGTCTCATTTTACAGCAAAAAATAATATATTTTGCACTTATTGTGACACAGTACGTAATGTCACAATTGTTTGTGTCGCAAAGATTTTAAATTGTTTGGGCTTCTAATAAAATGTACTAGTCACGCTACGCGACTAGCGACGATGTACTGCAATAGATAAACAAAGTCGCGATGTCATAAAATCAAGTCAATATCGGAAATCATACGTATCTGCATACATATCAGCGAATACACATGCATAGGCACATTTCGATTTGACCATTAAGATACTTTAATACTGCAATTCTCATAAACATTGTCCAACAGCAAATGCAACGATTCACTTACCAGAGTTTTCAATCCATACTTGTTGTCTTTGTGCGTCCATTGGAAAACGAAATAAGCGATGGCCAGTGAGTTTTCCATTGTTGCAGTTAACGTATTTACATACGTCGTACACTGTCACTTGCCTGGCCATTGTGAAATTTCACTGCACGTAATAATATGCACGAAAGAGCACAAGAAAAGATACACAAATATTCGGTAAAAACATGAGAAAACGCATCGATCGTGGAATCTCGCGATGACGATATCAACACGACTGACAGTTGAAAACAAATGCTCCTCATCTCGCGCGCGAACTCCCTGCAGTCGACCCTATTCCGCGAATTAGCTTTTCGGCGAATATTATTTCCGAATTATTGAATTATTAAAAACTGTTCAGCACAACGTTGTTGAGAATACAATGTTTTCCCACTATAATTGTACTCGGCATATAACAGTAATAATTTCATAAAAAAGATAGATGATACTTACCTGCAAATTTATTTATTATTTTAACAATTATATGTATTAGCAAAACAAAATAAAAATCAATTTATAATGTCAAACGTGCAGCTAAGCTCCAAGTCTAACGAAAAATAAATCGTAATCTTCTAATAATTTTAATAATTTATTAACAAACATTAAAAAATAAGCCAAATATAAATTATACTTTGGGTTTTTATTTGCATGAAAATTTGAACAAAATGATATAACATAGTTTACTTAATTGTTGTAATTTTTTCATTTTTATTTAATAATAAGAAAAATTACAACAATAAATAAGACAAAAAAAAAAAAATTTGTAGTGGATTTGAGCCCTGGCAAAACGGTACGCGCGCCTTCGAGCACGCGCGCCTTAACCAGCACAGCCATCGTCAACATGCCAGAAGAAAAATTAAAACTTGCATATGATCATCGGCCCCACTTGGGGCCTTAGGGTTTTTATTATAGAGTTTAGGGTTATTCATGTTAATACGGTTATTAAATAATAGTTTTTATTCAATTTCTTGTTGTGCGTTTGCTTTAACGCATACAAGACCGCCGGCATCACGGAAGCTCCGCCGCTCGCTCCGCCGGGACATGCATATTACTCAGTATTACCCCCTCTCCGCCGCTACCGCTAGATGCGTATAGTTCGGGCGAAGAACCGCGAGGCGGCGGTAGTTTACGACTGCATGTTGCCTGGCACGCTTTGCCCCATGCTCATCGGCAATCTCTCTACTCATCTCTGCTTACAGAGGTGCTTCGCAGAACTTGATGAATGCCTCGTGGCTTCGACCGGAGTCGCGCAGGACGGATGACCAGGGCCCGACGCTGGACAGCAGGACGGACGCCTCAAGGCCTCGTGTGTGGCCGGGTGCAACGAGAAGTAGAGCGGCAAGTAAATGCACGGCTCGAGACTGACACGTGGTGCTGGACAGCACCTAGACGATTCCACCCAGCGACAGACGAAGGACCAGGTCACAGTTGCAGCAACAGTCCTCCGATTGCGGCGACCGCGTCGTCAGCGCAATCTCTCTCCCACTTTCTCTCTTATTTTCACTGATAGCGCCACACGCACATACACACGCGCGGCTCTCTCTCTCTCTCTCTCTCTGTGTTAAGGATGTCTGCTCCTGTCACTTACTTGCTGCTGAAAGCAATGTTTTACAGAAATGTTTACAGATAAGATATATTTATTGTAATATTATGATATAGTATAGGAGAGAGAGGGACGTAACGAGTGTACACAAGGCAACTCGTTATATTCCCCACCCCCAGACGCTGGTAGCACGAAAACATAGTTATTTTGGTTAAAACTGATAAAATTGCAATATTTTTAAAGTGGCTAAAGAATTTTTGAAAAATCTACAATGTACTACTTTTCGCTAGGAGCGACGATATAAAAAATTTTGCACTAAAGAAAATCGAATAGGATAAGCTACTAGAGTTCGCAAAGTTTCATTATAACACAAGCGTTCATACGAGCCATAAGTTCACACCACATGAACTAGTTTTTGTTTATCCACTTTTGTTTTAAGATGTAATATTGAAAAAAAATTGCTTTTGAAAATATACATAATATACACCACTTTTACCGAAAAAAATCATCGACAAACCTTATAAAATCATTGACCAAAAATCATGACATTTCACTACATAAGTCAGTGGTTTTAGTCACTTGCTACAGCTTTCTGAAGGATCCGGGCCATCTTCTTTACTCTATCTAGTCTTAAGATGTTCCTCAAACATACTCCCTTAGACTAAGCGAGCGACATTCCTATAAAATATCAAATTCTATATCATAATATCAATTCCTATAAAAAATATATAATATCAATCCTATAAAATATCATTGTTTGCCACAAATACAATGTGAAAAATATCAATTAGAATTATTAGCGAAACATTTAATCGATCGATTGTTCTCTCATATCTATTACTTTCAGCTTGTTTGGCAGCGCGTTACATATGTTAGGATAGCTTTATTATAGCTACTTATATTGCTGACTCCTTTTTTAGGCACTCGCAAATACTAATTTACCAAAACTGATCATTTTGTCCGTGCACAGCCCATGATGCACATAAGGTATGAGCTGCTATTACACAGTGTACGTACCGGAACCAAATTTTTGACTCAAACTTGCTATAAATATTGAATATCTGCATCTACATCCATATAGGTACACCTGTAGCCCAAATTTGACCTCCAAATTTGATAACCATCCTTAACCTACGTTCTGCCGACCACTCTACATACTTAGACGAAACCTCGAAAATTCAAACTATTTGTACTTAATCTTTAGCCCAATACCCCCATAGATCTCCACCACATTTGCGATATCTGTTGATCCAGCTAAATGGAAGCCACAAAGGCATTCTGATCTTGGAATTGCATACAAATTCTCAATTTTGGATGACTTTTGCTCACCATTTAATCAACTCAAACGGGACATCGGCCATCCAAACTATTTCTTCTTACTTTTTAGCCCAATATTCTTACAAGTCTCCGCCATTTTTGCAACATGTCATGTGTTTTATGCAACCTTAGAAGATAGCAAAGCGTTTCGCTTGTAGAGATGTTCGTTCTTAGGTATGATTAAAATCTTATTTTTAGTAACACTCGTAATATGTTCATAGTAGTTAAAAATATAACTAATAATCAAAATTTAAGAACAAAAATTCTAATTGAATTAAACAATTATTTGATTATAATATGAAAACTAACTTATTGACTTTTTACTATTTGTTGATTTCCCTACTTTTTTGACAATCGCTTGTCACTCATTAATTTATTTCAGTTTGTTATAACATTCTGAATAAAAAAAATAATAATAATGATAATGAATGCAACGAATTTATACCTTCCGACGTTTTACCTTATATGATAGATTTTATTTTTATATGAAAAAGATAATTAATATCCAAGAACATACCTCATAATACATATCATTTTTATCATTGCACCAGACAGCATGATCTATTTTTAACTTTTTAAGTAAGTCATCTAATATCTGCAACAATATTAAAATAATAAATAAATATAATCATGAATATAAACAAATTGGTTTAAAATTTTTTTTAGAGGGTTTCAAACCCTTTTCGGAGATTTTATGGACCTTGCGGTCGGTAGTGCAGGTAGTGGCGAGCAAGAGACCAAGAGGAAGCCTGACCAACTGCCCCGAAAAGACGAGCGCAGGAGAGTAAGACAGAAAGAGACAATGACAGGAGAAAGCGGTGATAAAACCTAAGACCTCTGCCCCGAAAGTCCTTTACAATGCAACGGAGCCACTAGCGAAAGCCATGCCCAGGAAAAACAAGCATCCTTAAGGGATTTTAGTAAAGGTGGGGCAAAACAAGACGTACGCGGAAATCTTGGGAAAAAATCTTAAAGGATGTAGATGCGGACACCACTGGAATTATGGTGCTGAGAGTCAAGCAAACAAGAAGTGGAGCCTCCAAGAACTAGGAAAGAATCAGACAGGGCAGCGTTTATTGCGGAAGTAGGAAACGCAGTGCTGGGCCTTAGACAGGTCAAAAAAGAAGAATAGAAGGACACCCTAGAAGTAATGAACATGGAATAGGAAGCTACAGAAGAAGAGGCGAGAGCAGCAATAGGAGGCCCTCAGAAATCTAGACGATGGCAGAAGGGTAACCTTACTGAAGCCAAACATAAGAGGCTTTAGAATTGCCATAGCGATATTCAGCAAGAAAGAGGCTAAAGAGCTGCTAGAAATACAGCGGATACACCAGCGTGGGCCTTGTAAATTGCAGGACAAGAAAACGTTCGAAAGGAGTACGGTGCCACAAGCGCCAAGCTTCGGACACTGGAAGGATGAATGCAATGGAGCAGATAGATCAACCCTCTGCTTTAGGTTTGAAGGAGCCAATCACTGCATGGCTCAATGCCAAATAAAAGCAAGCTGTTATATGTGCAAAAAGGATGGACGAAAGGAAGAAAGCTGCAATCATGTAGCTGGCTCCGGCAGCTGCATTGTATTCAGGCGTGCCTCAGACACGACGAAGAAAAAAAAAGAAGAGCCAAAAAGATGGCAATAGCAGGCGAAATGCTGGATGTAACAGAATCGAAAACATAGCAACAAGAAGACGGGGTTGATGCAGAAAGAAGAAGACGAGTTTAACCCTGAACCCCTAATCACTTCGGTGGATGGGGGATTTATGGAAATGTCAAATCCCAAAGAAGTCAACTAGGCCTAATGGGCCCTACGGAAGTATTGTTTAACAATGGTGCCTGTTGGGTCCCGGTGTCAGAGGGCCACTTGCATAGAGCTTGCTCCGCCTACGCCAAATAAAGACCGCTGCCAATTCATTGGCACGTAGCTTCCTCCAACGAAATTTATTGTTTCAATAAATAAAATATTGTTTTAAAATACAGCCTTTGAATGCTATTTTAATTATTTATAAGTTTGATTATTTTACTGTAGAAGCCAAATTTTGTAGAAAAATCGGTTTTTCATTTCATCTCTTTATTTAAGAACCGCTCAACGAAATCGTTTGAAATTTTAACAGCAGATATCTTCGTTTATGGTGAATCACCAAATAAAAATTGATGCATTTGACTACATTGTTTTAAAGATATAAGGAATCAAAAAATTTTCAAAAAAAAATTCAATCCTTGATATCTTAAGAACCATAGGGGTTTTAAAGCTGCGCAATTAATTATAATAGTAGCTGTACATAGAAGACTAATAAATTAACATTGTTATTAATGATAATCCTTTGCCTTTTCTCATCAGGAAAAACGAAAAATGGCCACAAAAAAGTAATTAAAAAAATTGTTCCTCCCGGATTCAGAATCCAAAAATAGATATGCATGTAAAATTTGATTAACTTAGCCAAAACATACAAAATATCTACCTTTTCTCGAAATCTCAAGTGCAATAAGGCCTTTGTACGCCCGTAATCCGCGAGATTAAAAAAAAACTCATTTTTTTCAGTTTTCGATTTATTACTAAAAAAATAAGTAGTCAAATCACTTCAAATTTTAATAGAATATAGTTTGACACGTAACCCATCAACATATTTTTTTCGTGAGGTTATGATGTTTAGTTTCAGAGATATGAATTTTTTTTAAGAAATCACCTTTTTAATTTTATCTGCCAAACGGAGCGGTCAATCCCGAGGACCAAACGGGGAAAAGTAGGTCATTTTATTATCTTTCAAATGCATCTTCACTGAATTGTTTGTAACAATGGAATCATTGAAAAAAACGAAAATAATGTTTTTCAAAAATAAAAAAATGGCCATAAAAAGGAAAATAGTTCAGAAAATAAAAAAAATGTTTTTCCCGTATTCAGAATCCAAAAATAGATATGCATGTTGAATTTGATTGATATTGACATAGTAGTTTCAGAAATATCACGGTATACACACACACACACACACACACACACACACATCCGTCCAGGGAGGGAGTTTGCTTCCTACGGGGGTTGGCGTCCCCGGACTGCCCGAGCAAGCAGGGCAGTACAAAGGTCGCCTCGCTGCGGTCAGGGGGGGGGGGGGCTTGCCGAGGCCACCGTGACTGGAAGGATGCCCTCGATGGGATGCGAGGCAGGGGACAACGCAAGTGGCCGGGGAGCGGCGGAACGGCTTAAACGGCGCACGTGCATAGGAGAGGCAAGGAGGAAAAGAAAATGAAAGAAAATAATAAGCAGGACCTACTAAAGGCGCCAGAACCAACGACATCGGGGTTCCCAACACACAAACCAGGACAACAAGAAGACCACTTAGCGGCCCTGAAGGATACAATCAGGGCAACAATCGAGTACGCCGAGGGTAGAACTAACGTGCATGGGCCGATTTAAACAGGCCTCGCGATGGCGTTGGAAGAGCTAGAAAAGATAGACGATAAAAGTAAGTCCTTCTTAAAAGTTCCGGAGCTTCGCCTGGGAGGAGAATCTCTGGGATCAAGAACGACCAGTATGGAGAGTTTAGCGAGCATTGCCAGTGCTAGGAGTATGGACAGCACCTCGTCAATGGCACAAATAGCAGATTACAAAAAAGCTCGACAAGAAGCCATAGAAGTTCGCAAGGAAGAAGAAGACTGTATAAAAAAGCTAGAAAAGAAAGTGGATGAGCTTATCGAGGAAATATTCTATATAGATTATACGCATACTGCATATATAATAATAATAATAAAAACACTTTTGAAATTTCGATTATTTATCTTACAGTATCCATATAAACTATAGAAAGTGATAAATATAATTATATTTTATGTATGATTTGATTAAGTGTTTGAAACTTGCAACAGCACAAAAAGCTCAGGTAGTATAACATCAGATTGTCAAGTGGGACGTAGGTTCAAGTCATGGTCAGGGAAATTTTTTTTCTATTTTTTTGCGATTTGTTTATTTGAATTATCAATATCATCAACTATTTTATAATTATTTAGATGGAAAATAAACGATTTATTTCAATATAAACAGATATTTAAATTTTACGAGTGATTCCTGACGTAATATTACAGGTAATATATCACGTAGTAAATCACGCCAAATAATTACGTAATAAATCACATGAGAAATCAAGTGATTTATCACGCGATTAATCATGCGATTAATCACATGATTTTTTGCCAGGGTGTTTATTAACAATTTCATTAGTTAACACAAGTATTATTTCATATTTATTTATGTCCTAATTTAAAGAGGGCCTCGAGATTCGGAGGCTGCCCCATGACAACTGCTTTGTAAAGCAATACCGCCGCAAAGTACGCACTTCTTACCTCAACAGTCCACCCAACCCAGATCCTCTCTATAGGGTGTAATGTACTCACGCTCTCCAACACCACAGATGTATCTCACACACGAATTTTGCAGTCTTTGCAGTCTGGTCTGAAGCTCACCTGACACATCGAGATAAACAACAGAGCAGTAATCCAGATGAGAGACGACAAGAGCCGCCGCCAGCTGCTTGCGCAAAACTTCGGGGGTGCAGAATCGAAAAGATCGAAGCCCGTAAAGGGCTCTATTAACCTTACGGCTTATCGCATCCACTTGCGGTTTCCACGTCAACTTAAAATCCATGACAACACCGAGATTTGTGACCATGTCGACGAAGGGAAACAAACACATTTTCCTGTACCTCAATGCCTGGAAATTGCAACTCATGAAGTCAATTTATGTTATGCTCTGAACCAAAGATAATAGCTTTTGTTTTAGCAGTATTAAGGTGCAATGCATTCTCCGAGGCCCAAGCCGTCACCGCGCGTGCAACCACAGACATACGGTCTATGCACTTCCGGATACTCCCTCTCGACACTTGTGTGTAGGCTTGCAGGTCGTCCGCGTATAACAAATGCGCAACACTATCCGATAATTTCCCCGTCAGAGCCCGGAAGTTCAACAAAATTTCTTTTAAATCGTTCACGTAGATGCTGAACAGGAGGGGCCACAGGACTGAGCCCTGCGGGACGCCAAGGTTGGTTGTTAGTCATAGTCATTCTTCATTCGCTTTTGTAACCACTCTTTGGTTGCGTCCTGTAATGTATGACTTGACCCACAGGACCACACTCCTGGAAAAACCTATCCTGATCAGCTTTCGTAGTAGTTTTGAGTGGGAATTGGTATCGAAAGCTTTACTAAAGTCGAAAAGCAGTAGGACGGTAAGTAACTGTTTTTCGTCGTCAATGCCAGTCCGAATGTCCTCAGTGAGTCTCAGTAATGCCGTCTTCGTAGAGTGATGTTGTCTGAAGCCCGCTTGGCGACTGTCTAGAATCTGCTTCGTCTCTAGGTACTCTGCGATTTGATCGTGGACTATTTTCTCTAGGACCTTGGAAAAGAAGCTCAAGAGTGCTATAGGACGAAAGTCCGAGACCATAGATGGAATGGCTGTCTTTTTAAGAGGCACCAAGTGAGCCCTCTTCCACGCCCCAGGAAAAACTCCATGGGAAAGACAGCTGTTGAATAGTGCAGCCAAATGATGTCCAATTATTAGCAAGGATTTCGCAATTACACTCTGCGGTATACCTTCCTCGCCTTTTGCTTGAGATGAGAAGTGAGCGACGCCTACGACCACGTCCGAAAAGATAATTTCACTAAAAGTGAAACCATCGTCACTAGCCTTTGACAGTATCGCGTCCAAATCTCTCTCGCGCTCAGTGCGCGAAATGGACACCGCAGCGAAGTGAGTGTTTAACTCGTTTGGAGTAAAACCATGTAGCTCATCCTTGACCTTAGACAGAAGCCCTAGTTTCTGCAACTCTATCCAAACGTTCTTCCTGTTCTCTAGCGCGTCAAAAATTCTGCTCTGAATGAATAAATCCTCTGCCTCTTTAGTTCCAAGTTTGGCCTCAGTTGCGAGTGCTTGATGTTCCTCCCTTAAAGCATCAATCCCAGTACGGTTATATCGTCGCTCAACTGCGTCCCGCCTATTATAGAGGTCTTTGAGATCGGCATCTACCCATGGAGCGTGATCTTTTTTCCTTGGTGTAAAGTACTTTAATGGCGCAATTTTGTCGACGACCTTCATACTGTTACGACTAAGATGTTCCAGTCGAGAGTCCACGTCATTACTCAAACAATCGACAGACGACCAGTCACAGGAGGCTAGTCAGGATAAAAGTTCCTCCTGTCTTATTAATTTGAAGTCTCTATACGTGAAGCTGTTAAGGGCAGGAGGCTTTGAAGTCTCAAAATTCACTTCAACATCTATTATATTGTGCCTACTGGAAAAGGTCGCCATACGATTGCCCGCGTTCAGTATCACGTTGTCCTCGTCAGTCAGTATAACGTCAATCGATGTGTGAGACCCGCCGACATGGTGAGTCGCGCCATGATCCACTAATTTGAGATTTAACTCACAGGCGAGTTCTTTAACAAACTCTGCATCCCGGGATGTCGACAGCATGTTCGCGTTCAGATCGCCCATGACTATTCTATACTCGTATCCTTCTGAATGTATTCTAGGATTTTCGAAAGGTCGGAGTCCGCGGTGAAGGATATACCCGGTGGTCAATAAATTACGGCTACAAAAACAGGAGGGAGTTTACCCCGTTGTATTCTGCACATTAAATATTCCGGAATTCCTGGTTTTCCAGCGGTCTCTGTCGGCGATGAGCAAAGCAATGACGCTTTGTAGGTGTTATGAATATACAAGGCCACACCACACCCCGCTTATTCCTGTCCTGTCTCAAAACCGAGTACCCATCGACCTGAGCAAACACGCCGTCGACTCCATGCCAGAAACGCGTCTCGGCCACGCCGAAAATATGGTAGTAGGGGCAGGCACCCAAGAGAGACTGGCGAAACAACCCCAAGTGCTTGTACAGCGAAACATCCCCGGTCCACCTCTCTCGAAACCCCTCGGCTTAGTCAATTCTGGATCTTAATACTGGGACCAGGAGCACACGCGCCGATAGTCATCACAGAATCTGTCGCCGAATTCGCTCTTGCTGCGTCTTCATTAACGTGATCATTGACTTTATCGTTGATATCACTGTCGCCATTACATTTGTCGTATGACTTGGCTAGCGCATTCAGGTCCTCCGCTGAGGTAAACACATAAGATTGTTCACCGTCTCTCCTCTTAACAAGGAACTGTCCGCCCCGATGCCGAATATATTTAAATTTCAAACCGCGCGCAATCTGTTTTAGATTGTTAAAATGTAAAAAGCAATCTTTGGTAAAAATTCGTTTATAAAGATTTTACTGTTGATTAGGCTATTACACATTTCCTCGCCGAGATGAGAGACGTCAATACGTTTTGTGTTCAACGCGGTGAATCTACTTTTTCCACGCATAACGCCAGCAACCAATTCACGACGAGAGAGGCAGACTACCCATTTCGGTCGCCGACGATTCTGATGTTTTGTTGGAAGGCTGGAAACGACAGGCCTTTCCGCTCGAAGCAGGCGCAGCGACTTTACGTCATCCCTTGCCACAGCTGGGTGAATCGTGGGCAGGATAGCATGTACAACGTCTATTGTCTGTTCCTCAGATCCGTCAAAAATATTAGAAACAATCAATTCATGGCTACCATCACCACGACCCAATCCAGCGGTGGGAGAAACACGCACATTGTATCGGTCAGATCGGCTTTATTTGAGCGCAGGTCTAAAATTCAACGCCGATGCCGCTGCGTTTTAGATACATCATCCATTGATTCCGTCATCAGACGGGTGCGCGATGGCGCGACAGGACTGTCAACCGATTCGGGAGCCGAGCTGACACGGTGGAAATCACTAATCAGATCTCTCGATTGCTGATTACCGGCGTCATCCGGAACGCTCGCACCAACAGCGATCTTCTCGGAGGGCTTTACTTCACTTATTGACGCGATTTCTTTCTCGAGATTTACAAATTTCTCGTCAGTGGTAACTGAGAGCTTACCTAATTGCTCGCAAAGCAATTTACATTCAGCAGTTGTCTCGCTCAAGTGCGTGTTTCGCTCGATCAGCATGGTCTCCAAGGCAGTCATTCTTGAAACGATATCACCGATCCCCTGGGTGACTTTAGGTAAGACACTGAGGGTATCGATAATCTCCCCAAGCCTGAGTGCGACAGATTCCTGCTGAGAAGCTATAGCCTGCTGCACAGTATCGCGGATGGAGTTTGCGTACGTTACCAGGGTGGAGATGACGCTGCCGCTCTTGACTACGGAATCTTCAAGGTGGTTGATATCCCGTCTTCACGACGCAGATGAAGAGAGAATTGATGACGATGCTGTTGGTGCGATTTTGGAGAGGTTATTGTCGGGTGATGCAGATAGACGCGCAGGGTTCTTCGCAAACGTGGCCCGCCCTGAGCGCGGGACCAAAGACGGTGTCTCCTCGAGCCGATTCTCATTTAGCTCAGCCAGGCCCGATTTGTCGTCCTCCAGATTGTTGTTAGCGTTGTGAGCGTTATTGCTGCGGCTTTCATCAGAGTTATTATTATTAGCCGTAGTATCTTTGATCGACCCTGCGGCGGTCAAGGCACTGCTATCGATCAACACTGAGCCGGGCGAGTAATAGGTGAGTCACTGACCGAGAACAAGTTGCGAGTGCTGCTGCTGTTGTTGCTGATGCTATTTTTGCTGGCGTTATTTCCGCTCTTCTTCTGCCTCTGGTTCTGCACTGTTAAACCAGTAGCCGCCGTTCGCCCGCTGTTAGTTAGCTCCCGTACACCGAAATCCATCCAGCATGAGTCGAGGAGCGAGGAGAGGGATTCCGCGTGGGCCGCTTAACGATAATGCTTTTCTTGTCGCTGGTGTGCTCTTTCGTTGAAAGCTCCGAGTCCTTGCAAACATTTCAGATGTAGAGCGCGGCAGGATCACTGCATCCATCCACTAGAGACATCCCTCTGCATACATCATGGTATGATTTATAACATTTATGGCAGTACATCATAGTGCTATCTTTCCTTGGCACTCTCTTGTACTCGAAGCACGATTTGGGTATTTTACGCGCAGGTGGTGCCATTCCGTTGGTGTTGCGCGCAATAGATATTCACCGTATCATAAGCACCTCGCAGATGTTTTCACCACCTACAGAAAGGCTCTTGGCTACTTGTAATTCACCTCCTCCCCGATTCTTAGTCCCTAGAGCCACTTAGAATCAATCGATATTTTACAAAGGAAAACTGAACAATTTTCCTTCCAGAGATACACAACATCGATAGGACTAATGGACGCTGTAAATGCTTTTAGCGATTAATAATTTACGGCCTGCAATAATCTAAAAGAAAATACACGTAGACCGATGGGTCTTATTATCATTATGACATCAGTCCTTTTTTGTTACGCTCGCAGTGGTGAAAATGTAGGCGTGGCGCATAGACCCAGTGCGAGCGCAGAGATGAACAGTAGTTGATAGGTCTAATGAAGGTTGCGAGGCTTGCAGAGAGTCTCAAAAATACACACGCGGACTGCTGAGTTTTCTGATAGTCATTAAGACATGACCCTATTTTTTTGCTTCGCTATCCGCGGTGAAAATTGACAAATATCGAAGAGACCTGCGAAGATGCACGCTAGCTGATAGGACTAATGCATGCTGTAAGGGTATGGTGATAAGTGACCGAAGAGGCCCGCAGAGAATCTCAAAAAAACTTACGCGGACGGTCGGGTTTTCTGATAGTCATTAAGACATGGCTCTCTTTTTTTTCTTCGCTACCCGCAGTGAAAATTGACAAGTATCGAAGAGACCTGAGAAGGTGTACACAAGATGATAGGACTAATGCATACTGTGTATAGGCATGGTGATAAGTGACTGAAAAGGCCTGCAGCCATCTCGAAAATACACAAGCGGACCATTAAATTTTATATTGGTCATTAAGGTAAGGTCTTTTTTCTGTTTGCCTACTCGCTGTGATAATTGATAAGTTTTGAAAAGGTTTGCAAGCAGCGTGGAGACGAGCCCCAGGAAAAGTACACGATCCATTGTCTTTTGAGAATTAAGGAGGAAACAAATTTCGCTAATCAGAGGACATTTTATTAAAAAGTGATGAAAATAGGAAGATCTTTCCAGGAGAGTTGTAGAACGAGGGAGGTTTCAATTTTGGGTATAAATAGCCTAGCGCGAACTTTAAGTTAAAAGAAAATTCGAGGTGTCGTCGAAAAAGCAAAGTTCTGCAAGAAGAAGTCTGCGATCCGCCCAAGAGCACTTATGTTAACTTTTCGGTACCCTCGCTATGCTTCGTTTCAGTTTTCAGTTTGTTTTTCTTCATATTGCAGTGCCGTTACTACCACCAAATGCTGCTTTGCAGCAATTGTACAGCGGCATCAGATCGAGATCTGAAAATGATGAGGCAAGTTCACGGCTTCCCGGCCGTTCGTCAACAGTTGAAGGTAACAATTCTCGGCGATCCTCGGCGCCATAAGCTTCACAACGATCCTTGGAGGCGGCAGAAGCTTTACGACGATCCTCGGCGTCAGAAGCTTCACGACGATTCCCGGCGGTGGCAGAAAGTTCACAGTCACGAGCACTGCGATACTCACATGTACACGCGAATACTAAGAACATTCTCTTTATTACAGGCGCTAGCTTTAACTTTTTGTACTTAAGAATCAAGAATATAATAAAATCAATTAAATTCAAAGGAGACCTTCCGTTTCATTGCTTCCCTAGTATAAGAAAAATCAACAGGTTATGGGCCCAGCATAGAAACGAGGTTAGGCCTAGTCATATATTGCCAGTCAGTGAGACGACATAACCCTCAAAAGAAGTCAAGTGAGTCAATGCAAGAAAGTTTAGCTTGTCAGCAAGTCTGTTTGTCAGTGAAATATTGAATCATGGAAGCGAAGTTAACCTTAGACAAACTGATAGAAAGGTCGGACATCACGGGGTCTAGTAACTACCTAGCATGGCGTTTTAAATTAGATTTAATTTTGCGTACAAAAGGATTTCTTGATGTAGCATCAGGCGTAACAGTGAGGCCTTTTAATGGCGATAATACTCTCGATTCTTGGGAGAAAAAGGACCTAGAGGCACAAACAATCATTGGAATAAATGTAGACTAGAACATTGCCTTAAAATTACGTGTATGCATATCAGCTGCAAAAATGCTTTAAAGACTAGAGACCCTATACGGCAAGAAGTCCGAGCAACGTAAGACGGTTTACGTATGCAGGTCTTTGGATACAAATATATTAAAAATAAAACACCTGTAGAAAATTGTTTAGCAATAGATGGGTTAGCGCAAGAATTACATGCTTTAGGAGAAGAAATCAAAGATGAGTAGATTATCGCAAGAATACTAAATTGCTTTCCAGACAGATTTCAACATTTTTATTCTGCATGGGACTCTACTGCAAGTGTAGATAAAACTGTTTCAAAATTAATGGAATGGTTGCAACAAGAAGAGCAAAGAATGCAAAGTCGTGAACAACAAAACACTAAAAATGCTCTCTTGTCTAAAACCAAACAAAAATTCAACAAAAAGTTTCAAAGTCAATCCAACTCAAATACGCCAGCTGCAAGTCAAAATAAAAAGTCCGCAAATCAAAGTAAATGCTTCAAATGTGGAATGCATGATCATTTTAAAAACCAGTGTCGCAATAAACCCTGTCAGGAGTATATAGATTATTGCAAAAGAACATATAAATGTAATAACTGTAAAGAAACAGAGCACTTTGCAAAAGAATGTCCCAAAAAGCAAAAGGATGCGAAACTCTTCTTATCAGTCGCATTATCTGTAGCAAACATGAGCAGTATATCTAATGATAGAGTGTCCTGGTATCAAGATAGTGGAGCCACGCACCACATGACTGGTAATTTGAAGTAGATATCGAATCTCACAAACATAGATAGACCAGTTCAAGTAAAACTTGGCGACTCCTCAACATTAGAATGTCGCAGCATGGGTAACGTGCATATGAATGCCTATGATGGAAAGAAGTGGTATCCCATTGTGCTTGAACGTGTTTTATATGTGCCAGAAATGATGTTCAATTTATTTTCTCTAACAACTCCATTAATTAAAGGATATAAACACCAAGCAGATGCCAAACAGTCAGTTATTCTGAAAAATAACAATCCTGTATTGATCGGTGAGAGAGTTGGAGGTCTATTTCGCATGAAATTCACCCAAATGAAAGAAAATTATTTGTCTGCAACCTCAATTAAAGTCTGGCATGAGCGTCTAGCTCATCAAAATATAGCATACGTGAGAGATATTCTAAGATGGAATGATATAAAATTTATAGATGATTGGGAAGGACATGTATGCGAAGGATGCACATATGGAAAACAATGTCGAGTTTCTCACAAAATAAATACAACCGTAGCAGACAAATGTCTTGATGTAGTACATGTTGACTTAGGAGAAATGAATGAAAGATCATCGGGAGACATAAAGTATTGTATTTCTTGCTATTTAAAGACGACTACAGCCATTTCAGAACAGTCTATTTCCTAAAGAATAAGTCAGAAGCAGTAGATAAGCTAAAATTATTTTTAAATTTAGTCAAGAACCAGTTTGGACGACAAGTCAAAATTTTGAAATCAGATAATGGGGCAGAAATAAAGAATGAAAATAGTCGAAATCTACTTGAAGAGCTGGGAATATTCCACCTAAGACCTGCTACGTATACACCAGAACAAAATGGGAGAATCAAACGCGAAATGTGCACGAATGTTGAAGCAGCTCGAGCAGAAATGTATGATGAAAAACTGAGTATCAGACTATGGGCTGAAGCCTTAAATTATTCAGTCTTTACCATAAACCAAACAAAAACTAGCTCTATCAAAGGAAAGAGTCCAGCTGATCTGTGGTTTAGACGTCATGTGGATTTAAAGTTCACGAAACCTTTTGGATGTGAGTGCTATATGCTCTCTCCAGAACACGAACGTAAAAAGCTTGATAAAAAGAGTACGAAAGGAATCCTAATGGGTTACGACACAGAAGAACAAGGATATCGTGTATATATCCCTGAAAAGAAAAAGATATCAAAAAAAAAAAAAAAAAAACAATACTACTAATAATAATAATACTAATAATAATTAATAATAATAATAATAATTTTTTTTTTTTTTTTTTTTTTTTTTTTTTTTTTTTTGTTTATCCGGAGAGTTGGAGAAATGCTTAATGCACCATGCAGGAGCCGTGCGGGACTCCCCGTGTGTGGGACTCTCCTGGCGCGGGACAGACGCCCAGGCATACCCACTAAAACTCCACCTCTCATATGGCCGCGAGAATCCC
>CM053168.1:26749041-26762284 GCA_012977825.3 Pteromalus puparum | reverse complement strand
TGTGGTGCGGCTGGGCACAAGGCCAAGCAATGCTCTGTGCCGGCTCAAGAAATGAAGTGTTTCTTGTGTACAGAAGCAAAGGTGCCTTGCGATAGGGCGGCGCATGCTCCAGGTACCGGAGCGTGCGCGGTCTTCTGCAATGCCCTAAACGCGGCTAGGACCCAAAAATAATGGCGCGAATACTGCAAGGTAATCTGCACAGGAGCAGGCTGGCTCACGATCTCCTACCGCAGTTCATCGCAGAGGAGAGTGTGGATATCCTCCTCATAAGTGAGCAGTATATGGACCGAGATGCACCTGGCTGGGTGTCCAACGGTGCAAAAACTGCCGCTGTCTGGGTGCCCAGGCGGGGAATCGCGGATGCGGTAACCGGAGACGATTACGTGCGGGTGAGGGTGGGTCGCGTCACTTACTTCAGCGTGTATCTGTCACCGAACCTAACTGCAGCCGACTTCGCGACAAGGTTAG
Source organism: Pteromalus puparum (assembly GCA_012977825.3). Lineage (NCBI taxonomy): Eukaryota > Metazoa > Arthropoda > Insecta > Hymenoptera > Pteromalidae > Pteromalus > Pteromalus puparum. Next base: position 26,761,816 of record CM053168.1, on the reverse strand, counting down.
GGGCCCTAGAAGACGCGATAAAAGACGTTCCTGGGGACCTAGTAGTCGGGGGCGACTTTAACGCGCGAGCGACAGAGTGGGGCATGCCACAGACGAATAGGAGAGGTAGGGCGATACTTGAGATGGCAGCAAGGATAGGACTGGTAGTTGCGAACGAGGGAAATACAGCTACCTACCGCAGACCAGGTTTCGGGGAGTCGATACCGGATGTAACTTTCGCTGGGGAAAGTACGATCCGCAAGATAAGGGGCTGGCACGTTACGGAAGAATTTACTGCTAGCGACCACCAGTACATTCTTTTTAATATCGAGGAAGAACGCGCGGAGAGGCGAAGTAGCGGAAACAGCCGGGAACCACGATGGAACACTCGACGTCTTAATCGGGAGGCGCTTACGGAGGTGATTCGAAGCGCAGAATTACCTTCTAATGGGCTTCCGGACGAACTAGGCGGACGTGAGAAAGCCGAAATCCTAGTAGAACGCACTACTAGGCTAATCACCGAGATGTGCGACGCAACGATGCCCCGAGTATCCACCGGCCACCTCAGACGTCCGGTTTACTGGTGGACGGGCGAAATCGCTGAGCTTAGAAAGCAAAGCCTTCGAGCCAGAAGAAGAGCTCAAAGGGCCCATAACCGCCCAACGGCTCAAGAACTTGCTCGCGGGTACGACGAGGCGAAGAAGAGACTCCGAGACGCAATCAAAGAAAGTAAGCGCCGCTGCTGGTACAAGATCCTAGATGATGTAGAGAACGATCCGTTCGGCGAGGGATACGCGATCGTCACGCGAAAAATAGGAGAAATGGGGCGAATGGAACCGATGGCGGCAGAGGCGATCGAGAAGATAATTGACAAGCTGTTTCCCACCCATCCCACCCGACCTCAATTAGAAATGACGGACGAACTGACGGATGAGATACCCCTTTTTAGCGAAGGCGAACTTATCGCGGCAACTTCTTCCCTGAAGAGCGGTAAGGCTCCGGGACTGGATGGCATTCCCGCGGAAATACTTAAGGCCGTTGCCAAACAACGGCCTGAGCTGCTCCTGGAAATGTACAATCAGTGCCTGGTGCAGGGCGTGTTCAGTCCGCGGTGGAAAAGGGCTAGGCTAGTCTTAATTGAAAAAGCTAAAGGTCAGGCGGGCGCGAAGCCATCGTACAGGCCGTTGAGCCTGCTCGACACTATGGGAAAGACAGGCGAATCGCTAATAAAACCGCGAATATTAAGCGCCGTCAGGGAGGCGGGAGACCTTTCAGACAAGCAATACGGCTTCAGAAAGGGACGCTCAACAATCGGCGCGATCAGAGAAGTAACGGACACGGTCAAGAAAACGGATGAAGCGTGTCATGCGGCCAGGCCATTGGTCTTGCTCGTGACACTAGACGTGAAAAACGCGTTCAATTCGGCTAGATGGGTCGACATTTTGGATTCTCTGCGATCGTTTGGGGTGCCTTGGTACATCATGCGACTCGTAGAGGATTATCTGAGGGAGCGCACGATCGAATACGAAACCGTGGAGGGACGTAAGAGCAGGCCCATAACGGCAGGGGTGGCGCAGGGTTCAATCTTGGGACCGGACTTCTGGGGCATTCTGTACGATGGGTTACTCAGAGTAGAAGTACCGGAGGATGTTAAACTCGTCGGGTACGCGGACGACGTAGCGGCGGTTATAATAGCTAGAAATGTGGAGATCGCGCAGGGCAAATTGAACGCGGTAATGGCCCGGGTGCTAAAATGGATGACCGACCACGGACTACAGCTAGCACTCGAAAAGACGGAGATAGTTCTCTTGACTAGGAAGCGTGTCTCGACCATCATACCGATGCGCGTCGGAGACGTAACAATAACGACGAAGCCGACAGCCAAGTACCTGGGGGTAACCCTAGATACGAAGCTGAACTACGGGGCGCATTTAGACAGCGTATGCGAAAAGGCGGCGATTAGGGTGGCGCAGCTTAGTCGATTAATGGCCAACGTGCGCGGGCCTAGACCGGCAGTCAGACGACTCTTAATGGCAACCACAAATTCTATTCTTTTATACGGAGCGGAGGTGTGGGCCGATGCCATGCAGAAGAAAAAGTATCGTAAGCAGATAATGGCGGTGCAACGAAGAGGGGCGCTTCGGATCGCGTGCTCGTACCGAACGGTATCCGGGGACGCGTCAATGGTTATCGCGGGGGTGATTCCCGTGGATCTGCTTGCAATTGAACGCAAGCGGATCTACGAGAGTCTCCGGGAATCGGCTAGGGTGGAAATCCGAACCGAGGAACGCGATAGGACGATGCGGAAATGGCAGGAGCGATGGAGTGAATGCCGCCATGCGAAATGGACGAAATCATTGATTAAGGAGGTAGGCCCGTGGGTAGGCAGAAGATGGGGGGAGGTCAATTTTTATCTCACCCAATTTCTTTCCGGACACGGCTACTTTAGGAGTTACCTGTTCGCGATGAACAAGGTAGCGACACCGGGTTGCAAATACTGCGGTGACGAACGGGACGACGTGAGACACACGTTTTTTGACTGCCCTCGGTGGGCTGATAGGCGTAGAATCTTAGAGGTGACGGTAGGGGCATTTACGCCCGACACGGTAGTGAAAACGATGCTTGCTAGCAAGCAGAATTGGGACGACATAACGGCGTTCGTGGAGACGGTTCTCCGCGCGAAAAATAGTGACGGGTGCTTAGCTGACTAGACGACGATAGATGACCTATAGGTCGTAACAAGACAGGCGACCCCCCGAAGGAATGCGAAAGCGGCTACCGGGGGGATTCTCGCGGCCATATGAGAGGTGGAGTTTTAGTGGGTATGCCTGGCGTCTGTCCCGCGCCAGGAGAGTCCCACACACGGGGAGTCCCGCACGGCTCCTGCCATGGTGCATTAAGCATTTCTCCAACTCTCCGGATAAACAAAAAAAAAAATAATAATAATAATAATAATAATAATAATAATAATAATAATAATAATAATAATAATAATAATAATAATAATAATAATAATAATAATAATAATAATAATAATAATAATAATAATAATAATAATAATAATAATAATAATAATAATAATAATAATAATAATAATAATAATAATAATAATAATAATAATAATAATAATAATAATAATAATAATAATAATAATAATAATAATAATAATAATAATAATAATAATAATAATAATAATAATAATAATAATAATAATAATAATAATAATAATAATAATAATAATAATAATAATAATAATAATAATAATAATAATAATAATAATAATAATAATAATAATAATAATAATAATAATAATAATAATAATAATAATAATAATAATAATAATAATAATAATAATAATAATAATAATAATAATAATAATAATAATAATAATAATAATAATAATAATAATAATAATAATAATAATAATAATAATAATAATAAATGATAATAAAATGCATGGATATAGGTATAGAAAGATTCGCTCAGGGTTAACTATGGATGTTCAACAAAAATTAGTATTACAGTTTCCATAGAAAGGAAAATTTCTCCAACTGGCTTTTTGTCTATAGATGTATTTTGGATTTTATGTACACTTATTGGATAACTTTTTCTTCCTGATCCTGATACTTTGATAATATTGTTTTTTAGTAAACTATTAGGTTTAATAATGGATAATAATTCAGGGCGATCTTTAATATTTTTAATGCGTAGATCGATGTTATTTTTTGTGTCTTCTTTCTCATAGAAGCCCGCGGTACCAAAAAGTAAAGCTTGTTCATATCTACTGGTAGGTATATGAACAAGGAAAACCACACCTGTAGGCATCTTTCTTCAAACTATGGGCATAATAGTAAGATACGATGTCATCTTATATAATGTTATTATTTCCATGGAATTAGATATAATAGAAGAATCATTAACAACTATGTGAAAATTAGTAACTAACACCTACTCAAATTGAAACACTCAATTTCAACTGTATATAAAGTTTTCTAGATATAGAAGTTGTAATACAGTTAATATTAATACAATGACTCATTTGTTACTTTGTTAAATTTTTACGTAGACACAGTAACGTTTAAAATAAATGAGTTAAACAGAATAATTTTTAAGCACGACCACAGTGCGCAAGTGTACAACATTTTCATGCGCAAAAAATCTATAAGTTATGATATCTCGTCCGATCTCGATCTTGACTTCATGGACTGAAATTTTAGGGTCCCGCGCCAGGAGAGTCCCACACACGGGGAGTCCTGCACGGCTCCTTCCATGGTGCATTAAGCATTTTTCCAACTCTCCGGAAAAACAAAACAAAAAAAAAAATAAATAAATAAATAAATCACAAGGACAAAGTTTTGATTCCTTAGGAATTTTTCTTAGACGGCCATTATTTTGTCATGGTCAGTTATATGTAGCTTTATCTAGATGCAAAAATCCCAATAAAATATTCATTCAAAATGAATTAGAAGATTCTTCAAAAATCGATAATATTGTATGGAGTGAGGTATTAAAAGAGTCTATTTAAAATATATACAAATCTATTGCAAATTATTACATTTTTTTATAGATATATTATAATACAGAAGTCATAATTGATTTTCAGACCAACAATTTCTCCTATTTTGGTTTCAAAAAATACTTTTTAATTTACATATTAATTCTTTTTAATTTTAAATTTTTAGCATATTATTAACAATGGAATGGGATCCAATTCAAAATTCATTTGTTTGTGTAGAAAATGATGAACACAGGAATTATTTACTTGAATTAAATTATCAAATTGATCAACACTTTATTGAAGAAGTAAATTATGAACGTTACTTGAATAATTTAACCGATGACAAAGACGATACATTGAAAGAATTAAATTCTCAAATAGAAATTTATGAAACATTTGATGAAGTAGATATATCTTCAACATTTTCTAATTTAGATGAAATCACTACTGAAATTACATTAATTACTCAAAAGATTGTTCAATTTCGTAAAAAAAAAACAATTTATTACCTACTGAACTTAAAAATAATGATAATGATGTATATGTTAAATATCTTATTATAAATATAAGCAACATCATACATGATATTCAATTAACTACAAAAAAGAATTTTTTTTTCAACTTTTTCATAATTTGGACTAATATTCAAGAATTTTTTCAGATGGAGGAAGCATTTTAAATTATTTGTGAAGTTAATTTATAAAATTGTTTATTTCAGATCAAAAGTATGAGAATGATCAACATCAATTCTCTTAAAAAAAAAAAATAGTCAACTGTACGCAGTTTCATCTAGATGCAGAAATTCCTAACAAAATATTTATTCAAAATTATTTTATTTATTCTCAATATATAACATTCAAACCATAAATATATTTCAATTTATTTATTAAATCTCGAAAATTATTAACTAATTAGAAACTTACAGACACAGAACACAAACACACAAATAATCATAAAAATATAAAACAAGTTAATTCTTTATTATAGACATGCTGTAATAATACTTAGTTAGCTCGTAAGGATTTAATGATTATTTGACACTTTACATGAAAAAAGTTTCAATTCAAAATTTCACCTTGTTCAAATAGCATATCCACGAAATGTAACCTACGTACTGTTATTACGCACGGCGTATATTTAGGGTACGAGCATAGCGAGCTCGCTACGCTCAAGCACTAACTATCTGCCGTGTAATGAATACTAACTTAAGGTGAAACTCCACTGATTTTAATTTTTCTACCTTTTGCCCCATCCATTGTCAGATTTTAGGTTTGATTGTGGTGATAAAAGAAGTTACATAGCAATTTTGGGCCATTTTAACACATATACTCAATTTATGATTATAAAAACCAAAAAAATCATTAAAATAAGGTTTTTCAAAAGTAGCTTGCGCACAGGGCTTCGACTAAATTAATCCAAAAAATTTGGACATACATTTTGACCCGTATTAACAAAAGTTAATTTTTATTACGGGAACTCTCATAAGTTTATCTGTAATAAATCAAGAATTATAACACAAATCTAAATAAAAAACCCTTATATTTACTATATTTATAATAAAAATTTTCTAAAACAGATACTAACGTAAAATATTTAAGTTTTGTTCGCATGTTCTAAAGATACGCGTAAAAATTTCAAACATTAATGGAAATGCCTTGCGCAAGGAACTTTTAAGTTCAAACGAACAAGTTACGAGAAAAAGCCGTTTAAAATTTTATTTTGATGCTATCTAATGTAAAATATTTTATCAACTGCCCATAACATTGGGTAAACTTGAGTTTTTACATTGGTTTGTTTCAAAATGTTCATAAAAATATAGCAACTAAATATATAATAAAATTTTTTCGATTTTTGACAAACATTCAGGGAGTTCCCCTTAATTACAAGTATTATAATTTTTGACTATTACTATTATGTATATATTATATATACTTTTACTATTATATATTCCACCCATATTATATAGATCCAAGCGTGATTTTAACAAAAATCCCCTCCACCCCCTCCACCCCCCTCCAGCCCCCCCCACCAGCCCCTCCATGTCCCCTCCACTTTTTAACGTGAAATTGTTTCAAAATTTACGTTATTTAGAAGGTCAAATCCCCTCCACCCTTCTCCACCCCCCTTGCCCCCCTCCATTCCCCTCCACCGGCCCTCACTTCCCTCCACCGCCCCTCCACCCCCCTCCACTTCATTGTCGCTGCATGATAGTTTTCTCGAAAAGATCAATGTACTCTATTTTGTAGCTTCATTGACAGTTTCCACACCACCCAGGGGTCGTTCAGGAAGCACGATTGTAAATAATTTCTTTGTTCAATCAGTGTCACTTGAACGCTAAATTTGGAGGGTGATCCCATTCCATTGTCATGATATAATTGTCTATAAATAATAAATGTAAAGACCAAAAAGGGAAAATCTCTGACAAAACAAAAATAAAAAGTTTTTGAAATAAATAAAAGTATGCGGTATAATATTAGTGAAATGCGAAAACACATGAGAGCGTGTGCAAGTAAACAAAAAAACTATCACCCAAACTGCACCAAAAATTAAAAAAAAAAACGCAATATTGACCATTTACAGATTATCTGTAAAAAACAATAGTACAACATTCTCCAACAGTTGTTACAAATATAATAGGTTTATATATTACGATTCGAACTCGACAACACTCAAGTTTACTAAGAGTTTGAGAGAGGGAAAATATGGAGCGTAGACAATGTATATGTCGGTACATCCATGGATATCACGAAAGAAAGAACAACAAACGATAAATAAGAAAATAATACAACTTGTCATAATTAAAAATTTCTTCCAACTAATGTTATTGATTCACCTGTATCATGTTGAAGTGTGTATATTGTTAGGGTTTCTACATCGAGACAATGCGAATGATAATTGACCATGAGGAAAAATGCCGTCTCAAAATATATTCTTGAATTCAAAACTTTGTCCTTGAGATTATTGTATGTAAGGAAACGCTAATTGATTGAAAATTTTTCGAAAAAAGATAAAAGAAAGGGACGACGATTTCATATTTAGGCTTGACGTGGTATTCTTGTAATGAAAACTTTTGCCTATTATGTTCGTTCCTGTAATTATTCTGCTTCGATGTTATAATATACAATTTAGTAATCTTTTAAACGAGTGCCATTGCATAAACCATCTGTTATACGGTAAATATTAATCAACATAACTATTGCATTTAAATTATTAGTTTAGTCGTGTCAAGGCCATCGTCGAATTGCGTTTAAACATTTCACACTGGATATTTTAAAGAGTATTCTCCTCAGTTTGATACTATCCTTAATGCGTAGCAGAATCTATACATTAATAGTTTTTGACTCACCATGTAATAATTTTGTAAAACTTTACATTTAAGTTTTGGATATCTTCATTGTGAGAGTTAAATTACACTATGATAGAAGCTTCTAATTAATATTGTTGGAAATCATTACAAACATTAGTAGTTTTCAATTTTGGTATCAAATGTATTGAATTATGCCTTCTCTTACTTCAGCTAAAAAAAGAAGGAAAATTTCTACATTGTTTAACGATATTTTTATTAGTTTCAATATTTAAAAGCAGGCCATAAAATGAATATTAATTGTCCTTACGATTGAGTTACGTACCCGTGTTTAATTACTGGCTAAAATTTTCTGAAATCACCTCCTAATACTATCAATTTCCTGCAGAGAATATCATTACTACATACATCTCTTCAAGGTACGATCAATAACTTCTAAACGTTAGGTCATTGAAGCCTTCATCCCAAATTATAATCGTGCCTCTCTAATCGTATTTTGTTGGTCTGACTCTAATTTCAAAAAAAGCGCAATCTATTTTATTTAAATCTAAAGGTAATCTAAAGTTCGATGACTGTTAAAACTTAGAATAAAATAGATGCTATTCCAGTCCATGCCATTGACAAAAACTTTTTGTTAATGACATGTCAATAATAAATAATGTTGTATAAAAAATGTTTACCTGAACCTCCCGGACCATCAATAAAGTAAATTTGTACTTTCGTTCGTCAATTAACTTCTTCAAAAAAATGACTTTTGCTCAGTAGTTAAATTGATTGAACATATCGTTTAAGGTATCAGCAATAAAAACATATCTGTATGATGTTTCATTATTTCAATAGTCATATTTGTTCTGTAAACTGAAAATCTTTGCATATCTTTCTCTTCATCTAATTATAGTTTGAATGAGATAGAGCATTATTCTTTTTTGTAAAATCTCGTAACTAAGAATTTTTAAATTTATTCAAATTGTATTTACTTGTATGTTTCTCAAAATAAACCATGCAAAAAATTTCGTAATTGAAATGGTAACAAATGTGGACAACCTCATCAAAAAAAATTAAAAACATGTGAATCATCTTCTATCAAACCATTCCAAGCGCGGCTCTTGTATTGTTTGATACGTTATACATTTCATGAATTTTTAATCTTCAAATGAAGTGGACTCTTGCCCTCGGTTCAATATTAATTAAAAAAAAATCTTTCAGGATTCTTTGCGATACATATTGAGACGAGCAATGTGCTAAATTACAATTACGTGTACGTTTTATTCAAGAGTGTATTTCTATTAAACCTATAATATTCTGCTATTGAACATATTTTAAGGTCTTTGAAATCATCAATTTTATTCAATTCAAACCATGTGTTTAAGTAGTTTCTTTTTTGTTCAATGCTTCTTCAATTCTTTGCTTTCTTATTAAACTATGGCTGTTGTTGTGTTGACTTTTGTATGGATTCCTAAACGTTCTACAGCAGAACTTTGCCACCAAAGGATATCCTGTGAAGACGCCAAGCACTCCATAATGCGGCTTAAATATCTAACCATCTACTATTCAGAAGTCCATCATGAACTAACGGAGTTCTTCATTAGAATTTTCAAGAGTGTCCAATTTTTTACGGCATATATCTCTATCTCCTCTTTATGAATATATTTAAATATATATTTAATACTTTGAATTCATGCGACAATATTCCGACGTTTATGTGACACTTATATTTTTTTAATAGAAGGTATTATATGGAACAACCATTCTGTATCGACTGAATATTCTTTTAAATTTTTTCACTCTGTAAGTATGGTTCGTGAAGTATTATATCTCTCCTTCGATTATTCAGGATAACCATTTTCTTTAAGAATTTGGTATCCGGAATGTTTGGAAATTTTTTCTTACAAATAGTTTCCATCGTTTTCAATGCAAGGAGATTATTTGGCCATGATCTTATATGGTGGTCCATGTAACATGTGTTTTTAAATAACGAATTTTGCCCAAATCTATATCTAATCGGAATTTCAGCAGAAATACTATTTATCATATTAATTGATGTCATGAGGTTTTGTTTTTTGGATGTAGTGCTAACAACTATATGTTCGTGTGGTAATCCCCTTTTTTTAAATTCTATCGTATAAACGTAAGCGTATTACTTTTCCAAAATATTTCATTTTTTACTTTATCATCAAGAATACATGAATTTGTGTTATAAAATAATCTTACTGTAATATTTGGTAATATCATTTTGAGAAGTTCCTGTTTGGAAAATGTTCTTAAAACTCTTTTAACTCTACCCATTTAGGATTACACCTCATTTAATTAAAAATCAGTTTTGTTTTTGATCTTACTTGCATACATCTAATGCTGTTGCCATGGTATCGAAGACTAGCCTATGTATGCTGCGGTAATAAACAATATTTCCTAAGCTTTCTTTCTTTCAAAATTCGAGAATGTTTGCGCTGAGTTGTAAACGTGTATAAATAAACCTTGTAACATTCTATCTAGTTTTTTCGATTACTTCGAAAGAAAATTCATCATTACTTTTACCATTAATAAGTGCTTGCTAAAATATTGTGTGTGTTAGTCTAACACTAAATAATGATTGTGAGAAAAAGTTTCTTACTTATGGGTCTATATGAAAGTCTATAATTATAATATTGTAAAAGAGTCAAGTATCTAAGCTTCTTTTGTTTGGAATTAGAGCGGTAAGATTCTTCAATTATTATAATGTTCTTTTAGAATCTGGTTTTTATTGCTATCCAATACTCTACCAAATACCTGATGGAAACATTTACGGAAAAACCATAGGTCTACGTGATTGCAATTTGTCAAATAATATTTCTTATTTCACAACTTCAGTTTATTTTTGGGATATACATCGACTTAACTTTATATGGACATATTTTCACGTTAAATTATTTTCTAAAGCGTTCTTTTCAGATATATTGTTTTTTTATTTAGGCTGTTAAATATGTGATGCGTGAACTATCGTTATTAGATTCAAGAATGATGTCAAATGACCAGAATCTTGTCTCACTTAGTAATTAATTTTAATCAGAGGCTTGAGAAATATTTCCAAAGGCGTAAAATTACTTTCAACATATTAAATAATACTGTTGCATAAACATATATAGTGAGCGGAAAAACCTGTTTATTTCAATCTCTTGCCATAAACCAGAAAGTTGAAGTACATTCGTAAATTGATAATTTGGGTTGGCGAGGCGAAGCGGAGCAGGGGGTACCCCCCCTAGTATATGATATATATGTATGTATATATGTATATCATATAGAAATTTCCCGAAAAATGTTGTTTTTTTTGCCGCGCGTTCTGAAAAAAGTTCTTACTTTGAGTCCCGTTATAGTCAAGAAAACGCCGAAAAATCGTGCTTGTGTTACAAAAAAGTTTTTCCTTCCCAAGGGAGTGTTTTTATCTCACTCTGCAGCCACCGACAAAGTGGTCTTATATAAGTATTCTCGAAAAAACCTTTCTTAAAGGTAAAACATTGGCAAGCTAAAAGTTTCTTTTACAAAATTTCGTGAAATCCCAAACAAACATAACTGATGTCAAGTTATTGTTTTTTAATATTTTTTCAGGATTATACGCATGAAGGTACATTTATAAAAAATTTATAAAATAAATATTTTTTACTTGCAATTCTTAGTTGATACAATGTTTAGATTCATAAGTAAAATTCTAAATTACTCATTCTTCCATTCAAATTTCAAAACAATATTCAATCATATACTTTTTAATCCATAGTTCAGAAGTCATTAGAAAATTTTGAAATTTTAAAATCTTGAGTCGTTTTATTTCAATATTATATGGTTTTAATTATTTAAATAGTTTCTGAACCATGATTAAATGTATATGATTGAATATGTTTTTTTGAAATTTGAAGGAAGATGAGTAATTAGAATTTTACTTATGAATCTAAACTATTGTATTCAACTAAGAATTGAAGTAAAAAATATTTTATTTTATAAAATAATGGACCTGCGATGCGTATATACCTGAAAAATATAAAAAACAATAACTTGACATCAGTTATGTTTGTTTTTGGGGATTTCACAGACTTTGTATAGAAACTTTTACTTGCCAATATTTACGCTTAAGAAAAGGTTTTTTATGAGATTTCATTACTTTTATAGAGACCTTATTAGAATTATACATGTACTACATTATACGGTATCAACAGTAAAAATATGGTAAAACCTCTTATTTCAATCTCATTGCCATAAACAGAAGATTGAAGTTACATTCGTAAATTGAAATTTGGGTTGGCGAGCGGAGCGAGCAGGGGGGTACCCCCCTAGTATATATATATATATTACTATTGACATTATGTATATATATATACTATTTATGTATAATATACTTTTGACAGTACCTCTGTTGGGTGGTGTGGAAAAACTGTCATCTAAATAATGATCTTTCATAATCTACTAACTTACTATATTTTTAGATCCTCAAATTTCGACATGGTTCCATCTTAATAGGAACAGTATACACCTGATATTTATTAGAGAGTAGGTATTTGAGGATTCAGACACACAGGTAGATCTACTTAGCGGCTTTCTAAAGTCGGCATCTACCGCAGTAGGGATGCAAGTCTGCTAATTACTACTTGTTTGGAATTTTTTAAATTTCGAATTGGTTTCATCTTATGAACTAAAATTACACTTAAACCTTCTTCAAGCTTAAATGATACAGAAAATAGCTCTTTTCTCTTTAAGTGATGTTTAAAAAGTTAAACTATCATTATCTCTTAATTTATATAAATAGTTAACAGACAATTATGTTTAATGTTATTTACTTTCTTCTCTCTTGCTTTATTACCCTTATCAACTGTTACTGTTATTATCTTAATGAATCGGTACTAATTCTACTTTCTGAATTAGGAATCAACATTTTTAAGTCGGCCATATTTTACTATTTACGTTAGTAAAGTATGACGGTCTCAAGCCCAATAACGCAAGAGAAAGATTTTGAATCTCTTCTCTTAGGG
>CM053168.1:26695580-26749016 GCA_012977825.3 Pteromalus puparum | reverse complement strand
TTGATTACCTTTCGAATAGAATTCATTCTATTACTTTTACCATTAATAAGTGCTTGCTAAAAAATATTGTGTGTGTTAGTCTAACCATCTAAATAATATTGGAGAAAAGTTTGTGACTTATTGGGTCTATATGAAAGTCTATAATTATAATATTGTAAATGAGTCAGAGTTATCTAAGCTTCGTTTTGGTTGGAATTAGAGTGGTAGATCTTCAATATTATAATCGTTCTTTTTAGAATCTGGTTTTTATTGCTATCCAATACTCTCCCAAATAACCTGAATGGGAAACATTAACGGAAAAACCATTAGGTCTACGTGATGTGCAATTTGTCAAATAAATATTCTTATTTCACAACTTCAGTTTTATTTTTGGGATATACATGACTTAACTTTTATATGGACATATTTTCACTTAAATTTATTTTCTAAAGCGTTTCTTTTCAGATATATTGTTTTTTTATTTAGCTGTTAACTATGTGATGCTTGAACTACGTTATTAGATTTCAAGAATTTGATGTCAAAATGACCAGATCTTGTCTCCACTTAGTAATTAATTTTAATTCAGAACGCTTGAGAAATATTTCCAAAGGCGTAAAATTACTTTCAACATTATGTAAATATACTGCTGACATAAACATTATATGAGCGGAAAAACCTGCTTATTTCAATCTCTTGCCGATAAACAGAAAGTGAAGTACATTCGTAAATTGAAATTTGGGGGTTGGCGAGGCGAAGCGGGGCAGGGGGCTACCCCCCCTAGCTATATATATATATTATGTATATATGTATATCATATAGAAATTTTCCCGAAAAAATGTTGTTTTTTTTGCCGCGCGTTCTGAAAAAAGTTTACTTTGAGTTCCCGCTTAATAGTCAGAAAACGCGAAAATCGGCTTGTGTTACAAAAAAGTTTTTCCTTCCCAAGGGAGTGTTTTTATCTCACTCTGCAGCCTATCGACAAATGTGTGTGTCTATATAAGTATTCTCGAAAAACCTTTCTTAAAGGTAAAACATTGGCAAGTAAAAGTTTCTTATACAAAATTTCGTGAAATCCCCAAAACAAACATAACTGATGTCAAGTTATTGTTTTTTATATTTTTCAGGATTATACGCATGAAGGTACATTTATTTTATAAAATAAAATTTTTTTACTTCAATTCTTAGTTGATACAATAGTTTAGATTCATAAGTAAAATTCTAAATTACTCATCTCTTCAATTCAAAAAACATATTCAATCTATACTTCTTAATCCATAGTCAGAAGTCATTAGAAAATTTTGAAATTTTTAAAATCTTGAGTCGTTATATTTCAAATTATATGTTTTTTAATTATTTAAATAGTTTCTGAACCATGGATTTTAAATGTACGTATATGATTGAATATGTTTTTTTGAAATTTGAAGGAAGATGAGTAATTTAGAATTTTACTTATGAATCTAAACTATTGTATCAACTAAGAATTGAAGTAAAAAATATTTTATTTTATAAAATAATGTACCTGCATGCGTATATACCTGAAAAATATAAAAAACAATAACTTGACATCAGTTATGTTTGTTTTGGGGATTTCACGACTTTTGTATAGAAACTTTTACTTGCCAATATTTTACCTTTAAGAAAGGTTTTTTATGAGATTTCATTACTTTTATAGAGACTTATTAGAATTATACATGTACTACATTATACGGTATCAACAGTAAAAATATGTAAAACCTCTTATTTCAATCTCATTGCCATAAACAGAAAGTTGAAGTACATTCGTAAATTGAAATTTGGGGGTTGGCGAGCGGAGCGAGCAGGGGGGTACCCCCCCCTAGTATATATATATATATACTATTTACTATTATGTATATATATATACTATTTATGTATAATATACTTTTGACAGTACCTCTTGGGTGGTGTGGAAAACTGTCATCTAAATAATGATCTTTCATAATCTACTAACTTACTATATTTGTTTTAGATCCTCAAATTTCGACATTGGTTCCATCTTATAGGAACAGTATTACACTGAATTTATTAGAGAGTAGGTATTTGTAGGATTCAGACACACAGTAGATCTACTTAGCTGCGTTCTAAATCGGCGATCTACCGCACGAAGGGATGCCAAGTCTGCTAACTTACTATACTTGTTTGGAATTTTTAAATTTCGACATTGGTTTCATCTTATGGAACTAAAATTACACTTAACCTTTTTCTAAGCTTAAATGATACAGAAAATAGCTTTGGTTCTGCTTTTAGTGATGTTTAAAAATTAAACTAATCATTAATCTCTTAATTTATATAAATAGTTAACAGACAATATGTCTTAATGTATTTACTTTCTTCTCATCTTGCTTTATTACCTTATCAACTGTTACTGTTATTTATTTAATGAATCGGTACTAATTCTACTTTCTGAATTAGGAATTGCAACATTTTTAATTCGGCCATATTTTACTATTTACGTAGTAAAAGTATGACGGTCTCAAGCCCAATAACGCAGAGAGAAGATTTTATTCAATTGAGAATATACAAACAATCGACTCTAGAGAGAAGTAAATGACTAGTATCAAAGCTGTTCTAGTTATACCGATCATAATATGACGTAACATTTGTATGAACGTCAAATATGAACATATGGGGAAGTGGAGGGGGATGGAGGAGGTGGAGGAAAAGCGGATGAGAAGTAAAGGAGGTGGAGGGGAAGTGGAGGGGGATGGAGGGAGTGGAGGAAAAGCGGATGAGAAGTACAGGATGTGGAGGGAATGGGAGGGGAAGTGGCGGGCGGAGAGGGGGGGGTAGAGGAAGTGGAAGGGTAAGTGGAGGGGAAGTGGAGAGAAGTGGAGGGTGGAGGGAAGTGGAGGGGTGCGGGTCAAATTATGAAAAAATAACGTAAATTTTGAAACAATTTAACGTTATTAGGTGAAGGGGAAGTGGAGGGAAGTGGAGGAGTAGGTGGAGGGGGGTGGAGGGGCAAAATGCGAAAAAAATAACGTGAATTTTGAAACAATTTAACGTTATTAGGTGGAGGGGGGCGGAGGGGATTTCAATTTAAAATCACGCTTACAACTATATAATACAGGAAGATATATTAGGTTCCGTAGGCCACCCAGAACACGAAAAATCGTGCGTTTCCGCGATTTTGAAATACTTTTTTTTGCCGGGCAGTTTAAATTCTCTTATAAATTAACATGGGAAAGCTCACCGAAAACTAGCCATTGCACAACTGTAGGTACTCAATGTCTGGAGGCGCAATCGAAAAATGTGTATTAATACGATCAAAGTATCGGATCTACCGCCTATCAATTATGGCTGTTTTTTTACATGTTTCATTGTCATATATATAGCTGATGAAACCAGTAAAATGTGAATCTAAATTTTTGAAAACGAAAGTAAAAGAAAAGAGCTTTAATTTGAGGGCTGAATGGTCAAAATTGACCGCTTGGATCAAAAGTTATAAGGATTTGAAAAATAAGAAAAATCGCCGATTTTCGTAAAAATCCAGATATTTATGATTTTTTGCTATTTTCAAGCCTAGACAACTTTTTACCTAGGCAACCATTTTCAACCCACTGGGGCTCAAAGTAAAGCTTTCTTCTGCTACTTTGATCGTATTGATACACATTTTTCGATTGCGCCTCCAGACATAGAGTACCTACTGTAATTGAGCAATGGCTAGTTTTCGGTAAGCTTCCCCATGTTGATTTCCCATAAGAGAATTTAAACTACCCGGCAAAAAAAAGTATTTCAAAATCGCGAGAGTGCGCGATTTTTCGTGTTCTGGTTGGCCTAAGGAACTCAAAAAACTTAGTCTGGTACGCGTGCCTTCAAATTTCAAATTGTCTCTTTCAGACCCAGAGAAGTTTCCTGTTCGCCGCGGATTTGCACACATGCGCCGGGGCAATTAATATAATCATCGTCGCACCAAGAGCTAATTATTTTGATCTATGTAAAGTCTTGCAACTTTTATTGTGTAATATTTTGTAATTTACTATTTAATTTTCCTGTAACAGAAAATGATAAACAAGAACAGCCACATAACTCCACTATGAAGGCTATAGTGGAAGACTCAAAAAGAGTTAAAGAAGAATCACTACAAATTTTAAGAAGACAACAAGAGTTGAGAGCGGCCATGGAGGCAGCATATGGCAAAACAGTGTCTCAATAAGTTGAGTAGTAGTGTAGAAATGATGTAGAATAAATTCCAAAATCGAGATAAATGATGTAGAATAAAGTCCAAAATCAAAATAAATGATGTAGAATAAATTCTAAAATAGCTAATTACACGCGCTCTCTACACTTCCACCGCTAATTAGGAACTCCCAACAAATCCCTCATTCTTCCCCCATTAAGATACTCTCTCTTTCTCTTGCTCCTCTCAACAAATTCACCGTCGAAATCGTCAATAATCATTGCACGCGCGAGCCGGCGACCGGTTCTCCAAAAAAAGTGCGCGTCCGATATGAAATTTTATACCTCGTGGTATAAAATTATTAGACTATCATGATAGCAAAGTGTAAATAATATTTATTAAGTTGGAGTCCACTCACATGTTATCTTACAGCAGAAGATTTCAAGATGATTTAGTATTTATTTAAATACACAAATTCCAAAACCATGCACAGGTTTACAGGTAAACATTAAAATTTATAAACTTAAAGAAAAAGTGTCAAGGTAGTTAGTTTTAAAATGATATATATAACATGATCACTAATGATGATCATGATGCCATTTCAAATAGTTTAAATACTAAAAAATGAAATAAACTTCGTTGCCAGTTTTTATTAAACTTAATATATTGTAATGTTAACCTGTAAAGCTGGACAGGCTTTTTGAGTTTGTGACTGATTTCTTATATCAATAATAGTTACAGCTGATCTCTATACTGCAGTAACTTATATTATTATTTTCTAATGCATTTTCATATTAAGAAAGCCATTAATTACTTGGCTTCTCATTTTGTTATATTAATAAATATTGAATGAGAGATCCTAATTGAACATTTGTATTTAAAATTGAGGTCATAAAGCAAAGTAATTGTGGCTTTCTAAACATGAAAATACTGTAGAAAACAATAATATAAATTACTGCAGCAAAGAGTTCACCTATAACAATTGTTATAATAAATTAGTCTCAGACTCAAAAACCGTGCACAGCTAGGTTTGCAGGTAAACATTAAAATTTACTATCACCTCAATCAGATTATATATATATAAAATATATATCTAACCCTCGTGAATTTACAAAAATTTTTTTGAAAGTGAACTACGGTAATACGAGTGAAACCCAACAAATTAATCTCAAACAAAAATTATTGTCAGAACTCCTCTTTGCTCCTGGTATGCGAGATTCAAAAGACGAGTTTCTTCTAACAATATTATACAGCGTTTCATCCTAGACTGTTGGACTGGACTCCTCAGTAAGGATCCAACAGTCCTCCTTAGACGCTCTGCTGCAAGATGTTACTACAGCCCAATATATGTAGGAGTCCCTCGACTACTTCAGTTGTGGGAAGTAGTCAGCCTCCTACCGGCATTTCTTTCAACCGTATGCCGAATTACAAAATATATATCTAAGCACTCGTGAATTTACAAAAAAATTTTTGAAAGGTACTACGGTAATACGAGTGAAACGCCCAACAAATTACATCTCAAACAAAAATTATTGTCAGAACTCCTCTTTGCTCCGGTTATGCGGAGATTCAAAATGACGATTTCTTCTAACAATATTATACAGCGTTCATCCTTAAGACTGTTGGACTGGACTCCTCAGTAAGGATCCAGACAGTTCCTCTATAGCTATATATATATATACTCTACCTTATATTTATATAGTTGTTTTGGAGATACTCCCCCCGCACCCCCCGGCCCGGCACTTTCCCCCCCCCGCCCCCAAAATAAGGCAAAATTTCTTTCATTTCCAAAATGTGATTTGGTATAATGTAGAAAGCCCCCGCCACAGCCGCCCTGGCGCCACAGCCCCCCCCCCCCGCACCTGCCTATTAGGCAGCTTTTCCTAAAATTTATTAATGTTAGTACAATTTTTTTATTTAAAGTATTTTTATTAGCAAAAAAAATTTACTAACAACAATTGTAATAGTACATGTCGGATAAAATTCGGCATACAATTTATGACAGCACTTTTTGAATCATGCTTAAAAATCGACATTTTTAGTTCGTGCACATTCGCGACGCGTATAGATTATTATCGATTTTCTAAAAAATATTAGCCTAATATACGGCTAGATATATTAAGAGTGATGTATAGAAGGTTACTTTTCCCCGACCTCTACCAACCGGAAAGCGACGGTCGAGCAAATACAATACATTGCGGCCCCATAAATAAGGGTCTTTAGCCTCGGGCGGAAGACCTCATCGCTTCGTGTAGAAAACTTTCCCAAGCCCTCATTAACAGAGACTCATAGCACAACAAGTATCAACAATTATAATATAACAGTACGCCAGAGATAAACTATATAAAGAGATATAACTTAAATTTATTTTCTATGTTTTTCCACACCACCTATGAGTAAATAGACAGGAGCGCTTTTTTTTTGAATTATTTTTTGTTAAAGTTGACTTAAAAAGTTTGACATTGAGTTTGAAGTAAAATAATTCCTTATAAGGTTTTTATTTTGGCGTTTGTATGTGTAACTTTATGGATGGGCGTTATATCTTGCCATTGACTTTTGCTTTTGTATGTTGACACTTTGATGTGTTCATTTCTTAGCATTGTGTCTTTTCGCTTTATCCTGTATATATATCATTCGCACTCTGCAGCCGCGCGCGGGCGTGTATTATACTAGCATTGTCAAAAACTTTAATAAGATCATAAATGTGAATTATATATCAAAGTGCGTGTAACAAAAATAAAGTGGTATCACCCGACTAGGTCTAATCCATCTTTTCAACGTATTTAGTAAGTCTGACTCGAATTTAGAATATATGTGAATAAATCAATGGCATTGTTATTATTTTGTATTGTTAATTTTAGATTTTTTTAATAACTTGATAAAACGTAATTGAAAAATTTATTTGTTGTTAAGTTGGATTTGATATATAATGGTTAGCAATATTCATAAATTATAGCTAACATAAGCCATACAGGATTAGCTACTCAAAGATGTAGGTAGTAATGATTCTTTTTTTTACGCTAGGTTTTAAATATAAGTTATAGATTACTTTTTAAAGTATATTATGTAGGGAATTTCATCTAAACTAGAAATAATGTTGCAAGAATTTCATCATTTAAAAATTTCATTAAATTTCAATCTTTTCATTTGATGTCTATCCAAGTTTCATAATTTATCATAATCCTGTTGCAAATTAATTAAATAATTTTCTTAATTAGTTCATCGCGTTCATGTTCTATAATTTGATTATTTACTTCGCGTAAATCCATATTGTTCACTGGAATCAAATTTTGAACCGGATTCCATTCCATCCTGAAATTGTTATTTATTAAAAATGTATAGGAACATTGTATATATTAATGCATTAATGATTTAACAATTTACTATTAAATCATATATTAAAGAAATTTCGATGTTAATTTCCAATTTTACAATGTATAGGAACATTGTATATATTAATGCATTAATGATTTAACAATTTACTATTAAATCATATTTAAAGAAATTTCGATGTTTCCAATTATTAAAAATTTTTGCTATTAATTAAAATTTCATTCCAAACTATGTTTTCGATTTCTGAATTGTTTTTCATTTTCAATTTGAATGAATAATTGATTAGGATTTTTGCATCTAGATAAAGCTACATATAATTGGCCATGAGAAAATAATGGCTTTTTTAAGTATATATAGGCACATACGTATTCATAAGTAAAGTACTCTAATAATGTTATCATACTTTTATAAATATATTTATTTGATTTATAAATATATTTTATTACTTTTGTATAACTTTTGTAATATTTATTTTTCCCACTAACGTAAATAATAACGTAATAACGTAATTATTATAGATAAACTGAAATGGGGGTTGGCGAGCGGAGTGAGTGTGTATATATACATTGCGGAAGTATTTGTATGCGTTGAACTTGAGAGTCTGTCGGGTTGCGCGGGGGCAGGCGATGTCCATACATACATGTCCATACAGATAAAAAATTTTGAATAATAACTTATGTGTAGCCAAGCTCAGGTATAGTTATATTCAATATAATTTACTTTAAATCGTTATCAACTGTTAATTGTTATCATTAATCTATTTTCATTCTTAACTAACAAAACATAATTATCAGATCATAGAAATTAAATTTGAAAAAAAAATTACACAAGAACTAAAATGGGGGGTTGGCGAGCGAAGCGAGCAGGGGGGCGAAGCCCCACTAGTATATATATATATATATATATATAACCTATATTCACAAATCGATCACTGATCGGCTAGTAGCTGCACACATCTCCGATGCACCCACCACCCTCGTCGACAAGAAAAGAGAGAACAACATCCCTCCATTTAGCCTGCCTTCATAAATGCATTATGCATCGTGCGCATAGCAATTTGCACGCATACACGCGTATATAGATACACGCGACTAGCTCGAAGCTTATACCCAGTATTTTCCCCGGCCGGTATAGCGTGGCTTATCTCATCTGCGCCTAGACTGACCGAGTAGCCAAGCCGATTCTATTACAGATTAGAGCGAGCGGGCGCGCAATCAGAGCCCAAAAGGCTCGTCCAGTGCGCGCAATCAGCGCGAACACGCTCAGCTGGACACGAGTTTTACCCAACGTATAGGTCCAGTTCCATCTCTATCTCTTTCTCTCACCACGCGCGCATCTACCCGCACCTCTGAGCTTTTTTGCCGTCTGTGCAGATATTAGTTCGCTCTTTTTGCGCCGGGGCGTCGGCTTGGCTTCGCGGAGGATGTGCCCGGCCGCGCTTCTGAGCTTTTGATTTACGAGCCCGCGAACGAGACAAGACCGCGTGTATGCAGCGCTGCAGGATTTGGCTGGTCTGGCAATTGGCTTTGGGTTGCTTTTGATTGTTACGGGAAAATTTGTTTTCTGCTGTACTACGTGGAATGATGTAGATAAAAGCATTGATTACCGTGTGATGCATTTTAATCACTTTAAATACAAGCTATATATTCTCGCGATTTTACTCGGAAAAACGGATCGGTCGAAAAATATTTCACGTAAATATAGCTTGCTTATACGTGTTGCGACGTATACGTCGTACGGGCTCGTTAATTAAATTAAATAACACGACCTCCATTAGCATACGTCGGAAAATATGCGATTTATTGTTATCAGAGAAACGAATAATTTACATAGTACACTCCGAAAAAAAGTGTTCCATCAAGTACACGTATCTCAAATTAATTTGATTTTTACGCGCAGTTTTAATGCCGAAACAAATAAGCAGTATTCGTATATACCTTTTATCCAGAATGAATCCTGATATTAATCGAATGACAGCGATCCTATAATGCAACAAGTGATATCGTCCAAACATTTTAAATAAAATATAACGAGCTATAATCAATTTCAGTATTAAATAGTCATATTTATAATAAATTATGATCTTCGTCAATCTTCGACGTTTCAGGCGCGTGTAAACGCTCCTCGCCAACAATAAATTTCTCATCTTTCGTGCAATCCAATGCCTAGCTCCGAAAACGTTTATCTATGTACAAATAACTTTCTCTCCGACTCAACCACCTATAGAGCAGCATCTTCGGTCTCCGTTGAGGTGCAATGTGAAATTGCAAGTACCATGTCACTCATAGTTATGGGACTGAAGGAAAATCCCTTCTCGAATCGAACCTCATCGAAAATCTCCACTCTTCCCGTGCGTTCATAGCGCCTAAGTGTAGCGTTGCGTTTATCGATGTGGAGCCTCAACTCCGGCCCAGACCAAGAAGCGCATCCTTTTCGCGAGCGAACCGTTTTTAGAGGAGCCAACTTATCGATTACAAGTTTTAATTTATTATTAACAGCATTTAAAGCACCTTCCAGATCGGTTTCGATGGAATTCATGGCTGTCCAGTCGGAGCAAGACAGGAGCTCACAAAGAGTAAGAGAATCGATGCTCCTGTAGTCACGATAAGAAAAAGAGCCTCTCCCTGGGGCAGGAGAGTAGATGTCAAGGGAGACATCTATGACACAGTGCTTGCCGAGACTGGGCAACCACTCATAATTAGAGTCCAAGATCGTGTCGTTTTCGTCAGTCAAGATTAGATCAATCCATGTGAGAGACGATGTTGTGTGATGCGTGGGACCATGTTTGATTATCTGAAGAGATAACTCTTCAGATAGACGCTTGATAGTAGCAGCGTCATCTGAATCAGACTGTAAGTCTGCATTCAGATCGCCCATGATGATCTAATGGCCAAACTCGCTACAAAGATCCCGTAAAACATCAAATAGGTCGGAGTCCTTCTGTATAGGAATTTTGAGGGGCCTGTATATAACTCCGAGCAATACGGGAGGGGAGTCGCCCCGTTTTACGCTGCAAAAAAAATACGCAGGAATGCCTGGTTTCCCCAGTCCCATGGTGTCAGAAGAGGCGAGCATTTTAATCTTCAAACCGTTGTGTACAAAGAGGGCGACTCCACCCCCGTTTACATTGCGGTTTTGCCTTATGACGGAGTATCCCTCGGTGTTAATGAGGCTGTCATCCACCATCGGACCCAGCCATGTCTCCGCGAAGCCAAAAGCGTCATACGAGGAGCGCTCGCTTAGAAGGGCACGAATCGTTCCAATGCGGGCCCTGATAAAGGAATTTACATTTACAAATCCTGCCCTTAGGCTACTCCTAACCCCTGGCCCATTGTCGGAAGGCCTCGCCAGTCAAGAAGCGGGAGCAATTGATGATGAGGACGTTGATGACGTTGTTGATGTTAATAATAATGATGACAGTGAGGGTGGGGATGCAGATGATGCAGACGTCGATGATGCTGATGATGACGGTGCTGCTGCCGAATTGTTTGCCAGACCAGGCTCAGGTCCGTTGCGTAAAGTAGCAGTGTCTACGTCCCTGTCTCCTGTAGTAACAGTCACATCTGTGATTGGTCGTCGTCGTAGTGTTTTCGAGCCAGTCTGACACGCCATGAGAATGGCTTGCAAGTCGGCAGCAGACGCAAAGACGTGCGCACGTTCACCCCCCCCCCCTCCCCCCTACGCCTTACCAGGAATCTGCCACCCGCGTGCCAGACATACCTTAAGTCCAGTCCCTGTGCAATGGGCTTCAGGTTTTTAAACAGTTTGAACTTATCCTGGGACAACATTTCGTTAATAAAGACTTTCGGTCCTGACAGGCAGGTAGCAGCTTCCGGGTCGAGCACGCTGGGCTTGATGTCTCCAGTAGTCAGGTAGTTGTTGGCCAGTGTGCCTTTTGCTTGCATCACATCCCTGACTAAACCCGGTTTAGCGAACCAGGCCACAACTGTCGGTAGTGCGCCCCGACTCGCTCTGGAGTTTNCCCCGACCCCTCCCCGGTCTGCGAGGGCGCAGCACGCGGGTGTCGACAATCTCGCCCCTATTGAGAGAGGGAAGGACGGTGCTGAGAAGCGCGAAGGCAGCTTCATTCGAAATTTCCTCGGTGATTTTATTGCTATTTTTTAACAAACCGTGAATACTAACCTCGCAGCCCTCAAAACCGCCCTCACCCAACACAGAAATGCCGCTAGCAGGCTCGCCTATAATCCCGCCACCTCAGTGGGCTTCCCAGTCTCCAAAACACGAGAGCACAAAGCGAGCGAGCCGTTATACGATACCGATCTCGAGTCCGACCTCGAGCTCGAATCCGAGTCGGGATTCAGGCGACCACGACGGAGGTCACCGAGCAATTGTTGCGTTTGTAGCAACTTGTCCTTGAGGGTATTATTTTCTTCCAAAAGTAGCCTGAGAGCCAAGAGAGAGAGAGAGAGAGAGAGAGAGAGANAGAGAGAAGGAGAGAGAGAGAGAGAGAGAGAGAGAGAGAGAGAGAGAGAGAGAGAGAGAGGGAGAGAGAGAGAGAGAGAGGAGCACGTGCCCTATCGATGGTAGCAGAGCAGAGCAGCAGCAGCGCGCACTGTCTATCCTGCGCGTAGGTTGTGTATAACCACGCTAGAGGGCGGACGGGGGGAGTGTGTATGTAGTTTATAGTTTAGACTTTATTTGAACATGAAGTAAAAATATGTACATTGTCGTTTTGCATTATTACATATTAAAAATACATCATTGCATATTATCACAGATTTGTCAGAGTTTACACTGTACATTTATATGTGGATTCTATTTAGAAACTTCGCGTTCATCGCTAGATTACATCGCTACAGTACATTATTACATTATTAGTTATTGCATACAATTACATAAAATTACGTGTGCCTGAAGCCGCATTAACATCAGTCGTCTTCGCAGGGCATACCGACATATTTTTGATGAACGTATGTGCGGATCACGTTTTTAAACATTCTCAGCGATGAGATCTTTTTTATTTTACTCGGTATAGAGTGCCAGAGGCGGGCACCTTTGGCGCTAAACGACTTCAGGCCGGTGTTAGTACGTGAACTCGGAATTTCTAGTTCTCGTGGGTTCCTACTCGAGGTCCTGTATTGGTTTTTATGAAAAAGGGCGGCAAGGTACGGAGGCTGATCCATGACAATCGCTTTGTAGAGCTGTACTAACGTAAAATACTCCCTTCTTGCCTCCACTGTTAACCAATCCAGTTTCCCTCTGTAGGGGGTGATGTGGTCGCCCTTCTTATTACCACATATATATCTAACGCAGGAGTTTTGCAGTCTCTGAAGTCGCGTTTGTTGCTCACCCGATAAGTCAAGTAAGACCATAGAACAATAGACTAAGTGAGGGATGACGAGAGCATTTGCCAGCTGCTCACGCAAGGCCTCGGTGGTGCAGGATCCGAAAGTTCTGAGACCATATAGGACTCTGTTAACCTTTCGGCTGATCGCGTCTACATGCGCTTTCCACGTCAATTTCGAATCCATTACCACCCAAGGTTCGTTACCGTGTCAACAAAAGGAACGAAGACCCCGTCCCCCACCCCGATGCCGGGAAGATTTAGGTTCTGCAACTTGTTAATGTTATACTCGGAACCGAAAATGATTGCCTTTGGCTTCCCCACATTGAGGCGAAGGTCGTTGTTCTCCGCCCACGCCGATCCACACCCACACTAGCATCACCCACCAAAACCTGTGTATAGGTCTGGAGATCGTAAGCGTAGAGCAAATGTTCGACACCAGATGATAAGTCGCCCTCGGGATTTTTAAATTTAGACAGTATCTCTTGTAGGTCATTAATATATATGCTGAACAGGAGGGGCCCCAGAACCGAGCCCTGTGGTACGCCGAGATTGGTTGTGAGCCAATCAGATCCACCGTGAGATTTAGTTACCACTCGCTGACTACGACCCGTGATTTTCGACATGACCCACCGGACCACGGACTTAGAGAAACCCAAATTGATAAGTTTACGCAGCAATTTTGAGGGCGAAATGGTGTCGAACGCTCGACTAAAATCAAATATCAATAGGATGGTGACTAGCTTTTTGCTGCTGTTGATACCCGCTCGGATGTCTTTTGACAAACTAAGTAGTGCCGTTTGCGTGCTATGATGTTGCCGAAAACCGGTTTGCCGGGAATCAAGGACCTTTCTGGATTCAAGCTAATACGAAATTTGCTCATGGACGATTTTCTCAAGCACCTTGGAGAGAAAGCTCAAGAGGGCAATGGGACGGAAGTCTGAGGCAGCTGATGGAATTGCTGTTTTCTTTAATGGCACCGGATGAGCTCTCTTCCAGGCCTCAGGAAAGACTCCACTTGACATAGAGCAATTAAAGATGTCAGCAAGGTGTTGGCCTATGACCGGCAGGGATTTCGCAATCACGTTTTGGGGTATACCGTCTTCTCCCTTTACCTGCGAAGAGAAGTGAGCGACCGCTAGGACTACGTCAGAAAAAGTCACTCCACGAAAAGTAAAACCATCGTCCATGGCTGTTGATAAGATTGAGTTTAGGTCCGCGTCGCGACCCCTTTGAGACACGGAAACCCCTGCAAAATGGGTGTTTAACTCGATCGTGCGTTCTTCTGCCTGGGCCGCGAGTGTCTGATACTGCTGTCGTAGCCCCTCGTCATGAGTGCGTCTGAAATGCCGTCGAACCGCTTCGTGCTAATTGTACAGCTGGTCAAGCTCCGCGTAAACTCACGGGGGCTGGTTCCTTTTCATGGGCCTAAATTCTTTTATTGGGGCAAGTTCATCGATAACAGCCATGATGTTCTGGCTAAGGTATTCTAATTTGCCATTAACATCCACGCTCGGGCAACCGATTGACGACCAGTGACACACATCAAGAAGATGCAAAAGATCATTCTGTCGAATTGTTTCAAAATCCCTATAATAAAAGTTTTTCAGCACAGGTCGAGTATTTGGTGCCTGTATGTCTAATGTAACGTCAATGATGCCGTGGTTGCTCTTAAAGCTGGCCAACTCGCTGCTCGCATCCAGCACTACATCGTTTTCGTCAATAAAAATCGCGTCAATCCACGTTTCAGACTCCCTGACGCGGTGAGTCGCGCCGTGTTCCACTATCTTGAGATTTAAATCACACGCTAGTTCTTTAATAAATCTTGCGTCTTGAGAAGTCGACAGCATATTGGCGTTGAAGTCCCCCATCACCAGTCTATGGTCATAACCTACCGAGAAGGATTTTAAATTATCCACAAAGTCGGAGTTATCAGTAAAAGATATAACCGGTGGCCTATAAATGACAGCAACAAAGACCGGAGGTACCTTCCCCTTTTGAACCCTACAAATGAGATATTCTGGGACTCCTGGTTTTCCCTTGTCATTCGCGGTGTTTGATGTGCATAAGATGGTCGCTTTATAATAATTATGTATGTAGAGTGCGACACCTCCACCCTGTGTATTTCTGTCCTGCCGAAGTGTCCAATAACCGTTCACTTGAACACACATGTCATCAACGCTCTGTCCGAAACGCGTCTCTGCCACGCCAAAGAGGTGATAAGAAGCACCGATAAGATATTGACGAAAAACTTCCATATGTTTTTTCAGCGATGTCGGATTAACGAAACCCGCCCTAAAGCCCTCGCTTTCCGCCTCTCTCTCTCGCTCCCGGCTAGTCACTTTTGCTCCGCAGCCGTGGGTGATGCCTGAGCTACCACGGATGTTGTTGTTGAGCGTTCGTTCACCACGTTGATGGCGTTGAACTCCTGCGGCTCGATACCATCCTTCTCAGTACAGTTATAGGATGCGCTGATTGCGTGCAGGTCGGCTGCTGAGAGAACCGCATGTGATAATTCACCATCTCGTCTCTTGACCAAAAAACGACCGCCTCTATGCCATACGTATTTGAAATTTAATTTGCGAGCAAGTTTCTTGATACTATTAAACTGTAGAAAAGATTATTTACTAAAAGTTCGTTAATAAAGATTTTATGATTTTTTAGGCGTATGTGTGTGTGTGTGTGTGTGTGTGTGTAGACACCCGCATATAATTTGCCAACACCGCGGGGAGTTTCGCCGGATGAATAAACTGGCTCGCTTGCTCTCTTATTGGGAATATTACACGCTTTTTGCACCACTAATTTCACCCTCCCACACGCTTGTACGCGCAGAGCCCTGGATGTTACGCTTTTGGTTGGAAAGCGGTCCGTGCGTGTCCTCTCTCTCTCTCTCTCGCGTGGAACGAAACCTCGGACGCTGAATCATCACGTGTGTGGAATTCGCGGGAGACACTTTGGTTTATTGGCTCTCGATTTTTGACTATACACCGACATAGGTGGCCGTATTGCCCTTTGAAAAAATTCGGCGAATAAACTCGAGCGAAGCAAAGGACGTGAATCAATCCCGCAGACGCCGTTCGAAGGTGTCGGCGGAGAATCGGAAACAAAAAAAAAGAAGTACACGCAAAAGGCGTTAATTAGCGGGAGCTCAGACGCTGCAACGCACGGCTCTTCAACGAGCCATTAAGTCTCGAGAGGCGGCTCGCTGGCGCGGGGCTGAGAGCTGTGCGCTTAAGGGGTGCAGCCCATGAAAGCGGGTTTTGATCGGGAGAGCGGACGCCAATGCCGAAGTATATATCAGGTGTGTGTCTCAACGAGGTTTTCATTGGATTTTTTCGCTGGTTGTATTGCTTCGCGTCTCTATTTCAATCATAGACAAACATCGGCGAGCTATAAGAAAAGCAGTTAAAAAAGTAAAAAAAGTCGTTACAGCTAAATCCCTGAATAATTCTTACAGGCCGAGCTCTGCGACGCCGAGATTTGAATAAGAAACCAAACACGCGCTGTATACACACAGACAGGCATCAGCGAGAGCAAGAGCGGGTAAATAAGAAAAGTTTTTCGAGCGTGCGCAGCCTTGCCTCAAAAATCGAATCCAAACTCCCTCTTTCTCACTCCCTCTTGAGAAACGGTCGGGCGCCGTTTACTTGCTCTATGTCGTTCTTGCTTTGCCATGCAACTCGCGATTCGATTACATGGAACCCTTAGTTACCGCGTCGAGGCATAAACGCCTGACGCACACCTGTACTCTTTGGAATTTTCGATGTGTTTTTCGTCGAACTTTCGAGTAAACAGTCTTGTGATAACAAAATTTTCGCTAAATGTAAGGGATCACTTCGCAGCTTTTGAAAATCAAAGTATACGCTCTCGAATCAATCACTTCCGGATAAAACCAAACGATTTCCTCATCTAAATAGACTAACCTCTGAGCTAAAGTCACACACAAACGTGTTTAAAGTACGCAGCCGCAACTGATTTTTTTTTCCCGCAGTGCGAGCGAATTCCCGAATCGAGCTCGAGGATCGCGCACAGAAAGCGTGTGTAATTAAAAAAATTTCCTCTCACATTATAGAGAGCTGCTGCTGCTGCTGACCCTTTCTAAACCGCAGCACAGCACCAGCCTCCGCTCAGAGCTGCTGCAGCAGCGGACACTTGACACTTATGCACATAGCGGCGTGTACTGCGCGCCGTTTGAAGCACTGCCTCGCTGCCTTTTCCGAAGCGAATGAGCGCAACGTCAATGTTTTTGCGCGAACGAGAGAGAGAGAGAGAGAGAGAGAGAGAGAGAGAGAGAGAGAGAGAGAGAGAGAGAGAGAGAGAGACAGACAGACAGAGAGAGAGGTTTCAAAGAGAGAGTGCAGCGTTAGAGCTTCTGGACGCAGTTGAAGGACTGGCACTCGAGCAATGGGCTTCGTACAAATATATACGAGTGAGACGGAAAGAGGTGGAACGAGGTTAACTGCGCGCTGTTAAGCGCGTAATTTTGAATTTAGCGCAAAAGTTGGACGGGCTGCGCGCAGTGTGAATTTCGCACGCGGTGACACTCGCTGATTAATTAATTTGTATTGGTTGTGTACAGTGTTGAGAATTTGACGATTAGCGCTTCGCTCTATCACTCGTGACGTGCGGAACGGATTGCCTTTATATGTGAGTTTAGTTTAGATTACG
Organism: Pteromalus puparum; assembly: GCA_012977825.3. Taxonomy (NCBI): domain Eukaryota; kingdom Metazoa; phylum Arthropoda; class Insecta; order Hymenoptera; family Pteromalidae; genus Pteromalus; species Pteromalus puparum. The sequence goes on along the minus strand of CM053168.1, from coordinate 26,731,593 downwards.
CGCAAACAAGTCTACACATATCACAGTATTATAACAAAGTTTTCGGTTATTTGCTCGCCACGTCTCAAAAAAATTGAGTTACTCTTCCCGTATATAATTCTCTCGGGCTTCGTGACCTAAGATTGCACTCGTGTCACCCGAATTTTCCCGCATTAGCGTGCGGTCACGAAATTTTTTTTTCTCTCTCTCTCTCTCTCTCTCTCTCGTATAACCGGCCGTGGAAAACTCGTCTGTTGATTCAAGCAAAGCTCTTCTCTCTCATCAAACTCGTGTCTCTCTACAACACTATATTACTGTGTGAGCGACAAACTTTCCACGCCAATTATATACGCGAAGCACACGCTTAATTCAATTTTTTGTAGCCGCAGCCTAGTCCCGCTCGCGCGCTTGGATTGTGTCCGGTTAACTTTATTCCCGGACTCGTCCGCGAGTTAAGTGGTACGAGTCAGCCTCCGCCGATCCCCACACACGTATATATAGTTTCTATCACACAGAGACTGATGCAGTGTATGTAGTAACAGGCGCGCACGCGGATAATAATTTCGTTGGTCAATTTATCGCATAACTCAGCGACCCGCTACTGCATCGGTGTATATCCTCCCCGAGAGAGAGAGAAAGCGCGGAGAGATAAGGAAATAGTAATGAGAAAAAGACGCAGCGCACGTGGCGCTGGCTCTCTGTATACAATAAAATTCAAGACGAGAAAGCCGACTCGTTCGAGATGAGATTTTATATGCAGCCGTTTCCTATACTACCTTTTCTTTATCGACTCTGCCTCTCCTCCGCATACCTACCGCCGGCTTATTTTTCTCCCTAAAATACCCACACCGATGCCGTCGCAACGGATAGTGCAACCTATAGCTGTATACGTACTTACACCGAGAGAAGGTTTTTATGCTCGACCGCGGAAACATAACCTAAATGTTCGCTGCTGGCTCTCCCTCTATGCGGGGGTATAAGAAGTCGAGATCAATCGGCGTATAGTGCGGAGAGAGAGAAAAGAGGTAAAAGCTGCGCGCGGCGACGAGATATTGTGCGGCTTCGATGCGCCATCCAATGTATTCGCTCCGTGCAATCCGTTGGAGGGGGTAGGCGAATACGGTGTCGCCGCCTGCTGGGCACATTTCGCAATACAATAAGACTTCTCGTACTAGCTTATATAACGCATATGATGAAATATATTTTTATAAATTATAAAACGCATTTGAAGGAATGCATACACACATGTGTTACTCAGCTCGTTGCTGATCAATTTATAAAAATTCTCATTTATTTTCAATCAGTAGAAGTAGAGAAAATGCGATTTGCAAACTCGTATCTATCCGCAGCACCGATCGTATGGAGGTTAGAGTACCATATATAACCGAGCGTCCAAAAGCGCGGTGCTTCAAATTCAAAATACAAGTGACATTAATGTTTTGTAAACAGCGTTGTCAATTGGTTTTATTAATACTTTAATTTGTTATATTTAATACAGTCTTTCTCCATTATCTGTACAAAGTTTATATGACATTCATGCACTGCACTTCATTTCACTTGACCAGACCAAGTCATTAACTTCTAATTCATGCAGTCTAATTAAATAAATTATTAGATATTGTTAGCATGATAATAGTGCAAAATATCTTGCTTAACAAAACTAAACCTACAATGAACCCATTCGATCATTCATTGTGGCTTCGAATACATGAGATAAAAATTTCACATTTTGCTTGATACGGTGATTAGGGTCAAAATATCAAATCAGTCAATTAAAGTGATGACACAATAGAGATTATTTAAACTTATTCATAAGGTTTTGGCATTTCAAAAAATGGCATTCCAAAAAATTTGGAAAAATTCAAAATAATTTTAAGCATTTGCTCGTGGTTTTCAATTTTCAAAGATACGAATGTTCTTGAATGAACTTCTGAACTTCTGAAAAGTTCATATTTCATCATATGTGCTGTATAAGCCAGTACGAGAAGTCTTATTTTATTGCGGTACTCGGTCCGGTAGATGGCGGGTCAAGCTTCGCACGGAGCGAATAGGCTTTTTCAAGTTCCGCACCTTCTTTATTTTTCGGACTGCCGCGTGCACTTATAACCTAGCTTCTGGCAAACTGACAGAAGGGAATAAACTTTCGCGAAATTGAAAGGTGGTGTAATGTGTATTTCGGATATTATATCGCAAGAAATTAGTTCTGATTTTTGTACAGCTGCATCCACGAAAGTGCTTTTACAGTATATAAATTACACCAACGCTTACGAAAATATGCCTGGAAGGCGTGAATGAAAAAAAAAAAAACGAAAAGAGCGAGAGAGGTGACTGAACTAGACACGGCCTTGCCCTCGGCGGGTTTTTCCCAATTTCCGAAATACGAGCGGGGGAAGAAGAGAAAAAAATGGCCGACCGAGTGCACGCGGCTTGCATCGACAATGCGCGGCCCTTATTACGATGTCGCTGAGTTGCTGCTGCTCCCAGGCTTGCCAAACTTCTCGGTGCGGTCGTCACCAGCCGTTATTATCACCCGACCAGTATCTCTGTCTCTCTCGCGTCTATTTACATATACCAGTCGACAATCTACTGCGGGGAAGCCCTGAGCGCCCGTCGATTTTGCAAAACTGCGATGCTTTTTCACTGAAACTTTCTCTCAACTCCTTTTCTTTAGTCAATTATCGATTTTCCATCAGTCTATATCAGCTCTCTCTCTTTCTCCCATTCTCTTTCTTGTCTCTCTCTCTCTCTCTCTCTCTCTCTCTCTCTCTCTCTCTCTCTCTCTCTATTTATATTATTTGCACCACTACTTTTTAAATGAATGTAATTTTTTTATAAATTCAATTAAATAAGTACTGTGTTATGTCCTAAACTTATGATAGTTGTCACCGGACAGTAACTCTACGGGTTGTAAATCTTTATAAGTACGGGCGGAGACAAAGCTCGATACACAAAGCTTAGCGCCGTCGGTACCTGCCTACTTTCGCGATTCCTTTCTGGAAACGGCCTCCAGTAGACGCCGAGAAACTATTCTGATCTTAACGGGGAGAGCATGGCAATTGCTGAGCGAGGGATAGAAAGTATGAAAAGGGCGACTCGTTAATATAAGCATTAAGTGCAATGCAGAATAATAAAAGTGCGGTAATTATTGTGAAGAGATATGCGAGAGAGAGAAAGAGAGAGCCCTATTCTGTATTTACGATTGTAATTAAAGGAACTTACCTTTTGATGAATGCAACTGCCGTCAACTAGATGAGGATAAAGCTCCCTTCCTTCCTTCCTTCCTTTAAGTTGGAGTCGTTATATGAATATGTGTATGAATATTTTAGAACGCAGTTATTCCCTCTTTTGCTACGAATCCCTCGGTATTCGCTTGTAGTAGGATTGGGTGGATGGAGTGATGATTTTCTTTTGATAACACTGAACACTCGATTTTCTATATTCAACAATAGCGTATCTAAAAGAACATCAATTTGTCTACTTTTTCCCGCAAGATTTTCTAGATTGACTGATCTGTTCATTTCTTATGATATAAAAGGTAATTTTTCGATAAACATAAATAACTCAAAAAATAAATAGTTAAATGTTTTGAAAAAATTCATGACAATTAAAAAAACGATATCTACTAGTTGTAAAAATTTTAAGCAATTTTGGCGACTAGTTTTTGAGATAAAAATATAAAACTAGAAAAAATGTTTTTTTTATGTCGGTACGATTACGCGGAGTTAAAAAGGTTTAAATTGAGTTGAAATTTTAGGAAAAGATTGATCTTTTGATCACTTCGGCTAGGTTCTTTTTGTAGCTTATGAAACCTTTTAGTTTAAAAGATATTAAGATTCAAATTCTTCAACTCTCACCCTGTATACTCTGTGTGACTGAACATTATTATTTTTGTTAAACCATATAATTTGATAATTAAAGGTTAGTATATTTGAGAGTTTTCATGGTTTTCAAGGAGTTCACGGAGCTCTATCCTTTTTATATCCACCTTAACCCCCAGTCCCCTGATACCCCTCCCCTACAAGTGTCTTCCTAACCTATCCTTTTAGTATCGAATAGTAGCGAATATTTAAATCAATGAATGAGTTGATTGTCCCATGTAATTATTTTCCACTAGCAGAATAGGAGGAAGCTAAGTGCCAATGACTTGGCAGCGTTTTTTTTTTTTGTAAGTTCTGTAGTATATCTAGGTTATTCTTATATACACCTCCCCAGGCTATGATTCCATAGCTTATTACGCTATGAAAAAACGCGTAATAGACCATACGTAGAGTTTCAACTGTCATTGTTCTCGCAATTTTATAAAATATATATACAAGGTATTTTGTTTTTTTGACTATGTATTGGATGTGTTTGTTCCAATTTAAGTTGTAATCAATGGCAATTACCAAGATTTTTAGCGCTTTCGACTCGGGTATTATTTTTCTCTCTTATTTTAATATTTGTTTGTGCAGGTACACTATGAACGTAGCTGCCGAACGTCATACAAACAGTTTTATCTACATTTAATGATAATTTATTCAGTGCTAGCCACTTAGATATTACTCCTAAATAATTGTTCATATTATTTTATGCATCATCCCAATCTTTCCCTGTCGTCACTATTGCTGTATCGTCAGCGTATGCCATAATTGACTCCTGTGGGATCTCCCGCAAGATATCATTAATATACAGGACAAATAGCAATGGTCCTAGGATAGTACCCTGTGGGACTCCTGTATTTAAAATTCGCTATCCTTTCATCAACTTTTACTCTTTGGTATCTATTATTAAGATAGCTTGCAAGGAGATCCAACGCCAGGCCTCTGATCCCAATACAATACAGTTTGTCCAACAATATATGGTGGTCAACCGCATCAAAAGCTTTCGTCAAATCCAAAAAGGTTACGATTGTTGGTATTTGTTTATCTACATTGTTATACAGGATGTTCATTAACTTATTTAGAGCATTTTTGATGCTAATCTTCCTCATAAAACCAAATTGTTGCTCGGATATTATATTATGTTCTTCTACAAAATCATATACTCGGTTGTAGATATTTCTCTCGAAAATCTTAGCAATATTTGATATGAGGGAGATTGGCCCATAATTTGTTATGTTGAACTTTTCACCCAATTTGTATATTGGCGTAATTTCGGCCTGTTTTAGTGAATCAGGCCAAATTGCTTTTTCGAAACACAGATTGAGAATATGCGTTAACAGTTCAGCAATGTAGTTACACATTACCTTTAGAGTCTTGGCATTGATTTTATCAACGCCACCATTTTTTAATTTTAGATTATTTATTGTAGTTTTTACTTCTATCGAATTAGTAGGTTTAAGAAAAATAGAATTTGGATTTATTTCGGGCAATTTGAGTTCCGCATTCTTTGGTTTTTCAATATCATCACTTAATTTACGTCCTATCTCACAGAAAAATTTATTCATATTGTCCGCTATCTCTGCTTTGTCAGTGATTTTATTTTCATTAATCTTTATATAATTTATGGCATTATCATTGGATTTTTTTTACCTATTTTATTGTTTATGATTTCCCATAATTTTTGAGGATTATTAGCATTTTTTTCAACTAGGCTTTTTTCATATCTAATTTTGGCATCTTTAATAAGCTTGCCTAAAGTTTTTGCATAAGTTTTGTATTAATGCTTAAGTTGTTCATTATTAAAATCCATTTGCCATAATTTATATAAAAATTCTTTTAGCATTTGTGATCCAGTTTTTTCTGCCACTTTGTTTACAATTTCTTGGTTTCGTTTTGGATAACTCAATAAAAAATAAAATGGGTGGCTTTTTCGAACTCGAAAGTTCATGGCCTCACAACGTATCATGTTGTGTTTCTAGATGAATTTTAGCGTTCGAAAGTTTCCAGGGTAGGCTCATCACACCTACGCCTTTCTCAAACCCGGTGTCGTGAGTAAGATTTCCATCGGATCTGAAAAAACTGATCGCGCTGATGGGGGCTCGAACCCACGACCCCTTGACCGGCAGGCAGGTGGTTTACCACGGAGCCATCGCCGGTCTCTTGGATAACTCAATACAATGTTTAATTTCGGATATCAAGTAATCGGTGGCTAGATTGAGATTCTGCATCGACATAATTTTATTCCAGTTTTTATTTTCTGTTATGTTTGCTAATTTTCTATAATTTATATATGCTGTCTGTTTGTTTTCTTCGATTTTCATTTTATCAAGTGCAATAAATATTGGGTAATGGTCAGTTATTAATAATTTAAGTTTGTAAGTTACTGCATTTAGGTTATCAGTTTTTAAAAAAATGTTGTCAATGCAGGATCCTTTTGATATTCCTGTAGGTGGCCGTGTGATACCAACAAAACTCGGTATATATCCTTTTTCAAAGAAATTGCACAAAAATTCTTGAGTTGCCTTATCGCACTCTAATAGATCAACATTAAAATCTCCTATTACTAGATGATATTTGATATGTTTCTTTTTCATTAAGTATTTGTTTAGATTTAATTTAAATTCGCTCTTAGGTATTCCATGCGAGCTATACATAGCGGATATTTCAATGTTGTTGCTATTAGGTAACTTAATTCTAGTATTTACAATCTTAATCCTACCCTGTTGCACAATTTCAGTGCGTTGAACTATGTTCTTATTTACAAAAACAACTACTCCGTCATTTCTATTGATCCTACTATTGTTATAGTAGGACTTATATTCATAATTGGTGCGATTAATTCATACATATTGATATTTACTTGTTCAAAAGTTTCAGTGCAAATAACAACTGCTGGTTTGACTATAAGGCTTTCAAAAAATATTTTAACTTTGTCAAAATTCGCTTTAAGCTTCTTACGTTTATGTGCATAACTAAGTCATTTTTGCTACTTATAGCCTTATTTATATCGTCAATACCACTGTATGTTTGTTCTTTTTGCACTGAATCTCTTTGTATAAGTTCAAGATAATCGAAAGTATCCATATTTTTAAGAACTATGCAGTTTCGCTATTTTTTTACCTTAAATCTCTTTGGTGTGCAGATGGCGGTTGTTTGGAAGGTTTTGCAGTCGTTGTTGGTTTTTTCGTCGATGGAGGTTTAGGTTGTTCTTGAGTTGGCTGAGGTGTTGGTGTTTGTTTAATCTTGGGTGGGCTTTGAGTTTCTTTAGTAGATTCCTGCTCATGGTAAACTTGGAGTGTCGTCGGTAAAGTAGGTCTCACCAGATAGTCAGTAGACTCAATATACATGTTTATTTTTTTTCATAAAAATGCTGCATTTTATTGGATCACTAGGATCATGTTTGATGTCCAGATTTGTCTTATATTTGCAGTTGAAGTATAAACAATTTAAGCATTTCATAGTATTATATTTGCAGGTACTTGTCTTGTGTTCTTCTGCACATTTAAAACATGCACTAGTGTTGTTGCATTTTTTGCTGCTATGCCCAAACCTACCGCAGTTACAGCATGTTTTATGTTTATTAAGTCGTAGACTTTGCAATTCTGGTATCCCACAAAAATCTTGCTTTTGTTTTCTTTGACATATTTATGTATTTCAGCAGGAACCTCCATTAGGACTGTAGTTCGATTATTGTGATTATTTTTGTACATGTGTACAACTGTACCTTTATTTTCAAAACTACTAAAATTTCTTTCGTTAATGTCCTCCTCGATATCTTGTTCCACAAGGCCCTTGTAGTTGTCGATTCCGACAATTTTAATCATTGGATTTTTTAATTCATCTTTTATAATTTCACAGACACCTTCGAGGTTATGTTTTAGAATCTCTTTGGTTAGTAAAACACTCTCAAATTTAAAAACAAATTGATGAATAAAATATTACATTTCTTAAAACATATATAAATTTAAAAAATATATAATTAACTTTAGAAAAAAAAATGTAACTCTAGAAAAAAAATTCATGTTTAACAACCCTGGTAGAAAATAAGCCAACCAAAATAGCCTGTGAATTAATAATTGGCCAAAAATGTTGGCCAACGCTTATCACGAATATTAGCCAACATTGAACCAACGGTTCGGGAAAATTGAAAATGTAGTGATTCAAGGTTATGAGATTTTAATACTATTAAATTTATTTATAATTTCGGTTTGTGATATACCTATAATAAATATATAGAATATGCTGAGTTCTTGATGTCAACGTGAATGTTCACCGTGAGTAAATGCTCAGGTCACCCGGAACTCTCAAAAATCTTGTCCAGGTTTTTATTATGGACAAAAATGTTAGGCTAAGTAGTGCGCTTCGTGGTTTTCGGTGTGTAGGTGTAAGTTCTGCTCGAAGATAAAGGACACGATACCCACGAGTCTCGTAGACGATGTCCAGATGTTCGGCAGAAAAAAAATAAAATCTAGGTACGTTGCCCAGCAGTTTTCTATGTGTAGGTGTAAGTTCTGCTCGAAGATGGTAAGCAAATCTCACAAGACTATATAAAATTTTTAAAATTTTCCAAAAATTTTCAAAAATTTTCCCAATATTAAAAAAAAAACAGTTTTTAAAGTTTTGTACAGTAATTATTTCCACAGAGCGCGCTACCTATATTTAATTTTTTTTTTTGCTTCCTTCCTAAGGAAGCCTTGTAATAGTAATTTTTGGAGTTTGTGTAAAAACATGTGGGAAGTGTGTTTTGATGAATTTTTAGTCGAAAAATGGTGTTTTTAGAAAATGTCCGTACGGATGTGTGTGTGTGTGTGTGTGTGTGTGTGTATGTGCGTATGTATACGCCTGTTTCTCAGCTTCTACTTGGTGGATTTTAACCCACCAAGTCTCATTTTCTTTGTTTTTGCTAGAAGATAGTGGGACGAAAGTCCGTTTTTACAATTTATATACGCGTTTTTTTTTTAGTGATTTTTTAGTTTTGAGATTTCAGTTTTTGCCAACAAAGTTATCGGAAAAGTTAATAAAAGTAAATTGCTTAATATGTACCTGAAAGAGAATAAAATTGCCTATGTTTTTACCGTGAAAAATTTATATTATCGTTCGTCGTTCTTTTATTATACACCATACAGTGCAATTTTTTTAAATCGTTATAACTCAAAAACTAAATAGCGAATCATTCTAAAAAAATATATGATTATTGAAGGTAATTAGAACTATATACCACTTAAATTTTAAGTCATTTCATGGGGCAGATCCTGAGAAAAACATCAAAAACTGAAAAAAATCGTTTTTCTACGTGACGCGATAACTGGAGTAAAAAGGCAATAATCAAGTTCAAATTTTGGATTTAGTTAGCATTATATAGCACAACGATCCCTTTCTTTGGGATTTTTGTAAAACCAGTTAGTTTCAAAGATATTGAGCTTTTGTTTTTTCACCCTGTATACTATGAGTCAGTTTTTTCTACGTGATGCGATAACTGAGTAAAAAGGCAATAATCAATTTAAAATTTTGGATTTAGTTAGCATTATATAGCACCTTTATCTCTTTCTTTGGGTTGTTTATGATCAGTTAGTTTTAAAGATATTAAGCTTCAAAATTTTGTTTTCTTACCCTGTATACTCTATATAACTGAAAACTGTATCGCTTTCGATCTCAGTCTCCATTAATGGATTTTAATCTATACTTAGACTCATTTTTGGCTGTTTTTGTTTTAATTAATTCTTTAAAAATAAGATTTTCAGTTACGCATGTGGCGTATATTCATGGCGATTTTTTCGATCACTGGTGATTTTAGATACGTTCCGCGAATAATATCCTTATCATTATATGCGCGGAAACTAAATTTTAAACTTTTCGTTAAAACATCATGATTATTGATGTTATTCTATAGACTACTTTAATTTTAAGTAGTCTACGGCAATTAAAAATTTTGAAATTTTTCAAAAATATGCATACAGTAAATATGTTGCATACAGTTAGTTGCATGCAATCAGATGGAGATTCAACTCGTTTTTTTAAAGATTTTGGCGATAGTTTAGACAATTTGGTGGTTCTAATAATAAAAGTTGGAGATCAAAAAACCTTCTATGTATTTTTTAACCTTCGTCAACTGTTTTTCTCTTTCAAAAGTTATGTATATCTATATCGATGATGTATATAGATATACAGTGTGCTGCCTGCAACACCCCGATTATGCCAAGAAGGTGGCGCTGTCGGCGGTCCTTACCTAGCGTATAGCACCTTAATCCCTTTCTTTGGGCTGTTTATGAAACCAAATGGTTTCAAAGATATTAAGCTTCAAAATTTCGTTTTCTCACCCTGTATATTGTATACTCTATATAACTGAAAACTGCATCGCTTAGATCTTAGCTTCTATTTGATGGATTTTAATCTATACCTTGGCTAGTTTTTTTCTGTTTTTTGTTTTTTTAAATCGTTGAAAACAATATTTTCAGTTACGCATTGATTATGTAATATAATTATTTCGAAATAATTTTATCCATCAAACGAAAAAGCATAAAAACTTTATAGAATTATATATGAAGTAAAAACAAAATTTAGATATTAAAGCGATACATAAGGTTAAAGGAAGCTACGTGCCAAAGAATTGGCAGCGGTTTTTTCGTTGAAGACCTAATCATCGTATACGAGCAGAACTTATATTTATACATCAAAAACTATGCGCTACTCAAGTCTCGTGTTTTCCTCTTTCGAACACCTGGACATCGTCTACGAGAGTCCCAGGAGACGTGCTCGTCATCTTCGAGCAGAACTTACATCTACGTATCGAAAGCCACGGAGCGCGCAAACTAGATTTCATTTTTTTCCTCCGCTGGACACCTGGATATCGCCATCGAGAGTCCCTGGTAACGTGCTCATCATCTTTAAGAAAAACTTACATCTACACATCGAAAGCCACGGAGCGCGCTACCTAGGTTTTATTTTTAAGTAAGCTTACGGAGATATAATTTAAATTGAATCTAACCTCAAACCAGTATTTCAAATTTTACCATCCGTTTACCAACCGAATCACTTGTAATGTGACGAAATGCGCAGTATTTAAGAGTAACTGTTGGTTAAAGCGTTGGCCAATTCGCGAATTAGATGTTTACGTTTCTACCAGGGAATAACCATAATTTTATATAATTCAATCATGTCATTAAATTATATGAAATTATTGGTGATTTTTATACAATAAAATTAAAAAAAAAAAAAAAAAAAATCAACGCACCTGAAGTATATTATATTATGACCCTAGTATAATATACTTCTGACAGTACCTCTTGGGTGGTGTAGAAAACTATCATCTAAAATTTATCGTCGTACGATATGACATTTCCCTTGACGACTTAAATATATAGCCATTATCTTTAAGAAATTTCACAAAACTTTCATAATCTACTAACTCACTATATTTGTTTGGGATTCTTAAATTTCGGCATTGGTTGCATCTTATAGGACCAGTATTACACAGAAGTTTTTGGAGAGTAATGTAGAAATCTGTTCCGGACGAACTAGGCGGACGTGAGAAAGCCGAAATCCTAGTAGAACGCACTACTAGGCTAATCACCGAGATGTGCGACGCAACGATGCCCCGAGTATCCACCGACCACCTCAAACGTCCGGTTTACTGGTGGACGGGCGAAATCGCTGAGCTTAGAAAGCAAAGCCTTCGAGCCAGAAGAAGAGCTCAAAGGGCCCATAACCGCCCAACGGCTCAAGAACTTGCTCGCGGGTACGACGAGGCGAAGAAGAGACTCCGGGACGCAATCAAAGAAAGTAAGCGCCGCTGCTGGTACAAGATCCTAGATGATGTAGAGAACGATCCGTTCGGCGAGGGATACGCGATCGTCACGCGAAAAATAGGAGAAATGGGGCGAATGGAACCGATGGCGGCAGAGGCGATCGAGAAGATAATTGACAAGCTGTTTCCCACCCATCCCACCCGACCTCAATTAGAAATGACGGACGAACTGACGGATGAGATACCCCTTTTTAGCGAAGGCGAACTTATCGCGGCAACTTCTTCCCTGAAGAGCGGTAAGGCTCCGGGACTGGATGGCATTCCCGCGGAAATACTTAAGGCCGTTGCCAAACAACGGCCTGAGCTGCTCCTGGAAATGTACAATCAGTGCCTGGTGCAGGGCGTGTTCAGTCCGCGGTGGAAAAGGGCTAGGCTAGTCTTAATTGAAAAAGCTAAAGGTCAGGCGGGCGCGAAGCCATCGTACAGGCCGTTGAGCCTGCTCGACACTATGGGAAAGACAGGCGAATCGCTAATAAAACCGCGAATATTAAGCGCCGTCAGGGAGGCGGGAGACCTTTCAGACAAGCAATACGGCTTCAGAAAGGGACGCTCAACAATCGGCGCGATCAGAGAAGTAACGGACACGGTCAAGAAAACGGATGAAGCGTGTCATGCGGCCAGGCCATTGGTCTTGCTCGTGACACTAGACGTGAAAAACGCGTTCAATTCGGCTAGATGGGTCGACATTTTGGATTCTCTGCGATCGTTTGGGGTGCCTTGGTACATCATGCGACTCGTAGAGGATTATCTGAGGGAGCGCACGATCGAATACGAAACCGTGGAGGGACGTAAGAGCAGGCCCATAACGGCAGGGGTGGCGCAGGGTTCAATCTTGGGACCGGACTTCTGGGGCATTCTGTACGATGGGTTACTCAGAGTAGAAGTACCGGAGGATGTTAAACTCGTCGGGTACGCGGACGACGTAGCGGCGGTTATAATAGCTAGAAATGTGGAGATCGCGCAGGGCAAATTGAACGCGGTAATGGCCCGGGTGCTAAAATGGATGACCGACCACGGACTACAGCTAGCACTCGAAAAGACGGAGATAGTTCTCTTGACTAGGAAGCGTGTCTCGACCATCATACCGATGCGCGTCGGAGACGTAACAATAACGACGAAGCCGACAGCCAAGTACCTGGGGGTAACCCTAGATACGAAGCTGAACTACGGGGCGCATTTAGACAGCGTATGCGAAAAGGCGGCGATTAGGGTGGCGCAGCTTAGTCGATTAATGGCCAACGTGCGCGGGCCTAGGCCGGCAGTCAGCCGACTCTTAATGGCAACCATAAACTCTATTATTTTATACGGAGCGGAGGTGTGGGCCGATGCCATGCAGAAGAAAAAGTATCGTAAGCAGATAACGGCGGTGCAACGAAGAGGGGCGCTTCGGATCGCGTGCTCGTACCGAACGGTATCCGGGGACGCGTCAATGGTTATCGCGGGGGTGATTCCCGTGGATCTGCTTGCAATTGAACGCAAGCGGATCTACGAGAGTCTCCGGGAATCGGCTAGGGTGGAAATCCGAACCGAGGAACGCGATAGGACGATGCGGAAATGGCAGGAGCGATGGAGTGAATGCCGCCATGCGAAATGGACGAAATCATTGATTAAGGAGGTAGGCCCGTGGGTAGGCAGAAGATGGGGGGAGGTCAATTTTTATCTCACCCAATTTCTTTCCGGACACGGCTACTTCAGGAGTTACCTGTCCGCGATGAACAAGGTAGCGACACCGGGTTGCAAATACTACGGTGACGAACGGGACGACGTGAGACACACGTTTTTTGATTGCCCTCGGTGGGCTGATAGGCGTAGAATCTTAGAGGCGACGGTAGGGGCATTTACGCCCGACACGGTAGTGAAAACGATGCTTGCTAGCAAGCAGAATTGGGACGACATAACGGCGTTCGTGGAGACGGTTCTCCGCACGAAAAATAGTGACGGGTGCTTAGCTGACTAGACGACGATAGATGACCTATAGGTCCTAACAAGACAGGCGACCCCCCGAAGGAATGCGATAGCGGCTACCGGGGGGATTCTCGCGGCCATATGAGAGGTGGAGTTTTAGTGGGTATGCCTGGCGTCTGTCCCGCGCCAGGAGAGTCCCACACACGGGGAGTCCCGCACGGCTCCTGCCATGGTGCATTAAGCATTTCTCCAACTCTCCGGATAAACAAAAAAAACAAAAAAAAAATGTAGAAATCTGTAGGATTCAGTCACTCAGTAGATCTATTTAGCCGGGTTCTGAACCGGCGATCTACCGCACAAAGGGATGCCAAGTCTGCTAACCTACTATATTTGTTTGGGATTCTCAAATTTCGGCATTGGTTTCATCTTACATGGGGACCAGTATTACATTTAATCTACTACTAAGCTCAAGTCAGTAGTTGGAAATATCATATTATATAATTGATACAATTGATACAGAGAATAGCTCTGGTTCTGCTTTTACTAATGTTTACAAATTAAACTAATCTATTAATCTCTTAATTTATATAATTACTTAACAGACAATGTGTCTTAATGCGTTTACTTTTCTCTCATCTTGCTTTATTACCTTATCAACTGTTACTGTTATTTATTTACTGAATCTGTACTAATTCTACTTTCTGAATTAGGAATCAACATTTTTAATGCAGCCATATTTTACTATTTACGTAGTAAAAGTATGACGGTCTCAAGCCCGATAACGCAGAGAGAAGATTTTAATTCAATTGAGAACATGCAAACAATCGACTCTTGAGAGAAGTAAATGACTAATAATAATAATCAAAGCTGTTCTAATATATACCGTTCATAATATGACGTAACATTTGTATGAAATAACGTCAAATATGAACATAGAGAGTAGAGAGGAAATTGAGAGGAAGTGGAGTGGAAGTGGAGGGGAAGTGGAGGGGAAGAATTAGGCAAGTTGACCAGCGGCTTCTCACACAATCTGTCACGTAGAGAATTTGTATAAATTAATAAATTTGTATGGACTATAGTTTTTATTTACACAATGAGCACGCTTTTAAATTGGCCTAATTGCCGTTTAAACTGGCCGCTTACTAAATTATGGTTTTAAAAATTGTATCTTAATATCTAAAAACTAAGATCAAGTAATTTTTTTAAAGCACTAATAAAAATAATGCTTTAAAATTCTTTTACAATGATATTGACCTTGCGACTGCTGGCCCGGAGACGACCGCCCACATCGATTTCGAACTTCTAGCAGATGCACTCAATCATTCAGCAGATTTTGCTCTCGAAATACAGAGAATTGTCGATGACGTTTAAATAGGGACGTTCGAATCAGGCCAAGAACGCCTGATAGGCCTGATAGTCGAGGTCTCAAACCAACTCGATACCTCCCGAAAATTCAGAGCACCATTTTTTTTTTTTATTCAGAGACTCGGAGTCGGGCATTGCGACAGGGACACCTCCAACAGACGAACTAGAACTCAGGACCTAATTATCTGATTAATGTTCTAATTCTGTAGATATTTTTATCTTCTACAAATCATCTCATTGAGGCATTCCGATCGCTCTATTAATTTCAAAGTAACGAGCAAAAAAATCCAAAAATTGCGTTCTTTTTGCGATAAATTGTTAATAGCTGTTAGGAACAGAAATGCGATTAAAAAAACACCTATTCATCTGCTCAACATCTTTTATATATCGCACAATCGGTTTGCTGCATCGATTTTTATCAAATAAAAATACTCTACAGCTTGGCCTACTTGTAAACGTTTACAATTACTAAAAGAAACATGTTTTGATCGAACAATGCCCAATTTGGTACATTTAATCAAAGTTGACGAGCTATACTAAAGATTCTCATACTTATAACAATGATGAAAGCTCGAAATTGATTACGTAATGTTGGTGAAATCAGCAATCTCTCGTAAAAGCCAAAGTGCATGTACATCGGCGAAACATATTGCAAAAGTCATTAGATACTTCTTATTTTGTGTTTCATGACTCACACATTAGTTCAGGGAAGAAATAAGCTGCAACGTTGGCCAAATAAGGTTACTTATTCTCAGTTATACGCAACGTATTTTCTACATGTTCTTTGCCGATCACCGAGAAAATTGAGGAAACATGAAAGGGCGTCGAAATATAAAAAGCATACTACTTACTTAGACATATAAAAAGTTAAGAATCATTTGAACGCACAGTGTGTAGAGTTTGAATGTGTAGTAAATTTTCGTGTAGAGTTTTACTGTGTTATAAATTGATGTGTAGAGTTTTACTGTGTAGTAAATTTTTGTGTAGAGAATTCCTGTGTAGCAAATTAAAAATCGTGTATTACGGTGCATTAATTTTAATTAAAAATTGTGTAGAATTGGCTCGTGTGGTTGTACCTGTGTAGAGTTTGGCAGTGTCGTAAAATAACTTGTGTACAGAGTAAATTTTGGTGTAGAGTTTTGCTGTGTAGAAAATACACGTGTAGAGTTTTGCTGTGTAGAAAATACACGTGTAGAGAATTTCCGCGTAGCAAATTGAAAATGATTGTGTACTTAATTACTTGTGTAGGATTGGTGATAGGTGCATTAATTTTTTATAAAAATTATGTAGAATTAGTACGTGTTAATAACATCTGTGCAAACTTTTGCAGTGTTGTAAAAAAACTTGTGTAGAGTTTATCGGTGTATTAAAATAATCAAAAATACGTGTAGGAAAATTTTGTGCAGTGAATATTAGTGTATAATTTTGTTTGTGTGCAAAATAACTGTGTACAGTTTTTTCGTGCAATGTGTAGGACTTTTTTCGTGTACAGGTTACTTAGTGTCGAATCCTACAGACAGTGCCAAATTACTCAAAACAGATATACGGAGAGTCACTATGGGTAAGTATGTGCTAATATGGATTTACTATGTTAAAAATACAGGTAATGTAACCTAATATTAGTATAAAACTTATATAATAATAATAATTTATTTTAAATATGATTGAAAACCCATTATTATTTCGTAAGATTAAAAAAAATTATATTTTTATAGTTCTTTAATTCAAATTATACGAGCGAAATTCCATAAGGTGGCCAACTTCTGAACTATCCTATTTGGTGGTAAATACACATTGGTTTTTATATGGAAGCTGTGACGTCACGCTTAACAAATCGCATTCCTTCCCATTCCAAAAAAGTCATAAATTTCGTGCAAAGATAGTTTATTGCATAATTTGAACAGAAAAAGTATTAGTTTTATTATATCAGCTAAGCAAAACCGAACAGCTGTTCGTTGGCTCTGTCGAAGCGAGTCAGCGAGCTCGACCACTGCGCATACATTGTGCGCATCGATCTGAAGACCGGTTAGCGACATGCCCATGTGTGTTGACGTTTTAAAGTAGCCTCCCGGCCTCCGCTAACCACAATGATTTTCGGCGATATTGTAAGTGAGTGTGTAGTGAAAAACGGCAACAACGACGTGATGTAACAGTGTTATAAATAGTTTAAAAATCAGAACAGAAATTCAGAATTCCGCTCGCAGATCAGCTGCTCGCGGTTCTTGCTTTGGAAGACAGCGCAAAAAGTATTCAAAAGTGATGCACCCGGAATGGCACCGAGGATGCGATGTATGAGTGTCAGTTCATGAAGGAGTTCTGCAGTATAAGGAAGCTGCAGTATAGTGCTGCAGTATATTAGATCTAATAAGAAACTTGAGTTTTTGCTTGGAGGTTATCCTTTTTGGACTACTCCTGTGGCTGCTGCTACTGCTCATTCTGTTGATGTGCTGATACATTCTTCTTGCAAGATGCTGTCTGGATGAAGATTCACTATCGCATAAGATCTACGACTGGTTTTCCTTTGTTCTTGTGTTCATTATATTACAACAAATAANGTGTTATGTGCAGTATAATCAGTGTGATTTTGTGATCTGTTTTTTAGAGTTACATCAGTGTTGTAATTCCGATGCCTTTCAAGATCACCCTGACTGGATTCACTCTCTCGCTCTGGTGGTGCTGGTTGGCGTTTCTAGGTACTTCAACAGCCTCAATACAACCCTGGAGCTGGATTTATCGTATCTGGTTGTGCTGCTTGGCGTCTCTGGCTGATGCAATCACCCGGAGACAACCTTGGAACTATATTTAAGCTTTCGGGCAGTGCTGGTTGGCGTTTCTAGCTGGCTCAACCACCTTCGAATGATCCTGGAGCTATATTTCCACTATCCGGCAATCCTGGTTGGCGTTGCCAGCTGCTTGAACCACCTTGAGACGATCTTGCAACTGAATTGATGCTTTCCTGGAGTGTTGGTTGGCGTTCTTGGATAATTAAACTACTTTATTACGAATCTGGATATGGATTTATACAATCTGACAAGGTAAGTTTTAAAATATTACAATAAACTTGAACTGTATATTAAATTGATATTGTATCTTCAATAAGTTTTAACTTAAAACGCTTTGTCCCCCGAATAAGTTCAGTCAACCGATTTCTTATGGCTTGCGGATATATTTTTAGTGATCATGATGATAATCTTCTGTTTGTAAATATGAACTATGTTACTCAAACATGTTGTTTGACGGTATACATACTTAAAAGCTGCCTTGTTTTAAATTTTAAGCAGAGATCAGTGGTCTAAATCTCTCAATAATTATTTATGAGTATGATTTTGTAATATTTTTCTGTATGTCTAGGCGTATAAACAATTCTGCATTTGTTGGATTATCGTCTACTGCGTCAACCAGAGTCAAACTAAGGATACTGATGGTGCTGATAACTGAGCTATCAAAATCTTGGAGTTGGAACGTAACTTCATTTAAGACTCGTGCACTACTATACTACTACTATACTGCTATATTTATGGATGAGTATTTTTATCAGGTAAGATCAGTGATTTGAATAATTATTTTTAGTATAAATTTCTAATGTTTTTTTTTGTTTTCTAGTTTCTCAACATTGTAGCCAAGTGCTGATTGGTATTCTTTTAACAGCCATCAAAACTACTGGAAAACTGGCAACTTACTTGTATTTGTATCAATTATTTATTTTTGTTTGTAGACCTATTCTTAAAATAAACCTTATTTTAATTTTATTTTATTGTAATTTCAGATAAATAATACAACACTGTTGTATCGCAGTTTTCAAAAGGATAATATTTCGTTTGTAGGATTTCAATTAGAAAATTGATTGTTTAGGAATTCAGTATAGTTTAAAGGGATGTAGTAAGCTACTTAGGGCTTTTCTTCAATCTAAGCGAATTTCCTTATTGAATGTAGGTTTTTCTAGTTCAGTATAATACACTTAAATTTCGGAAGTGAATTGTACTTTTTCAGCTTAAAAGATATAATTATCATAGTATACGTACGTCGCTATATGATGTCAAGTAATACTCGGATCGGCTTCACTGATCCTTGTATTCGGCGATTGAGTATTTCTTAAATAACGCATTTCTTATAATTTAATTTAATGAGTGGTTTAATCATGTATGTATGTACGAGATAAAGGCCAAAATATAAATTTCAGCTTTTAACAATATAGGAAAATTCCTGAAAATATTTGGGTTGGATGTGGCAGGTTGCACCGAAGTTATAAGCATTTTCATGATTTGTTGTTAATGAGAAAAAGTTGTATTTTTCAAAGATCTACAACTTTTCTATTTAACTTTTTTTGCAGAATGCTTAAAATTCAAGTTATAGTCACAAAACCGTATTTAGCGATTTTTGGAGGTGGCCGCATTCTGCGTACATGTGCGTGATTAAACTGAAAATAGAACCATCAAGTTCTGGTGGTGAGGGGAGTTTGCACACAAAGTTTTAGCTTGATTGACTAAAGTCTCTCAGAGATAATCGTGTAACACCAAAATTTTTATGTAAAAATACGCGTAAAAATCGAACTAATTGTGCTCGCATTTCAAAATTACGTAGAGGATCGGGATAAAAAAAAAATAGTTTTTTAGATTTTGCGAGAGAAAACTCCTCCTAAAATTTCAGCCCGATCGGTCAAAAACTGCGTGAGATATCGCATCTCACTCATTTTTCGCACACGAAACTATCAGGCACTTCCGTGTCGCGGTCGTGCCTACAAATCGCTTCGAGCCACGTTTTTCGATATTTTATTTTATTTATTTTATTCGTCTAAAATATATACCTTGATATTTTAATATGCATCGCATGGAGTACAAAGAATTTGGAGTATGTGCTTTAATAAATAAAGAAACGTAATTATAAATAATAAAAATGATCATCATTTTAATTTACTTGAAAATGTTTTTTATT
The DNA here is from genome assembly GCA_012977825.3 of Pteromalus puparum. NCBI lineage: Eukaryota > Metazoa > Arthropoda > Insecta > Hymenoptera > Pteromalidae > Pteromalus > Pteromalus puparum. The sequence continues at coordinate 26,711,748 of CM053168.1, read as the reverse complement.
TCAAAAATAGAAATTCAACATATAATATTTTATAGCACTGGGTGGCTTAAACCAGCGTTTAACTTACGCTTTTCCGTGCGGTATGAAGTTCTTTCTGGCACCGTGCTTAACACCCCTACTTGGTTTTAATGTTTTCCGTTTTAGACTTTAAATTCTCGCTCGCGCTCGCCTTGCTCCGCTGTGTCGACGTATTTGTGAAAGCAATTCTCTCTTGAAAGTCTCGGTGCGTGAAGCAGCCAGTGGCCGCGTTCCGGAGCTGTTTTCCTCCCTTTGGCTGCCTTTCTTGGATGTGCCCAGTTATATATTTTTCAAAAGATACTCTCATATGGGACGCTTGTCAGTTGAGTTTAAGGGGACCTAACCACCTTAAAATATATAATATAAACTTACAAATATAAACTTACAAAAAACTATAGAAACAAGAAACAATCGTTATATGCACCAAATACCAGGTGCAAAATGTCTCCGAAGGCCAAAATTTCCATTTTTTCACTCACCGGAGACTTACTTCAGTTCTAGGCATCGAAGAGCACTAAAACTTTACAAACATGTTTGAAATACACATAGTTCTGACATGAGTGTAGGGATTTGTAAGTAAATTAAATCTTAAAAAATTTTAAGTTAAAATATTCAATTTTAACAAAATATTTGTTTAAAAATGTTAAAAATGACAAATATTTTGTTGACAAAAAAATAGAAATTGTGAATTTTGGCCTTCAGAGACATGTTGCACCTGATATATGGTGCATATAAAAATTGTTTCTTGTTCTCTATAGTTTTTTGTAAGTTTATATAAAAATAAAATCCGATTTTTCATTTTTTGACAATTTAAGGTGGTTAGGTCCCCTTAATAATATTGTTTCCGCTCGCTATGAAAAGGTTTTGATGATTATAATTGAAGTTGATTAGTCGATTCGAGTCAGGGCCCTTAGGTATTTTACAATATTTGCTGAAAATAAATGCTGTCTTTTTTTAATGCGCATTAAACGAAGTAAGGAGATTTTACAATTTTTTTTTTTTTTTTAATTTACAAAGCAATCAAACTTTTTTATTTCCGTGTGCACTTTCCTTAAAGACGCGTTGATGCTTGCCTACTTTCGCTTCCTTCCTAAGAAAGCCTTGTAATAGTAATTTTTGGAGTTTGTGTAAAAAACATGTAGGAAATATGTTTTGAGGCATTTTAAGTCGAAAAATAGTGTTTTTAGAAAATGTCCGTATGGATGTGTGCGTGTGTATGTGTATGTGTTCGATCGTATCGACTCTAGCTCAGCTTCTACTTAGTGGATTTCAATTCACCAAGTCTCATTTTCTTTGTTTTACGAATTCTTGGCGGAATAACAGTCCGTTTTTACATTTTCTGGACCTTTTTTTTATATCGATTTTTTAGTTTTGAGATTTCAGTTTTTTCTGATAAAGTTATTGAAAAAGTTGATGGAAGTAAATTTGGATTTAGTTAGCAATATATAGCATCTTGATCCCTTTCTTTGGGTTATTTATAATACCAGTTAGTTTCAAAGATATTAAGCTTCAAAATATAATTCATTAAATAATATGCATTTATCAATAATTGAAAAATAATTTTAAATTAAAGTAAAAATAAAGTGGTTTAGATTTTTCGCATAATATTGTGCATAACATTGCTTCCTTTATCCTATTGCAACAAAAACATGCCATTAATATACATCAGGTGAAAAGTATAACTTTTCCACTTCATTCGTAATTAGTTTAGAAAATATTATGCGATTGGTGATACCACTTTAAACAAAATTTTATATCATCTATTTTAGCACTTCTATGTGTAAAATTCATTAAATAGTGAGATATAAAACATTGTTTTAAGGAAATGTCAAAGAAAATTAAAAAATATTTCAGCTTAGTTTATAGACAAATATTGAGATATAAAAACAATTACATTTCCTTACACAAAGAAAAAAAAAACAAAAACGCGTTGAGATATCTACTGCTTGGTGGTGAGGTCTCCTTGCGATCACTCTCGGCCTCGTTTTCCGTGGCTCCGTCGCGACTTCTAGTGTTCGTCCGTGCGCGATTTCACGAGTTACGTCTGTACAGCGGCGACCGGCTGAACGGGTGATCCGCGCCGGCGCGGTGCGACGACGTCGTCTCGTGAGATAACCGCAAGCGGAGCCACCGTCTCTCCTGTCCAGTGACAGGAGAGGTTAGGGGCTCCATGGCTCTACTGTTTACCTCGTCAGGTGTTAGTGTGTTCTCCTGCGCCCCTGTTAATGTTATGTCCTGCTGCAATGCAGATTACTGCAGCAGTCTTCAACTTATGAACGTCGGAGATGATGTCCTGGTGCGCTGCAGCAGTGCACACCCTGTAGCAGAACACACGGTACACGTATGCTGGCTTTATGTGTGTGCGCGTGTAGCTGACACAGCTACACGTCGCAAGCTTTATTCATATACTTTCCGCCTTTAACTTTTACGATGACGAATGACCGGTATAAGAGAAATGCACAAATCTTTGGTCCTGTCGGCCGGCCGGTAAGGTAGACGCGTAAAGAAGCGCCGCCCTATAACAAACTCGTTCGAAAGAAACTCTAGCTAGTTGCGACACAACTTTCCCGTAGCTGTGTTCGAATAATAATTTCGGATATAGCTTTGACAAATTTCCACACATAAACGATGCAACGAGACTCAAGGTCACAAAAGTATCACGTGGCTCAGAATCTTGCTGACATCAATACCTTCCCCGTCGACGGACTCGTGCGCGGGTACGGAGCTGCGTTGCTGTTTCGGTGCTGAATTAGTTGCTAGGCCCCGTAAGGCCTAATGAGTGCGACAAGTTCCGACGATGTGACGTGGCAGAGGGGTGGTAAAGAGTGGCACGGCGTGGGAGGTCCGGAACCACTTCCAAGACTACCCACGCCACGCTACTCTGCCACGCCACGTCGAGCCAGGCCGCTGAACGGACGGATAAATCTTTAATAACAGACACAGATTTTGTGGACAGTTTGCGTTAAGTGGACCTAACCACCTTAAATTGTCAAAAAATGAAAAATCGGATTTTATTTTTATATTAACATTAAATTGTTTGAAAAATGTATTAAACAAACATATAAACTTAAAACAACTATAGAGAACAAGAAACAATCTTTATATGTACCAAATACTAGGTTCAACATGTCTCCGAAGGCCAAAATTCACAATTTCCATTTTTTCACTCACCGCGGACTTACTTCAGTTCTAGGTATCGAACAGCATTAAAACTTTACAAATATGTTTGAAATACACATAGTTCTGATACGAGTGTGGGAATTGAAAAATAAATTGAATCTTAAAAAATTATCTTCAATTTAAATAAAATATTTGTTTAAAAATGTTGAAAATGACAAATATTTTGTTTAAATTGAATTTATTTTCAAATTTCTACACTCATATCAAAACTATGTGTATTTCAAACATGTTTGTAAAGTTTTAGTGCTCTTCGATGCCTAGAACCGAAGTAAGTCTGCGGTGAGTGAAAAAATGGAAATTGTGAATTTTGGCCTTCGGAGACATGTTGCACCTGGTATTTGGTGCATATAACGATTGTTTCTTGTTTCTATAGTTTTTTGTAAGTTTATATGTTTTTTAATACATTTTTTAAACAATGTAATGTTAATATAAAAATAAAATCCGATTTTTCATTTTTTGACAATTTACGGTGGTTAGGTCCTCTTAAATAGAGAGAGAAAAATTATAAGTTTTAGTACAGATTTATTTGGTTAGATAGTAAAGATTTCGACCGTTAATTTGTGAGAAGGACAATCTATGCAACTCAAGCACTTTCCGTGCAGTTTTCGTGTTTGTCTTCTCATGTTCTTTGTACCCTTGTTACGGTCGCCACCTGCTTGTTGTGTACAAGCAGAAAAACTTGTTTATTAATTGATTAATTAAAGTATATCTTCGATGATTACTGCTGTGACATATATTACTGGTTTAGGAATATTGAAGCAAAGTCGAATATAAAGAACACTTTGTTGATTAATAGTTAATAAACTTTAGATTTATTTATTTATTGGTTTAACAATATATCGCGTTCTTAATGCGAAGCTTAATCACGCTCAGAGTTGACGAGTTTGATTCGCTATTAATATTTATGTGCGGGAGTTCTGTTCGCTAGAGCAGTTGATTTGTAACTGAAGAGTACGGAGCTGATGTACTTTTATATACTGTGCTGTTGGTCCAAAAGGTAGATGAGATAGATCTGCCTCTGGCCTAGACCGTTTGGCATGTGCCGCTAAGTATGTGCCATTTGATTTGTATCGTTTGGCATGTGCCGCTAGGTATATGCCATTTGATATGTACCATTTTGGCCTGTGCCGTTGGGCATGTGCCATTTAATACGTGCCATTTGGCCTATTTGAGGTTATGTTGGGTCAGGGACTCATCCTCCCCTTACAAATTTATATGGATTTTCTAAACAATAGGGAAACTTTTATTAAAAAGCTCAGGTGATTTTACAAAAAAACCATTCAGTGTGATTTTAGTGAAATATGCGTTTTTTAAAAGCTATAAATCATTGAAAATAGGCAAAAAATGCAAAAAATAAAAAAATTGCTTAAATAACCAACTTTGAAGCCTTATAGCTCGAAGAGAATAAATTTAATCAATCTGAAAGTTTACCGGTGGCATCATAGCGACCTCTAGAACATACACCCAAAGTTTGGACAAACATTTTTAATTCCATCAAATAAAAAAATACATAAATATCGTGTGTACTCCATGTTGGAGCATTTTCTACCCTTAATTTGATAACACTGAAACTCTGGGTATAATTTTCAAAAGTTTTATTTTTCATGAGTTATCAAGAGGCGCGACAGCGCCGCGCTGACGAGTAAAAGTATACGAAGTATACGGCACGATTACGGTGCTGGTCGCGTCCCTAATCTACTTTGATATTGGCGTTCTCTAACCTCAAAATAATTTTCCGAACGCACTAATAACATTATTGTTGCAGCTATGCCCGTTCTATCGCTATCGACTTGAAAGCTATTAACCTGATCTTTCTAGAGAAAAAAGATTCATTCCAAAAGATAAGTTCAGTGACCATCCGATTACGTGGCTTCCGGTCATTTAAGACGCGAAAATTTGAATAGTCGAGAAAATAAAGCAATGAACCATTAGAACCATAGATTTTTTTAGCAGTAAGATGGAATGCGGTCATTTGCGTTCGATTCGTGAGAGCATCTACAAACATTATGAACTAAGTTTATCAATTACTTTAAAAAAAATGCATTTTCGCATAATAAATATGCATTGTAGAAGTGCATTACGAAAAGACAATAGATACAAAATTTACAACTCGGTAAATATGGATGGAAATGAGTCCAGTCTTGGTACTCACAGGTTTTTGGGGTCGCTGAACATGCATATCGCGACGGCAACGGTCTCCGAGGTACCTAGTGCCTAGGGTGGACAGAATCAACGTCGTCTCCCCGAGTTTTATGGAAGTTTTTAACATAACTAGTCGAAACTCTTCACTCGGTTTTTGGGGTCGCTAAACACGAATATCGTGACGGCAACGGTCTCCGAAGTACGTGGTGCCCAGGGTGGACAGTATCAACGTCGTCTCCAGGAATTATCTTGGGTATTAAATATTTTCACTGCTTATATTGTATAATGTAATACATGTATAAAAGTGATGAAATCTCCTATAAAAAACCTTTCTAAAAGGTAAAATATTGGCGAGTAGAAGTTTATTTACAAAAGTAGTGAAATGCCCAAAACGAACATAACTGATATCAAGTAATTGTTTTTCATACTTTTCAGGAATACGCATGCAGGTATTGTATTAAATAAAATCTACATCTCTCTTGGTATCTCCAAAAATATATTCAATCATATACTTTTAACCCATAGTTTAAAAGTTATGAGAAAAATAAAAAAAACCGCTGCCAAGTCATTGGCACTTAGCTTCCTCCTATTCTTCTAGTGGAAGATAATTACATGGGACAATCAAGTCATTCTTTGATTTAAATATTCGCTACTATTCGATACTAAAAGGATAGGTTAGGAAGACACTTGTAGGGGAGGGGTATCAGGGGACTGGGGGTTAAGATAGATATCAAAAGGATAGAGCTCCGTGAACTCCTTGAAAACCATGAAAACTCTCAAAATATACTAAGCTTTAATTATCAAATCATATGGTTTAACAAAAATAATAATGTTCAGTCACACAGAGTATACAGGGTGAGAGTTGAAGAATTTGAATCTTAATATCTTTTAAACTAAAAGGTTTCATAAGCTACAAAAAGAACCTAGCCGAAGTGATCAAAAGATCAATCTTTTCCTAAAATTTCAACTCAATTTAAACCTTTTTACTCCCGTAATCGTACGACATAAAAAAACCATTTTTTTTAGTTTTTGATTTTTATCTCAAAAACTAGTCGCCAAAATTGCTTAAAATTTTTACAACTAGTAGATATCGTTGTTTTTTATTGTCATGAATTTTTTCAAAACATTTAACTATTTATTTTTTGAGTTATATATGTTTATCGAAAAATTACCTTTTATATCATAAAAAATGAACAGATCAGTCAATCTAGACAATCTTGCGGGAAAAAGTAGACAAATTTATGTTCTTTTAGATACACTATTGTTGAATATATTGTATAAATCATATCATTATAAAAAAGCAAAAATATTTTTTCAAAAATAGAAAAATGGCTATAATATGGCCATAAAATGGTCAGAATCATAAAATAAAAAATGACCTAAATTCAGAATTAGAAAAAATATATGCATGTCAAATTTTATTACGATCCGTCGCATGGTTCCAAAATTATGGCGGTATACGTACATACACACACACACACACACACACACACACACACACACACACAGCCATCCGCACGGACATTTTCTAACAACGTATGATTCGTACTCCAAACACCTCTAAATGCGTTTCCACGAAGTATTAGCAAAACTGAAAATTTTACTATTACAAAGCTTCCTCTTGAGGAGGAAGCAATATATTAATCTTGGGTCGTATATTCCAATATTATGTGGTTACAATTATTTAAATAGCTCCTGAACTATGGATTAAACGTATATGATTGAATATGTGTTTGGAGATGCCAAAAGAGATGTAGATTTTATTTAATAAAATAATACCTGCATGCGTATGCCTCAAAAGTATGGAAAACAATTACTTTATCAGTTATGAGTAAACAATTTTTATTTAGCTTATTGATGAATTTTTAGATAAAAGAAAACAGTTGTCATAATTTTGGTCGTCATTCAAAGAACTTTTTTATACTAATAAGTTGCTCATATGACTGGGAAGTCACGATTTGAGGTTAGAATAGTGTACACTTTTGCCTTTCCCAGTGAATATCTTTTTAAAACATTCGGCTTCATAGACTTTCCTTTGGATAATCTAAAAGTACATAAAGAGAACATTTATGTCCTCGTTTTTCAATCTGATCTTAACTTTTTGTAATAAGTAATCTTAATATTACTGCTCGGAATCATGCTAGTGCCATATAAGCCCGTGTTAAATACACAATATTAACGACTGTTTTCTCTGAAATTTGATCGGCGACCGATATTGAAAAAAATACCTATAATATTCTTTGTAACTTTAAGAATAATTATATACATCTTTCATAACTTTCATAACTTTTTGCCCTATCGCTAGAACCTCCTTAAGTCTGTAGAAAGATACTTGAAGCAAGTCCATCTATAAAAAGGACACAGCGATTAGTATCGAATTGAATCTAAAGCTACATTCAGAGCGTTATCAAAAATTTAATTCGAAAAACAGTCGAAAAGGTTATAGTGCCTATGTGCGCGTAGCGCACTTTGCTTAGAATCTAGTTCTCCTAAAATTCTACAACGATTCAACGGTCACGCGCTGAAAAATCCTATGGTAAGTCAACAAAGGCACCATAATTTGAGATTTCCATGGATGGACAGTACCGGTGATCCAGAGCAGTAGCACGGCAATTTAATAGTATTAATATCATATGTTGCACATATGTTAGAGGCATGCAAAGTTTTTTTAGTTTCAATAAATATTAATATTTTTATAAACAATAATTGTTTTATTTCTTTTTCCTGAAATTAATTCAGGTTGGTTCCCTTAAGTTGTATTATAAATTTTCGAATGTCAGCAGGGTGAAAGTACTTTCCTTTCGATGCTTAGAAAAGCTTGCGGAACTCGATTTTTGCTCCACTTTTTAGGTAGCAAATAGCCTTTTCGATGCATGTGTTATGATACAAATTTTTCCTCACACTTAGCTATAAGTACAACATTTGTGTAAGGAAAAATAGTATACGCGATACGGAAGGAAAATTGGTACCCATTGTACATAGGATATGGACTATGCAAGTTTTTTTTCCTAGACAAGTAATATACTATTCTTTTCCACTCCCTAGTGGAAATGGAGATTGTGCCACAGTGTGGCACATTATGCTAAACTGTGCCACACCATGCCAAACTGTGCCTTGTTGTGCTAGACCTATGCCAATTCGGACATTTCGCACGATTTGGCACAGCTTGGCATGGTTTGGCACTGTTTGGCACAGTGTGGCACAGTATACAACAATATGGCATAATGCATCAAATTTTGTAAATAATGAAAAATTTTTGATCACGTTTTGTCGAAATTCTGGAACAGTCTGGCATAAATCGGCATGGTTTGGCACAGCCTGACATAATGTAGCATAGTTTGGCACAGTTTGACATAATATGGCATAGTTTGGCACAGTTTGACACAGTTTGGTGTGTGCGTGTGTGTGTATATATAATGTATATATATATATATATATATATATATATATATAATTTTAATTTTATGAAACATTAGAGTATTTTTATAAATACTTTTTATAAGTTCATAGTTATATTAGATACTCTTTAAAAGGATGAAACAGTTATCTTATTACTATATAGAAAAACCGCTGCCAGTCATTTGCATTAGCTTCCTCTTATTCTGCTTAGCTGGGAGATAATTACATGGGAAAACCAACTCATTCTTTGATTTAAATATTCGCTACTATTCGATACTAAAAGGATATGTTTACTCGAATTCAAAATCAGAAAACATATTATTGCACGTCCAATCTTATTACAATCGATCACGTAGTTCCAAGAATTATAACAGTATCACGTACGCACGCATGCACGCACACACACAGCAGACAAAACCATCTGCACGGACATTTTATAAAACATGAAACTCTCAAAATATACTAAGCTTTAATTATCAAATTATATGGTTTAACAAAAAAATTAATGGTCAGTCACACAGAGTATACAGGGTGAGAGTTGAAGAATTTGAATCTTAATATCTTTTAAACTAAAAAGGTTTTATAAGCTACAAAAGAACCTAGCCGAAGTGATCAAAAGATCAATCTTTTCCTAAAATTTCAACTCAATTAAACTTTTTACTCCCGTAGTCGTACGACATTAAAAAACCATTTTTTTTATGTTTTTGATTTTTATCTTAAAAAACTAGTCGCCAAAATTGCTTAAAATTTTTACAACTAGCAGATATTTGTTGTTTTTTATTTTCATGAATTTTATTCAAAACATTTAACTATTTTATTTTTTGATTTATAGTTTATCGAAAATTACCTTAATATCATACAAAATGAACAGATCAGTCAATCTAGAAAATCCTTGCGGGAAAAAGTAGACAAATTTATGTTCTTTTAGATACACTATTGTTGAATATTATTGTATAAATCACTATCAATTATAAAAAAGCAAAAATATTTTTTCAAAAAATAGAAAAATGGATAAATATGGCCAATAAAATTGGTCGATCATAAACAAAAAAATGAGCTAAATTCAGAAATTGAGAAAAAGAATAAATGCATTCAAATTTTTATTACGATCCACCACATAGCATCACACACACTACAACACACACACACACACACACACACACACACACACACACACACACACAGCCATCCGCACGGACATTTTCTAAAAACGTATGATTCGTACTCCAAACACCTCCAAATGCGTTTCCACGAAGTATTAGCAAAACTGAAAATTTTACTATCACAAAGCTTCCTCTTGAGGAGGAAGCAAATAGCTCAGGCGGTTAGGTGTCCGACTGGCACGCTGGCGACCCGGGTTCAATTCCACCTCGGGTCGCTTTTTTTATTAAATTGTTTGAGGGATGTTATGCCATATTATGCCAGGTTGTGCCATGCTATGCCATATTGTAGCAAACTGTGCTTGAAATTTGAAAAAAAATTGGGAAAAACATTTTTAATTTTTAAAATCTATCATTGTGTCAAACTGTGCCAAACTATGCCTCACTGTGCTATACTGTGCAAAAATATGCCAAATCGTGCGAAATATCCGAATTGGCGTAGGTCTAGCACAAAAAGGCACAGTTCGGAACAGTTTGGCACAGTGTGGCACAGCTTGGCATGGTTTAGCATAGTATGGAATTGTTTGGCATGATTTGGCACAGCGAATTATTTCCACTAGGACTGTTAAAGAAAGTTTGATTTTCTATTCATTTTACATCCATAAAAACTGGTCTTTTTCACAGTCGTATTATTAAAAAAAAAAAAAAAAAAAGATTAGATATTACGGATTAAAAAAAAAATTTAAGTAGTTTGCATCTTTAATTAAAATAAGATCCTTTTGCTTGAGCTTGAAATCATTAAAAAAAAAACGAAAAAAAGCATAAGAGAGAAGAGTTAATAATTATCTAACAAAATGTTTTCTTTTCTNAATTTTTAAAGAAAAAAAAAAATAATTTTTTGGTTAAAAACCGCCGTAATTTAATAAAAATATTATGTCAAATTAAACTTACAATATTTAAAAAATGTCAGGCACAGGTTGAAGTGCTTCACATTATTACGTATACTATTCATATCTGTATTAAAAAATTAATAAAAAAGAGTATTTGAACCATTAACGATTACATTAACTATACATTTAGTTAGCTATATAACTACACATAATTCAGATATTTTTAGTAAAGGCACTAGAAAATTATTCATTATAATATATATATATATATATATATATATATATTTATATATAATAGTACTATGTAACAGATTATTCTACAAATACTATAATCTACCCAAATGCTAAAGCTACTATAACTTAAATGTGAAAAGAAATTCTTCTGCAAATCATTAGTAAAGCGTAAACGAGTGCGATTAATTTGTGTAAGCATCACACAAGTTAAATTCGAATATGGTAAGAATAAAAAAACAAATTTAAGAAAACATTGGATCTAAAATAATTTAATATTTCTTTTTGTTCCATTGCGACTTACTATCCTTTATTTAACGTGTAAAAAAATGTATTTAAATTAATGAGCATTTTTGTACTTAAATATATACAATAAATTAAAGTGCATAGTGTGGAAAATGCTTGAACAAATCGATGATGCTGCAAAAAATTAAATATCCCTTATAAAAAAATTTGAGGTCTACAGTTATGACTGCAACCATACATGAATATTTTTTACATAATACGCCTGGTAAAATAAAGCATCTATTATCAAGTGGCGCAGTAGCGCCACGAAGGCGAGTTTGAGAAGCAGACGGAGCCGTGGCGCCCGTGACACTATTTACTTCTATATTGGTGTTCGGATTTTTCATGATACAGAAAAAAATGCTTATCGTTACTGCTCGTCAGTTTGTCATATTTGGGATTTAAGGAAAACATAAATTTATATAAAAGACTGTGAGTTTATTTTCATCGAGCAGAAATAAGCACGTTGTCGTATATTTAACTTAATTACCCCACACACACACACACACATTCACTCATCAATAAGCTTCTCCGCACCCATTTATATTATAATGCTAATTTCATTTCGGTTCGAATCTCTCGTCAATATCAATATATATTCTCTAGTCGTTGCCAGTATTCTTATTTTCTTTTTTTGCAAAATTCCATGGAATTCTCACCCTGTCCGTTCTAATAGTTATTCCGTCGTCGCCGTCGAGCTGCGGCACGTTGCTCTAGGTTGGACTCGGTGATGGTCTTTGTCTATTAATTGGACTTTAATATGGGCTGGACTCTGCCACCAGTATCTTTTGGCGATTCGCTCGTATCCCGTCACCGCAACTATTATAATTTACAATACTTGGTTATCTTTCGTATTCTCAATATTACACGTATTCAACTTACCCCTTTCGGGAATAAACTAGACTCAACGAACAGTAGGTGATACTTGATTTAAGATCGAGGAGCCTCTGGCTCGTAGGCCTCCTCACGATCGTCTGACGACTTAGTGGAGAGCAAACTATCGCGATACCCAAATGTAGCGCCACACATACAAACACACTCTACACCGACATATAACCCCCACTTTCACTCTTCTATATCGCAAAATCATCCAGGTGATTTTGTTTTGCTCGAATATTCTCGGCGCTCGAGAATATTCGATTTCACTCATTTTCGTACCTTACAAGTTTTTTTGGCTTATTAGTATCCTTTCTAAGCTAAACTATGATTTCCAACGAAAATTGCTTCCTTCCTAAGGAAGCCTTGTAATAGTAATTTTTGGAGTTTGTGTAAAAACATGTGGGAAGTGTGTTTTGGTGAATTTTTAGTCGAAAAATGGTGTTTTTAGAAAATGTCCGTACGGATGTATATGTGTGTGTGTGTGTGTGTGTGCGTATGTATAAGCCTGTTTCTCAGCTTCTCCTTAGTGGATTTTAACCCACCAAGTCTCATTTTCTTTGTTTTTGCTAGAAGATAGTGGGACGAAAGTCCGTTTTTACAATTTATATACGCGTTTTTTTTTATAGTGATTTTTTAGTTTTGAGATTTCAGTTTTTGCCAACAAAGTTATCGGAAAAGTTAATAAAAGTAAATTGCTTAATATGTACCTGAAAGAGAATAAAATTGCCTATGTTTTTACCCTGAAAAATTTATATTATCGTTCGTCGTTCTTTTATTATACACCATACAGTGCAATTTTTTTAAATCGTTATAACTCAAAAACTAAATAGCGAATCATTCTAAAAAAATATATGATTATTAAAGGTAATTAGAACTATATACCACTTAAATTTTAAGTCAGTTCATGGGGCAAATCCCTAGAAAAACAACAAAAACTGAAAAAAATCGTTTTTCTACGTGACGCGATAACTGGAGTAAAAAGGCAATAATCAATTTAAAATTTTGGATTTAGTTAGCACTATATAGCACCTTTATCTCTTTCTTTGGGTTGTTTATGATACCAGTTAGTTTTAAAGATATTAAGCTTTGGTGGTTCTAATAATAAAAGTTGGAGATCTAGAAACGTTCTATGAACTTTTTAACCTTCGTCAACTGTTTTTCTCTTTGAAAAGTTATGTATATCTATATCGATGGTGTATATAGATATACAGTGTGCTGCCTGCAACACCCCGATTTTTGAAAAATTGCTACGCGTCAAAGAGTTATGAAACCAAATGGTTTCAAAGATATTAAGCTTCAAAATTTCGTTTTCTCACCCTGTATATTGTATACTCTATATAACTGAAAACTGCATCGCTTAGATCTTAGCTTCTATTTGATGGATTTTAATCTATACCTTGGCTAATTTTTTCTGTTTTTTGTTTTATTAAATCGTTAAAAACAATATTTTCTGTTACGCATTGATTATGTAATATAATTATTTCGAAATAATTTTATCCATCAAACGAAAAAGCATAAAAACTTTATACAATTATATATGAAGTAAAAACAATTTAGATATTAAAGCGATACATAAGGTTGAAGGAAGCTACGTGCCAAAGAATTGGCAGCGGTTTTTGTAATTACTCTAGAAACATTAATTTACATGACACAATCAAATAAATATTAAATTGACGATATTTTGGCTTTAAAATAAGGACGCTAACTTTTTTTTATAAAATCTGTCTAAGTACTGGGCATTTTTCCTTCGATAGTAGCTTNCATTTTACCTTCGATAGTAGCTTCCATACGGCAACTCGCTTTCAATTGTAAAGTACATAACATATCTAAAAAAAATTAACTTCAAAAAAAGTAAAAGGTTATAGACGAGTTTGGTATATTCCACAACGAAATAACAGATAAAAAAGAACCGTGATCAATCAAACAAAGTCAAGTTTATTATATTCAATCATAATGAAGCAACAAAATTATTTTTGGCCAATAAAGGGCTTACTTAAGTTAAAGTTAAGTTATATAATAATCAATTAGGAACAACTCTCAAGATACTTACTTCGTACCTTGCCATAACCGTTTCATTTTGTTTATTGGTAAACAACTAAAATTTTCTTTATATGTATTAGAACGTCATAAAAACACCAAAAGTACAATGAAACGGACATGGCAAGTTACGAAGTAAATATCTTGAGAGTTGTTCCTAATTGATTATTATATAACTTAACTTTAACTTAAGTAAGCCCTTTATTGACTAAAAATAATTTTGTTGCTTCATTATGATTAAATATAATAAACTTGACTTTGTTTGATTGATCTCAGTTTATCACGGTTCTTTTATCTGTTATTTCTTGTTGGAATTACAACTCGTCTTATAACCTTTTACTTTTTTGAAGTTAATTTTTTTAGATATGTTATTGCTACTTGTACATTGAAGCGAGTTGCCGTATTTGGAAGCTACTTATCGAAGCGAAAAATGCCCAGGTACTTAGACAGGATTTTATAAAAAAAGTTAGCGTCCTTATTTTAAAGCCAAAAATTTCGTCAATTTAATATTTATTTGATTGTTCATGTAAATTAATGTTCTAGAGTAATTACAAAAACCACGCGCCAATTCTTGGCACAGTAGCTTCCTTCAACCTTATGTTATCGCTTTAATATCTAAATTGTTTTTACTTCATATATAATTGTATATTAAAGTTTTTATGCTTTTTCGTTTGCATGGATAAAATTTATTTCGAAATAATTATATTACATAGACACAATCAAAAAGACGTAACAGACAATATCTGTTTTTAACGATTTAATAAAGCACAAAAAACACAGAAAAAATTTAGCCAAATGGTCTAGATTAAAATCCATCAAATAGAAGCTAATTGATCCTAGACCGAATGCAGTTTCAGTTATATAGAGTATACCAATAACAGGGTCGATAAAACGAAATTTTGAAGCTTATATCTTTTGAAACCATTTGGTTTCATAAACAGCCCAAAGAAAGGTGAAAGATGCTATTACCCTAGGTAAGGACGCCGACAGCCGCCCGCCTTCTTCGCATAATCGGCGGTGTTGCAGGCAGCCACATCTGTTATCACCTATATATCATCATCGATATAGAGTTCCGTTAACATAACTTCCTTCTAAAGAGAAACAGTTGACCGAAGGTTAAAAAAGGTACATAGAACGTTTCCTAGATCTCCAACTATTATTAGAACCCACCCAAATTGTTCTAAACTATCGCCAAAAGCTTTAAAAAAACGAGTTGAATCTCCATTGATTGCATGCAACTAACTGCTATCCAACATATTTGCTGTTATGCATATTTATGAAAAATTTCACAAATTTTCAATTGCCGTAAGACTACTTAAAATTAAGTAGTCTATAAGAAAACAATTCGATAATCATGCATGTATTTAACGAAAAGTTAAAAATTCGAGTTTCCGAATTTATAATGATAAGCGGACCTATAGTTAGCCCGCCGGCCAACGTTCCCTATATTCCTACTCCCCGCTTTCTCTTACTCTCAACTTCATCCGCCCACATCTTCCCGCACCTATCGTTTCGGCGCCAACAGTTGCTAACATCTTCTCTTTCGTGTCCCTTCAAAGAGATTCTACATAAACACCACATCAAAACATGCAAAAAATGCTAGTCTAAAGCTTTACTGCCAATCCAATTAATGCCGAACTTCCGATACCAGTCATTTCATTATATAGAGTACTTACCAGGGTCATAGAACAACAAAATTTTGAAGCTTATATCTTTAAACTAAATGGTTTCATAAACAACCCAAGTAAGAGATAAAGGTGCTATATAATGCCTAACTAAATCCAAAATTTTTAAATTGATTATTGCCTTTTTTTTACTCCAGTTTCGCATCACATAGAAAACAACGACTCATATATAACAGGCGTTGAAAAAAACCAAAAGTCTTGCTAAGCTCACATATCTGTTGCAACCTAACTGGTTTTTAAAAATCATAAGAACAGGATATTGTGCTACTCATAATGCCAATCCGCATACCCCTAATGATGATATACTAAAATCCACTAACAT
>CM053168.1:26654491-26685110 GCA_012977825.3 Pteromalus puparum | reverse complement strand
AGGTCACGAAGAGCCGTGGTGAACCACGGGTGACGTTTCGTTCGTGGGGTCACTGTTCGTAATGGGGCGAGATGGTTTATGGCGTTAGTCAAGTTAGCGTTCAATAGTGTGATGCAGTCGTCAAGTGATGATGTAGCGATCAATGACCAGTCGCACGCACCCAAGAAGTCCTTTAGCTTCTCGGCGCAGATGCCTTTGTAGTTTCTGTAAGAGTAAGTTTGAGGTACGTGAAGTGGCATCTGTACGTCGAGTGTGGCCGTTATAAGATCATGTCCGTTAATAAATGGAGTGTCGGTCTTCCAGTGTGCGAGAAGGCGATCCTGCTCGTCAATTAAGCAGAGGTCAAGCCAGGTGTCGGAGTCCTGTTTGTGGTGCGTTGCACCATAGGGAACCGACAGAAGTGAGTTCTCATCTATGAATGACCTGATGAAATTGGCATCCTCAGAAGAGGAGAGCTGATCAGCGTTGAAATCACCCATGACAAGTTTAGTAGAGTAACAGTGCATGTGCGTGGTTAGTTTTTCCATAAAGTCACTGCCCTGGATGAAAGGGGCATGGGGTGGTCGATAAACAACGCCGACAAAGATAGGGTTAACTCCCCTCGCTGAGACCTCACAGAAGAGATACTCAGGCTTCCCTGGCCTGCCCAACCAAGTGCCGTCGGATGAAGTGATGATTTTAGCTGTGAGAGAGTTGTGTATGTAGAGGGCCACACCTCCACCATTCCGGTTTCTGTCACGTCTGAGTAGAATGTAGTTGTCCAGTAAAGGGATGGTTTTGATTTTGTCGTTTTGTCGTCTAACCAGGTCTCAGTTACAGCAATTACGTGAAAGAAGGGACGAGTAGACAAAAAGAGCCTTACCATCTCAATGTGACCCGTGAGAGAGTTAGCATTGAAATGGCAGGCCCTTAGTCCCTCGGACAGAGTTACCTTGGATGATGTTGATGTTGATTTAGATGACGATGATGGTGGCGAAGGACGAATGATGTGAGTGTGTGAGAGCGTCGTCTTCAGTGGATGATGGTGCTGTTGTTGTTGTTGTTGCTGCTGCTGTTGGTGCTGGCTGGAGGGATCCTGGCTAAAAAAGCGTCCAGGTCTTCCTCACTGCTGACGATGGTGGCCCTGTCCGAGTTGTTGGGGGACCGGACGAAGATTGTACCGTCCCTGACGTAGGACCTCCATCCGGGCCTACTCTTGACCTCCTGTCTGGTCCTGACGCGCAGTTTATGTATCTCTGGAGGAAGCAGCTCGTTGACGTTGATTAGCCCCTGATGGTTTGGGGCCTTTGCCTCCTCCAGGATACCTACGTCGAGCTCCGCCGTGTGCAGCTTGCCCTTCTTTATCTTCGCTCTGATGGTTGAGCGAGCGAGAGCATGAGAAGAGAGGGTGACAGCAATCGGTGGAAGTCTGCTGTCAGTAGCCTGGGTGTCAGCGGCCTCATTCACTCTTCCCATGATCCTTGCCCCGGCTATGTCCCTTTTGAGGACCGTGGGGTCAAGGGCAGACACCACAGCGAAGGCCAGCAGGTCAATGGATGTTTCCCTCGTGTAGCGCAGCCCTGTCAGAACAACGACGTTGTTGTTGTTGTTCCCCTGCTGCTGCTTGATCTTCAGCAGCTCCCTTCGGAGACTGGCAATTTCCGAGGGGACATTGTTAGAAGGGGAAACGTTGTCGGACGAGATGTGATGAGGGGTCTGCGCAGGAGGGGGCCTGGACGACAGATCTTCAACTTGTGCCCTTAGCTCCAGGATCGTCTGCTCTGCATTTGCTATGCGAGTTTGGAGCAGGTCGTCCAGGGCGATGAGTCGGTGCTCCAGTAGGCCCAACCTCGTCTCTAACCCCGAGAGTTTGGTGGAATTATCTCTCAAAGACATCGCCGCTTCATCTTGCCTCGCGCGGACGTCCTTTATTGCTGCAAGGATCTCCTGCAGAGTGACGTCCTTCCTTGCAGAGGAAGTTGCTGATGGACGCACCGGCGATTGGTTGCGCGAGGTGCTAGTCGAAGAGGGCGCTGATGTTGCTTTGGCCCTCTTGCCAGTCCTCTGCAACGTGCTGGCGTTGAGTGAAGCGTCTAGCTTGGCTCTGGTGTTTAAGTCAGCACACGTTGCACACGCGAGCGTCGGGACGCCTTTCAACACCACAGATCGAAAGGTTACGCAACGTGTGTGGAAGGAGTTGCGACAAACCTCGCACTGCTTCGGGTCCTTGGTTTGTATAGGCCTGTTGCAGTGTTCGCAGATGGTTTGGTACGCCTCCGTAACCTTCTCTCCTGTTACACTCATTCTTGCCGGCAACTTACTGGCAGTCGATAATGTAGAGCGTTGGAGTAGATGATCGTAGTTGGAAGTTACCGACAGAGAAATGAATGCTGAGCTCCTCACCAAATGGCAGTTGGAGGAGAATATGAGGAGAAAGAAGAGACAGAGAAACGCACCGACCCGTGTAGATGTTGACCGACGTAGATCTTCCCCGTCGTCTCGTGAGATGTCGCCTCGTGTGCTGATTGGAGAGTAGAGATGCAGGAAGAGCAAGAGAAAAGCGAAGCCAAGCCAAGCGAAACAATTTGAGGTTAGAGTTGAGTGCGAAAGTTGCAGTTAAGTTAACAGCGTGTGGTGAGTGCAGCCTCCAGCGAAAATTATGACAGGCTGAAGGTTGCAATAAGGAGCGTGCAACGAACTGTAAAAAAAACACGCCCGAAGGCAGAAAGCAGCAGAATAGCAGTTCGAAAGAGGAGTGTCGAGTGAAGTCGTTTAGTACTTCGGCAGAGCAGGACAGGGAGCTGAGAGGTAGCTTGAGATGGGAGGTTGAATTTGCCGAGCGCGTGCTCTGTGTTCAGAGTGCGAGCTCGCTATAGCGTGCAGGGTTCTTCGTTGCGATGGCAAGACTTGGCGCTGATCCCATGTGTCTGTCTCGGGCGGCGGGCTTCCGCCCCGTGGCTGTGGTAGGTTTCCATCGCGCCCTGATGTTGTGTGTGAACCGCGAGAGAGAGAGAGAGAGAGAGAGAGACAGACGGAGGGTCGTGATGTTACCGGCTACGGCTTGGAGACTTGCGCGTGTACGTAAGAGAGAGAGAGAGGGTCAGCTGTGTTCAGAGGTGAGAGCCTCAGGACTATAACGTGGCAGAGTGTGTGTGTGTGCGGAGTTTGCGAGTATCTGCGGGCCCTGCGCGGCTACCTTGCATGGGCGGCTAAGGCCACCACATTGTAGGGAAGGGCTGGGCGAAATACATGTGCAGAATAGTAAATAAAGTATTGTTTGTGTTTGACTTCTTTCCTGTTTCCCACCTCTCCCCAGCGTACTCCCATACGTCGGCGATCGCGTGTAAAATCCCGCGAAATAAAGAAATCCTAGTGCCTATACGGAGGAACTAGGTGTTGCTCACCTGTGTTGGAGGCACAGCGTCGCAAATCTAACGTAAGATCTTACGTAGTTTCGTGGTTGCAAATCAATCATGGGATCTTGTGTATGATCTTAGACATGTTCTGATACTGGATCTTTTGTAAGATTATTCGTAAGATCTTATCCCAGATCTTGCAAAACAATTTTAATAGTGTTAGCTTAAGCTCGCCTTGCTGCACGAAATCGTCACCAACCAGGAAATGGCACGACGTGTACCTTTTTTAGGATATATCACGATCATATGAATTCACACATTACAACAAGCCTCCTAAATTTTATAAATGTAATATTTCTGCATTTTGCATATTAGAGTAATCTTGAACCTTTTCTATTGTTCAAAAACGTTGTCTTATCCGGACTCTTTGTGAAGATCTCTGCTGAATTTAGTTGCAAGTCAACTTTTACAATGTCTATTCATTCTTTTCGTAGCTTTTGTTGATATAATATTCTTGCACTTCGATGTGCTTCGAATTTGGATTGAAGTTTCTGAATTTCGCGATCCCGATTGTGCCAGAATTATATTTGTATATAGTTTGTTGAATCATTTAAATTCACATCGACAGATTCACTAAATAAATTTCTAATAAATAATATTTCAAAGACTGCTTTTGATAAAGCAACGTCGAACATTTGTTACCGCACTTTGTTTATAGGTTTTTCAAAAAATCACATTTTTAAATAATCTGATTACATATCTGGTTGTGGATTTTCTATCTACATTATCGCCTGCGAAATCAGAATCTACCGTACGATCTAGTAAGCAGCCTTTATTCAATTTATTTATCACCATGGATTCATTCGAAAAGATTATCAACAACATCGATTAGCTAGGATTGAAATAACCAAAATCAGAGAGAATCGCCACCTCGAAAATAGCCGAAACAAAATTAACAATAATTAAGGAGACTCGAAATATCAAATTTTTATAAACGATGATAAAATATTATTCGGTGATATAAAAGTATCCACTGCTTTCATGAGAAACAAGATGAACCTATAAGGCAAGAAAAATATCGTTTACGGCGAATATTAGTTGTATGAGAATGAGTTATTGGATGGAATGTGACAAAATGAATTGATGTTATGCAGAAGCAAAATGTCGATTGTAAATTTAAGCAATTAGATTTGTTGTTGATATTATAAGACGCGAACACTATTACAATTTTTTGAATATGTAGTTAATTAATTACGTTGAAAAAAAATCAATTATGTAAAGATGACTTATTTGCCATTACCGTGTATCCAGACGCGAGATACGGCGTTCAACGGATTAATTACACGGGAAATAAGTCTCGTTGACGATTTAAGAATTAGCGTGTTTGATGAAAAGAAATGAATATATCACGAGGTGAAAATCGTACAATCGTTTGATGAATGACCTGAAAATTGTTATACATAAAGATTGGAATGATGAAAGGCGTAATCCTCATAATTCTTGTTTTAATTATTTTGTTAGCTTTACGAGGGGTTATAATAATGATATCAGTTTTCGAACAATTCGCGGTATGCGACCATAGACAACCGACTAGGACGTGATATAATCACCACCAGCCAGACAGCTAAGGCTGTCTCCTTTGCGTCTGTCGGTGGCAATGTTAATTTGTTAAATTATATGCTGAGTCTTTCCTGAAGGAATAGACTCCCCGGATCAGTCTGGTGTGGAGATCCCCGGGTGCGAGAAACAAATGTCAATAAAATGGTTAGTTTATTACGTTAAACAATTAAAATAAAAGAATACATAGAGTCCAGCGGCGAGGCGAAACGGCAACTCGAGCGGCTAGGACCTGGCTTCCTCTGGAACACTCTGGCACGTGGTTTCATCTGTAAAAGAATCGTGTGAAGTGTTGTAATCTATTGAAGGAAAGGAATGTACTGAAACGCTGCTTCACTCGAGCTGGTCAGCAAGGTGACGAGCGAAGCGGGACCGCTAGGAGAGGGGTATGCGCAGCGGACGAAATCTCGTTTGTGACGTAGATCTGCTGCGTCGGCGGCTCTCATGCGATCGATAATCGTATGGGAGCCGTGTATGCGAGAGAGAGAGAGAGAGAGAGAGAGAGAGAGAGAGAGAGAGAGAGAGAGAGAGAGAGAGAGCGAGGCAGCCCTGTACCTGCGCTCCGCGGTACCTGAGCTAGTAGATCAGGGCCGTACCTGCATGGACCCAAAATGTGGCCGTTGAAAGTATTTCGCTTTTTATATGATCACGATATGTCAATTCTAAGTCTAGTCTTATATAAATATTTGAGAATCCTTATTGCATATTTGTTTAAGTTTCATCATAACAACTTTGTTATTGAGACGAATAGTTTACAATGTAATACACTTCCATCCATCTGTGTGCAAGCTACTGCTGCTTTGTTATCGCACTACAAGGTGAATGGGAAGAACTTCATTCCTTGAATTACTTTCAGTGATAAGCACACGCTGATTGCCTCTCTGCAGGCATCACTCATAGCCACATACACGGCTTGGCATGTTGACAGGGCTACGTAGGTCTGTTTGTGCGTTCTCCATGCTATCGTGTCTCCGTATAACATAACTACACGTCCGCTCGTAGTAAGTGAGTATTTGCAATCTTCACGGCGTGCGTCTGAAAACGTCTTCATTTCTTCTTTTAAACCTTTGTATGTCAGTTGCCAACTCGCAGAGTAGGCGATATACTTGAACAGCCTGGTGACCACTTTCTATTCGTTTTCAGTTGGGTTCTGCTGATGTCTACTCAGAACGTTGATGGCGTAGGCCAGGTATGGTCTTGTACCTGATTCGAGATACATCAGAGAGCCCACAACTTCTCGTTGATTTATGACATTTTCATCAGTTGGTTCATTCTCTCGTTGCTTTAATTGCTTGTTAAGTACTTTATTCGTTACCATGGGAGTCAGTTGACTTTTAGCTTGTGCATATCCAAATTTTGTCTGCATCTTATTTATAAACTTGATCTGATCCAATCGTATAGTTCTGTCCTTTCTATTTCTTGTTATGTTGATTCCAAGGAATTCTTTAGGCTCACCCAGAAATTTCATTTCGAATTTCTTACTTAATACTTTCTGTACGTCTCTCATCTTTGGCTCGTTATTGCCTGTCAGCAGTATGTCGTCGACGTACAACAGCATTATTATACAGTTGTTATTTTCTGTATATACAAATAAGCATGTATCTCTATTGTTGGCTTGAAAGCCCAGGTGCTTAACAAATTCTAAGAAATGTGCATTCCAGTTCTTTAGGCTTGTCTTTAAACTATATAGAGATTTGTGGAGCTTCCATACTTTCGTCTGCCTTTGGTTCTCATATTCTTCAAAACCGTCTGGTATTTCCAGGTATATTTCTCGTTTTATGGGGCTGTGGAGGAATGCTGCTTTGACATCCAGTTGCCACATTATAAAATCGTGTTTGTTTGCGATAGCAAGAACTGCTCTTACTAATGCAAGTCGTGAACAGGTGCGTATGTCTCACAGAGATCGTGTATGTTCGAATCCTTGAATCCTCCTATTACAATTCTTGCCTTGTAATCTGGATACTCGGTTCCGTTGTCTTTACGCTTGAAGACCCATCTTAAGTCCAAGATGTTCAGTTTCTTTCCATCTTTACATTTGCTATCGACCACTTCATACACTTGGTTCTTCTGCAAAGCTTCTCTTTCCTTTCCTTCCTGCCACTTGTCTGCATCTGATGATAACACAGCTTCTCGATACGATTTTGGATCGCCGTTGATCGTCGTCAGTAATGCATATAAGCCATATGCACTTAATCCTTCGATTTTCTCCTGTTTCTCGACTGCAGGGGCAGCATCTGTGCTCTGTGTCTGCTTTCGAGTAACGGGTCAGTGCACTACCCTGGGAGCTGGTTTTGCTGCTGTCTTTTATGTCTCTTTTCGTGGTCTGCCTTTCTTCTTGGGTGCAATCGCCACTTCTTCCGGTCGGTCTGAGCTTTCCTCTTCGAATTCGTACAACCAAGTTTCTTTGTTCAGGTCTTCATTTGTTACTGTCCAATTCTTTATGTCTTCGTGTTTGTAGACGTCTCCGAAAACTTTGTTTTCAATTAACTGTAGTTTCGGCTTTCGTACACTTTGCCATCTTCTGGGTTCAGCAGCAGATAGCCCGTGTCTGTGTATCCTACCATCACCGTTTTGATCGACAGTTTATCAAACTCGGTTTCCTGTTGTCCTTGGTTCTTTGTGAAAGCGACGCATCCAAACCTTCGGATTTGGTTGATGTGCACTTTTGCTTCCGGGTTAATCACGGGCATTGGTGATTTGAAATCGAGGGATTTATGAGGCGTCGGGATGTACAGGTATACGGCTACTTTAAATACCAAGTCCCAGGCATTGGCCGGGAGTCTTGCAACATACATTAGGGCGCTTGTAATCTTCTGGATCGTCTGGTTATAGCGTTCTGCGATGCCGTTTTTTCTACACCATATTTATCCTGTCGAAATATATAGTACATTTGTAATGTATACTGCCAAGTTCAGGTCAAGTTCAATGTATACGGTCAAGCTCAGAATATATATAGTATGCGCGCTAGAATGAGTGAGCGCACTAATGAGTGTGTGAGGGGACACACACATGTAAGTATCCCCTCTTGGGGTACATGCGTGTAAGTCACATGACCACTAGCGGTGCCGAGAATATACGAGTCTCGCACATCGCTCTCTTGGGTTCGAGCCGTCGCCGAATACACATGGTGTGCGCGACACATGATAGCTGTACATAGTAATAATAAATCCACATTAAGAAAATCAGAAAATCCTCTCTGTGTTAAACCTTATTTCATCATGGTAGCAGATCGTTGGTTTCGATTGCACTCATACAACCTTCGGGAAATATGAGGGCAATAGTGTAAAATAAAGTGAGATTAAAAGCCACGTGGTGTGAGAAAATTTTCAAAGAGGAAAATATAAGTGAAAATAACTTGAAGAAGAAAAATATTTGCAAGGACATAAACTAGAAGTATACGACTCAATAATTAGAGAAAAAATTTATAGAAAAAGCGAAAAATCAGTGTGATGCACGCGAATTAAAAAGTGATCGTGAAACACGTGATCTAGTGCAAGCAGAGAGCACTTGGGTTTATGAATAACGAAGCAACGTCGAAAACGAAGAAAGTCGTGAAAATTAAAAACAAGATTCCGAACACGAAGGAACGTTCGAGAATTACCGAGAAATTGAAGAAAATTTTGTAGTTGAGTAGAAAATTAAAATTCAAGTAGGCGAAATAGAGAAAAAAGATTTGACTATACCGAAGTTCGACGGAGAGGATTATAGTATGTGGAAAAAAAAGATAGAATTATTTTTGAAATTAAAGAAATGTCAAGAAGTTATATCAAGAATGAAAGATGAGACAAAGGATCCCTAGGACGAATAAGATTTAAAGGCAATGAATATAATTTATAATTCGATCTCAAATAGGCGACTAGAATATATCTATGAAGAAACGACAGCCTATGGAATAATGAAAAAGTTTGATAACATGTATAAGAAGGAGTCTACAGCTCTACAAATAGTCTGCAGAAATAAACTGGAAAAATTAAAATTGTTAAAATACAGTTATACTGCCACATGCTTCAGTGATTTTGAGAAAGCAGTGAATGATTTGAAAGCCGCAGGTGCCACAATAAGTGAAAAAGAGAAGCTAAATTATATGCTCAACACTCTGCCAAACCACAGTTATATTGGTGATTTGATAGATACGTTACCAGAAAGTGATCAAACAGCAGAATACGTAAAGAATAAAATACAAATAGCTGAAATGAAGAACGGAAACGAAGACTCAGAAAGAAAGTCCAACACCTTCGTCACGAAAAAGGGAAAATGTTACAAGTACGGTCAAACCGGGCATTTTGCAAGAGAGCGCCAAGATGGCGGCCAAGCGGGAAACAGCGGCAAAACATGGCGAGATTCAACACGTGGCAGCAACAACAGCAGAAGCAGAGGAAGAAGAGGCAACTCTGAGCAAACACCAGAGAGCGCGGAAACTTCCGCCATCACCAGCAACAGCAGCAAGGGACCAGCACTACACACGATCAGAGCAGCGCAGGGGCCAATGCCTGGATAGCAACGGTACACGCAGCGAAGAACGATAAAGCGAGGTTAGGTAATGAAATTCAGTGGCTACTTGATAGCGGGTGCTCTGATCATATAATAAATAATGACAGGTACTTCGAAAAATGTATCGATTTAAAGAAACCCATAAATATTTATCTCGGTGATAATAGTCCGGTAAAAGCAACAAAAATTGGAAATATTGTAAGTTATTTTGATGCGTTTGGTAAAAAGAGTAAAGTCAATATGAGTAACGTATATTATGCTAAAGAAATGAATATGAATTTGACTAGTTTTGGTAAACTAACTGATAATAATACAATTATCTCGAAAAATAACATTGCAAAAATTATAGATAAAGATAATAATTTAATAGCTGTTGCCTATAAAGAAAATCGAACTTACAAGATGACTAGTAAATTAAATTTCGAGGAAAAGATTGTAAACAGAGCAGACAGTAGTAACAATAATAATATTAGTTTGAAAGAGAGATGGCATAGAATGTTAGGACATGTAAATTTTAGCTATTTGAATACACTGTGTAAACAACAGTTGTTAGGTGGTATTCCAAATGAACTTGAATCAGAATGTATGAAGTGCTAAACTTGTATTGAAAATAAAATGCACAATCTGCCGTTCAACAATAATACAACAAAGGCGAATGATATATTAGAAATTATACACACGGATGTGTGCGGTAGTTTGAAAACCGGTTTGAATGGAGAAAAATATTATGTTTCTTTTATTGACGATTATAGTAAAATAGCTGGAGTTTACTGTATTAAAACTAAAGATGAAGTTTTTGATTGCATGGTTCAGTATATAAATGAAACTGAAAATTTAACGGGAAAAAGAGTAAAGAAAATTCGATGCGACAATGGTAAGGAATATTTGAATAATCGATTCTATAAATTTGCCAAAGAAAAGGGTATTTTTATAAATAATTGTCCAGCATATGTACATGAATTGAACGGTACAGTGGAAAGGTTTAATAAAACAATTATGGATATGGCACGTTGCTTGTTAGAAGAAGCGCAAGTAGATAAAAAATATTGGCCTGAAACCATATGCGCAGCAACGTATTTAAAAAATCGTACATTAGGAAATACAATTGAAAGGAAGACTCCTTATGAAATTTTCTTTAAGAAAAGGCCAAATGTAGAAAATTTAAAATTATACGGGAGTAGAGTATTTGTTAGAAAACCAGAACAAAAAAGATTATCCAAATGGGATAAGAAAGCGGAAATGGGAATTCTGTTAGGATATAGCAAAGTCGGTTATAGAGTACTAGTTAATAATAAAATAACTGTTGCGAGACATGTTGATGTTGTCGAAAAACATGAAAAATGTATAGGTTTTGTTGATAACGAATCTGAATATTTATTTCCATCTACTTCAAATCTCGAGTCAAGTAGGGAAAAAGAAACCGATATTGAAAGTGATCTCGAAGATAATGTTTTTGAAAGTGCAGATGAGAGCGAAAAAACACAAAATATAACAAAGCAAAATGAAAATGTAAATGTAAAGTCAAACACTCCACGCAGATCTACGCGTGAAAGAAAGAGTCCGATAAGGTATCCAAATATTGCTACGCCTTCATTTATAAATCAATCTTTGGAAAAGTTTATAAATAATAATAATAATATTTCCGTACATTACTGTAGAGTAAATGCACCTTGTACGTTTGTGAAAGCGTTGAATAGTAATGATAGTAAAAATTGGCAATAAGCTATGAATCAAGAAATAGAGTGTATAAATAAAAATAAAACTTGGAAATTAGTAGATAAAGTAGAAGATAAGAAAGTCTTGGACGTTAAATGGGTTTATACCAGAAAATCAGACGATAGATATAAAGCTAGGTTAGTTGTGAGTGAATTTTAACAAACTGATGTAATTGATGACATATACGCTCCAGTTGCAAAGAATCAAACATTAAAAATTTTGTTTTCTTATTGTTGCCAAAACGGCTTAAGAATTGAGCAAATGGATGTAGAAACCGCATTTTTATATGGCAAAATAAACTCAGAGTTATATGTCTATCAACCAAGAGGTTACGAAGATGGATCAAATAAAGTTTACAAATTGTCAAAAGCGTTGTATGGATTGAGAGAAAGTCCTAGAGACTGGTATGAGTGCTTTGATGAGTGCATTATAAAATTAGGATTTAAGAGAAGTAATGCAGATCTCTGTTTATACAAAAAAGAAAAAGGAAACGATGAAATTTATATTTTGATTTACGTAGATGATTTATTAATTTGTTGTAAAAGTAAGGAGAAAATTCGAAATATTAAGAAACTCTTGTCAGATAAATTCAAAATGAAAGATTTAGGAAAAATTAAAGAGTATCTTGGAATAAATATTGAATATGACTGCAACAATTGTGAAATGAAACTAAGTTAAATGAAATACATAGAGTCTCTAGCTGATAAATATAAAATAATAGTAGTAAAGTAGTAAAAGATAGTAGATTGTATTCGCTCCGTGCGAAGCTTGACCCGCCATCTACCGACCGAGTACCGCAATAAAATAAGACTTCTCGTACTGGCTTATACTGCACATATGATGAAATATATTTTTATTATAAATTAAAAAACGCATTTGAAGGAATGCATACACACATGTTGTGTTACTCAGCTCGTTGCTGATCAATTTACAAAAATTCTCATTTATTTTCAATCGGTAGAAGTGGAGAAAATGCGATTTGAAAACTCGTATCTATCCGCAGCACCGAGCGTATGGAGGTTAGAGTACCATATATAACCGTGCGTCCAAAAGCGCGGTGCTTCAAATTCAAAATACAAGTGACATTAATGTTTTGTAAACAGCGTTGTCAATTGGTTTTATTAATACTTTAATTTGTTATATTTAATACAGTCCTTCTCCATTATCTATACAATGTTTATATGACATTCATGCACTGCATTTCATTTCACTTGACCAGACCAAGTCATTAACTTCTAATTCATTGTATTATGCTGTCTAATTAAATAAATTATTAGATATTGTTAGCATGATAATAGTGCAAAATCCCCTATAGCACCCGATAATTTGGCAACATTGCATTGCAAGACTGGCTAGATTCGGCAATATTGCTAGCGCGTAAAACAACATTGCTGCAACCATTAGGCAATGTTGTCACGCACCAAAATGTCCGCTTTTTCATTGCAAGGCTGGTTACCTCCCACAGAAATCCCAATATTTTGGGAACATTGCCTAAAGATTGCCCTACCAGATTGAGCAATATTGCATGAAGCCTTATTAATATTCCTGCAAGTATTTAGGGAACATTGCTACTAGATTGTGTAATATTTAACTAATACTGCGCTAACCTTAAAATATTTTCGCATCTTTATAAAAAGTGTAATGGTTGCAGCAATGTTGTTCTACGCGCTAGCAATATTGCCGAATCTAGCCAGTCTTGCAATGCAATGTTGAGGCAATGTTGCCAAATTATCGGGTGCTATAGGGGATATCTTTCTTAACAAAACTAAACCTACAATGAACCCATTCGATCATTCATTGTGGCTTCGAATACATGAGATAAAAATTTCACATTTTGCTTGATACGGTGATTAGGGTCAAAATATCAAATCAGTCAATTAAAGTGATAACACAATAGAGATTATTTAAACTTATTCATAAGGTTTTGGCATTTCCAAAAAGATTACACATCAATACTTTTTGATTTATAGTTCAGAAGTTAATTCAAGCACATTCGTATCTTTTAAAATTGAAAACCACGAGCAAATGCTTAAAATTATTTTGAATTTTTCTAATAACTTCTGAATTATAAATCAAAAAGTATTGATGTGTAATCTTTTTGGAAATGCCAAAACCTTATGAATAAGTTTAAATAATCTCTATTGTGTTATCACTTTAATTGACTGATTTGATATTTTGACCCTAATCACCGTATCAAGCAAAATGTGAAATTTTTATCTCATGTATTCGAAGCCACAATGAATGATCGAATGGGTTCATTGTAGGTTTAGTTTTGTTAAGAAAGATATTTTGCACTATTATCATGCTAACAATATCTAATAATTTATTTAATTAGACAGCATAACACAATGAATTAGAAGTTAATGACTGGGTCTGGTCAAGTGAAATGAAGTGCAGTGCATGAATGTTGTATAAACTTTATGCAGATAATGGAGAAAGACTGTAGTAAATATAACAAATTAAAGTATTAATAAAACCAACTAACAACGCTGTTTACCAAACATTAATGTCACTTGTATTTTGAATTTGAAGCACCGCGCTTTTGGACGCTCGATTATATATGGTACTCTAACCTCCATACGCTCGGTGCTGCGGATAGATACGAGTTTTCAAATCGCATTTTATCCACTTCTACCGATTGAAAATAAATGAGAATTTTTGTAAATTGATCAGCGACGAGCTGAGTAACACCACATGTGTGTATGCATTCCTTCAAATGTGTTTTATAATTTATAAAAATATATTTCATCATATGCGCTATATAAGCTAGTACGAGAAGTCTTATTGTATTGCGAAATGTGCCCAATAGGCGGCGACACCGTATTCGCCTATCCCCTCCAACGGATTGCGCGGAGCGAATAGTACTCCCATGGAGACAAATCTAAAACTCGAAAAGGCTGAAAATTGCAAGTCAAACATAAAGTATAGAAACTTGATAGGTGCTTTATTATACATAAGTTTAAATACGAGACCGGATATAAGCTTTAGTGTAAATTACATTAGTAGATACCAAAATAGTTATAATGAAACACATTGGAAATATGCTATAAGAGTGTTAAAATATTTGTACTTAATGCAAGATCTGATTTTTTATTATAAAATGAATGAAAGTTGTAATATTATAGAATATTATGTTGATGCCGACTGGGCTGGAGATATCATATATCGAAAACCTACTACAGGGTATGTAATACAAATGTTTGGAAATGTAATTGACTCGAAGTCTAGAAAACAAAAATGTATCGCTAAAGCGTCAACATATGCAGAGTATGTTGCTTTATCTGAAGTTGTAAGCGAACTAGAATATATTCGAGAATTAGTAAAAATATTCGACATAGATATAAGTGAACCGATAAAAATTTATGAAGATAATTCTTAATCATAAGATATTGCAAACAAAGGAAACATGACAAATAATTCCAAGAACATTGAAAAACACTATCATACTGTTCATGAGAGTGTAAAAGAGAAATTGATCGAAGTTTGTAAAATTGATACGAATGAAAATGTCGCGGACATATTTACTAAAGCGCTGTGTAAAGAAAAGTTTGAGAAATTCAGAAGTTGTTTAAATATAAGATAATACATTATAAATGTAAGGAGGCGTGTTGAAATATATGGTACATTTGTAATGTATACTGCCAAGTTCAGGTCAAGTTCAGTGTATACGGTCAAGTTCAGAATATATCGACGGCTGAGTGGAATAACACCGTATCTCAGCGGAGGCTTCAAGATCGTCGTATTCCGGTTGCGGCTTCGAGAACGTCGTATGCCAGAAGAGGCTTCGAGTAGATACTATATTGTGTTAATAGTTGACACTATCTTTTTCAAAATCTTTTATCGCGTCTATTTATCAAGAAACACAAAAGTAAAATTGGTTTTTAAAGCCAATCCTAAGATACGATGTTCTTGAAGCCTCTTCTAGGATATGACGTTCTTGAAGCCTCTTCTGGCATACGACGTTCTCTCGAACCCACCACTGGGATACGACGATCTTGAAGCCTTCGCTGAGATACGGTGTTATTCCACTCAGCCGTCGATATATAGTATGCGCGCTAGAATGAGTGAGCGCGCTAATGAGTGTGTAAGGGTACACACACATGTAAGTATCCCCTCTCGCGGTACATGCGTGTGAGTCACATGACCACTAGCGGTGCCGAGACTATACGAGTCTCGCACATCGCTCTCTTGGGTTCGAGCCGTCGCCGAATACACATGGTGTGCGCGACGCATGATAGCTGTACATAGTAATAATAAGTCCACATTAAGAAAACCAGAAATTCCTCTCTGTGTTAAACCTTATTTCATCATATCCAAAACTTCCTTAGTCTTTCCACTG
This sequence comes from Pteromalus puparum, assembly GCA_012977825.3. Taxonomy (NCBI): domain Eukaryota; kingdom Metazoa; phylum Arthropoda; class Insecta; order Hymenoptera; family Pteromalidae; genus Pteromalus; species Pteromalus puparum. The sequence continues at coordinate 26,669,612 of CM053168.1, read as the reverse complement.
GTAAACTCAGTCCCTTGATCGCAGTCCAGGTAACAGAATTTTTCATCCTTCCCACATATATTTCGACACTTAGCTACGAAGTCGTCAATGCATTCAGCGGCGTCTGACTTGTGTGTCACTGGGTAGGCCATTGCGAAGCATGAAAAATTATCGACCAACACCACTATGAACCTGCAACCTTTAGGATATGTAGCCGGTGTAATAGGCCCCATTGTATCAGCGCTGACTCTTTGCAATGGTTCCTTCGCCATTTCCTTATCGTTATCAAACGTTGGTCTATTTATTTTCGCAACCTTACATATTTCGCAAACTTTCAAGCACGTTCCGTGATCTTTCTCTCTGAATTCCTTGATATTCGGGTACAACGTTCTTAAAACTTTTTCAATTTTATACCAATCGTCTTAAACGAATCTTCAAATTTTCCTTCCCGAATCTTTACTTTCGTGTTTGTATTATAAATATTTATTATTTTATTTTCTAGATACACATATAGACTCTGATCTGTGAAACGTTTAAGTGATAATAGATTCCTCCGTAGGTTCTCCGCGTATATTACTTTATCTAACATTTATAACTTTGACTTTAACATTTGACAATTCAAACTTGACTTGACTCCGATTAGTTGATTTTATGTCTGACTTTTCATATTTATTGGCACATCCCATTACGCGGTTTGTCTTTTCGTTCAATTGCATTGTGAAATTAGAGTTGGTCATATGCTCAGTTGAGTCTGAACCAATAATGAACTTTTTCTTTTCTGGAGTTGGCGATCGGAAAGCTGATCGCCCAGTTGGCGACTTGTAGGGCGCCTACCTGAAACGATATAGTGACTGGCTCTCGTCTTTCCTCCGTTTTCGTTTCAGTTGTTCTTTTGCATAAGGACTCATGCCCTTTCCTCGGTGTGGTGTAGTCTGCTGATATGTGGCCGAAGGTGTTGCAGTTGAAATATTTCATATTATTGGGTGGACAGTCTGCGGTCACATGGCTCTGACTGCCACACGACTCGTATTGCTTGTGCTGCCTGTCCTTGCTTTTGAAGCATCTCTTCAAATAATGCAGGCTTCTCTGGAACTTTCTGGTGTGCGTTGCCAATCTGAAAAGTTAAGTATTTTAGTTGGTTATATAAGTAATTTCTTTACCCGTACCGTGAACTGCTAAATTTTCTGCCGTGACTATTTCCGGCAAAGCTAGCATTACTGTTTTGTAGAGCAGGCATTTCTTCTCTACTTCTGCCAGCTTAGAGATTCTTTCATTGTTCTCATATTTTCTGACTAGATTTTCAAATCTTAGACAGAACTCAAACAATGATTCTTTATCTTTATACTACCTTACGTTGAACAATCGTTTTGAGGTCCATCTCAGCAGTCTTGGATCATCAAATCCGATTTCGAGGCTTCCTGCGTCTTCCTTCAATCTTTCCATGGAGACATGTCTTTATCGCTGTTCGTACCGTGTTTTTCATGATAAGCCGACGTTCCATTTGTACTGATTAAAGCCCTGAAACGACCTTGCGGCATTTCTATCTTCTGTCACCAGAAATAGAGAATGGCTACAAATCGTCGCATGTTGAACTTGTCTTTTCGATTGCAGATAATACATTTCCTTGGTACGTACGTCACTTATCACCTTAGGTTTAACTAAGTTGGTAGTGACTATAGCAGGTTTGTCTGGAGCAAGAAAACTTATCTTTTAGGTCAGCTTTCACTTGTGATCATGCCCTGATCCTTTAGCTTCAAGTTGTCGACTGATCTCGTTATCTTGTTCAGATTCTCTTTAATGATTTGAATCAACCTTCGTTTTTCCTTGGTCTTGAACTTAAAGGGTACTCGTGGACATGGACTTGAAACGTATTCGTGGACACGAACGTAATGCGTATTCTTGGACATGGACATATTACGTATTCGTGGACTTGAACGTAATGCGTATTCTTGGACATGGACATATTACTTATTCGTGGACTTGAACGTAAGGCATATCCATGAGCATGGACATGGAGCGTACTCGTGGATGTGGGCGTAGTGGCTCCTGTTCTCTCTATGACGCTACAGAGGTTTATGTTTCTTAGCTGTAATAAATACATGTGGGCGTTAGTATGCGGTTGAGAGGATACCCGTACAAGGCTCCCGATACTTTGTGCACAAGCAGTGGGCTAACTTGCAGTCAGTCGAGGCACTTTCTAAGAGAAAAGCTCCCCAACCAACCTAGTCTCTTCTTGCAGAATGTGTGCCGAATCTCGGCTCCTGCTGTTTGAGACCCACTGAGCACGAGAACAGGTTTGGCAGATCTTTGTGAGGGTCTAGTTTTTTTGAGCGTGGAACACTGACTAAGTGTCTGTACGTGCGCACGTACCAAGTCATAAACGTGGGTCCATGTTAAACCTCTCACAGATCCGCACAGACTCTTACATACATATAATCGTAATACATTATACTTAGATCCTACTTATATCCATACAATCGTCATACATTATACTTAGACAAGACTTCATTACTTAGTATTAGCTTCTTACTATGCGGCTGGTTACTATTCAGATGTTTCCACTGTAGAGTGTCAGCCAGATTTCCTCGTCAGGACGATCGTGGTACAGATCGTAGTGTTCCAGAATCTTTTCTCGAACTTCTTCCCAGTTCGAGCTTAAGCTTGGATCTGTTGAAACATTTTTTAATTAATATTTAGCATTTTAAACGTCTTTTCCCTTTCCCACATTTTAAGCTTGTAATTATTTGCGTTTTTATTGATTTATTTAATCAATTTATTGCAGAGTTTGCTTATACACCAGCAGCCCCACCTACGCGGTGTCTGTTAACAGAACAGCACGCAGGCAGACTTACACTAGATACATGAGCGTGCGTGATCAATTTTAAACTTTGCCGCGTATATTGAGAGTGATCATGTGACCTGCGCGTCTGTGCACAGCCCGTTTGCGGCTCTCGCTTTATCATGCGTGTCTAAGTTTTACGTTTATCGTGCGTATTCTTACAACATGTTTATAGATATATTGCGTACGTAAGCTATCGGCCGTGTAACCCAATCGTAGCGACAGTAACTCTTCCTCCGTTCTGTACAGTTTACTTGCGAGAGAAAGTGGCGGCTATGTTGGCTTGGCTGCCTAGCAACCCCCTTTGTCCGAAGCTTGTTCTGAGAATTTCAGCGCGCGCTCTTGTCTGTTAGAAATTCTTGGAAAGGCGATTTGTCGACTTGAATTTTCACGTTTTGACGCGTTTTGATTTTACGAACTTATGCCTTTTTCTATATACGTATTCACGTCGTTGTCTTTGCTTGTTTTTCGTAACATTGATTTTATTCGATTTTACTCAACACATTTTTTGAGACTTAGATATTCGGCTTTGTTACATGTTTTTCACTTCACTTTTTTTTTATTTTCACTCGCATGCATCTATTTCACTTTTAAACCGAGACTTTATTTTTATTATAAAAACCCTGATTAAACCAAAAAGCGTTTTTCTTTGTTCTGCGTGTTATGTCATTTTATGTATGCTTAGTGTACTTACACATGTCACTCGAACTCGTCTTTGGCTTCTCGTGTATGCGGCGTGTTCGTGGCGTTTCACTGGGAAGCGGTGCGTGCTTTTCTGGTCTTCTACGTCGAGAGTAGATCGTGGTCCTTTTCGTATCACTTTAACTATCACTTTGTCACGCGGTGGAAGCGAGCGGGGTTCATAACTTGTCGGTATATTAGTTATATCTAGACGCAAATGACAAGGATGAGGTGATACGCGAAAGGAAAACACTGTAAATTATAAAGGAAATAAACATGGCTTTATTCTGAGGCTGAATGTAACGTGAACACAGAGAGATTCGTGGCGTAGCTGAGGAAGCGTGTGACTTGCTCGGAGAGCGCGCACGAAGTGAGTCGGCGAGAGCAGCGCGCCGACGAGCGCAGCGGCAAGCCACGTGGTTGTGGCGCTTCTGAGAGGCGCTGGGGCAGAGTGGCGAGCAATAGATGACGAGGGTTATCGCCAATATTCTAACATATTTTAAAAGGTCTTTTTTTCTCGTTCTTCTGGTTAACTAAATTCAGTCAATTCGGCAGTTTTATCGAACGACTTGTAATTCAAAACTAAACTTTTTTGTTCTATTATTCTATTCTACACCTTCGCGTATAAGCTATAAATAGTTTAAATGCAACATCTGATTCAAAGGCAAAAGAAGCAAATAGCAAATTACATGAATATAGAAAAAATATGTCAATTGAATAAAAAATTAATGAAACAATAAGATCGCGTCATAATAGAGTAAATGCAACATCCGTTTCAAAGGCAAAAGAAGCAAATAGATTACGTGAGTATAGAAAAACCAGAAAAGAGATTATTGTACATGATGATAAACAGTGAGGTAGACGGGAGGATTGTTTATAATAATGGTTTATTTATTGTAATATATAGTAATGCCTAGCATGCGTGTGCGCTCCAAGAGCGTACAGCAACGAGTGGGGTGTCGTAGTCGCGCAGAGACTATATGTCGGACGACTCGCATATATAGTACTGGTGGGGAGTCGCACATGTGTGTGTCTATCCTATACGCAATGCTATACCTACGGTGCGCAACGAGATGAGACTCACTGTCGAGTAATAAGAAATAACAACAGGTAATAAAACATATATCAATTGTTGCTATAAGAATAAAATTCATATTGATGTTAAAACAACATATCCAACCGAATTAATAAATTTATTATTTATTAAAAATTTAAAAAGTAATACTTATGGAAAAACTGCTGCCAATTCATTGGCACGTAGCTTCCTCCAACGAAATTTATTGTCCCAATAAATAAAATATTATTTTAAAATACAGTATATGAATGATATTTTAAATATTTCCAAGTTTAATTATTTTGCTGTAGAAGCAATTTTCTTATAGCAAAAGATGTAGAATAATCAGAAAGATCCGATCACAATCTCCAAAAAAGCGAAGTTGCAGAATCGATCGTTTAATTTTAAAGATATATTTTTTTATAAATTTTGGAGAAAAATCGGTTTTTACATTTCAGCTCTTTACTTGACAACTGGACAACGAAATTGTTTAAAATTTCAACAGCAGTTAGCTTTGTTTATGGTGAATCACTAAATAAAATTTTGAAGCATTTGACTGCATTATTTTAGAGATATGAGGAATCAACATATTTTCGAAAAAAAATTCAAACCTTCATATCTTAAGAACCATAGGGGTTTCAAAGCTGCGCAATGAACTTAGCCAAAACACATAAAATATCTACCTTCTCCCAAAATCTCAAGTGCTATAAGGCCTTTTTGCGCCATCATCATCATCATTTTTTTCAGTTTTCGATTTATCACTCAAAATGTTAATGAAATAAAATTTGCCACGTGACTTATGAACATGATTTTTTCGTGAGGTTATAATGTTTAGTTTCAGAGATATGAATTAAAAAAAATCATCTTTTTTATTTTATTTGCCGAAGGGAGCGGTCAATCCCGAGGACCAAACGGGGAAAAGTAGATAATTTTATTATCTTTCAAATGCTCCTAGCTGAATTGTTTGTAACAACTGAATGATTGAAAAAAAAAAAAACGAAAAATAGTTTTTTTTAAAAATCAAAAATTCGCCATAAAAAAAACGGTGTGCGTCTCGGGACGCCTGACAGAAATGATAACTTAAATTGATTCAAGTAGTAACTATTTAAAATTGAACACATGCAGTGTATGAAATACCTATTGATTATTATTGAAATGAATATACATTTTTGAAAAGATTATAATTAAATAACGAAATTATTCTAAAATAGTTTATTTAAAGATAATGATTATAAATCTCGTATTAAATATATAAGCTTATTTCATATTAAATATATTTGCTTTGTACAGTAATCAACTTTCTTCAGTAGCTGTTGTTGTCTCGGTAGTATTTTCATTATTTAATCCTACAAAGGTAACGATTGGCTTATGATAACTGTAATAAGAAACGAAATTATTACACTCAATATAATCTAGAAATCTTGCAAATACTGTATCTAAAGTTGTGCCATGATTAGTAGTAGATTCATGTGGATTATTAATCAATTTTAATTGTAATTTTGATTCAAGAAATGATACCAAATTTTGCGCTCTATCAGAAGCAAAATTAACATTAAAATCTCCGCCTAAAGTGAATGGTAATTTATGATTATTTTTGCCAAGTACATTCGAACCTTCAGGTGTGTATATTAAAGTTGTGAATGAATAAATTCAATAATACTTGAAATGCTTTTGTTAGGGTGTAAGCGAGTTCACCAAACTAACAATATAAAACTTATTAAACACGGGTGCCCGCTAAATCTCCCATACGGGTGACCCCAGTGAAACCGAGTGTCGCGGCGAAACTGTTTGAATTCGCTACTTTAAAATGGCATTGAATAAAATATTTGTTTTAAGAAACTTACTTTATCGACGTTCGGGAAACCTCCAAATTCGACCTTCTCGTTGAGTCTCCAATACGAATGAATGTAAGGCTCGGATGGTGCTCTCTTCCAGCCAGAGAACAGACGTATAAGATATGTTGGTCTTTTCGAAACGTGTTTCTTTTTGTTAATCCAAAGGTGTGGTGGTAATAATTTACACTTCAAAACTTAAAATGCGGTTCCAAAATGATTTATTGAAACTTAGACTCAAAAATTAAATTTGGTTTGAAATGGCAGTCGATGAAAAAGAATGAGATTGAATCTTGTACAGAATAAAAAGAGCGTCCTACATCGAGGAGCGCACGCACTGGAGTGAAGTCAAGGGGAAGGTACGCTAAGGAGAGAGCGTCTTAGCTTTCTCCCACGCAGGGTCTTTACTTCTCCTCTCTTCGTGCTTCAGCCTGGCCGTGCTCTTTGTCTTAGCATTAGGCTTTATGGGCCTGTGCTATCGTCAACGGCTAAACTGCAGCGTCAGCTGTACACGCGCACTTCAGCCGAGGGAGGAGAAGTTGTTTTGGTTTCGAGTACATTCCTTTCGCGTTTGTTAAGCGACGAAGTTTCTAGGCCTTTTTATACGATTCTTATTCTATATTGTTATATCTGAAACTTCGTCACTTAACACCCTCCCCCCCTTGAAGACGTTTGTCGTCCTCGACAAACTGATTGCCTAAGGGTATGTGGTACATTTGGTGAAAACAAACAGGTTAATTAGCGTTTCTAGATTTCACCTAATGATAGCTATGTGGGATGGAGGTGCTCAGAGATGGTGTTATATAGATTATGTGTTTGTGTGTGATTGTTGTGTTGGTGTATTGCAGAACTGTTCGATCTTATTGTTACTTTTTGTTATGAGTGTCTTTTCTTTCTATATTTTTCTCCAGGGTTTAACTTGTTGTTTCAGACGTGGTCTGGAATACTTGTGCAATGCATTCTGTTATTTTGACGCATGTACTTTGTTTATTCACCCTCGTAAAAATTTTTATTTAAGGAGAGAAAAAGACATTTTCCTTTTTTTTTTCTACAAGAAGAAAAAGAAAAATTTTATTTTACACATTTTACGTGTGTTGTGGTCCCAGTTTGCATTGTTTGTGTGTTAGTGTAACTGTGTCTTTGTGTAATTGGTGGGATATTAGTGTGGTTAGGTGAGATATCAAGGGTTGATGAAATCTGACGCTTCGTAATTTTAGAGACCTGCATGATTTTAATTTGGTGTCCTTGGTCCATGGTCCTTCTATAATATAACGAATTTAATCCTAATACGTAATATTATGTATATGTTATATGCTAAATATATGATATACGTGCTTTTTTAATTGGTGCAGGGTCAAGTTGAAATAATTGGTCGTAGGTCCATTTTTATAAAAGTATAAAACGTATATTATTATAAAATACACTATATGATATTGGGTACTCTTACATTATTTATGGCTAACTTCTAGAGGTAGTTGGGTCCAGCCTTTGTTTGTCTTAATAGAAAAAAAAAATGTAACGTACTCTACATTTGGTAACAATATTAAAGGTTAAAAATGGTAATGGTAACTCTAAATGAGAAAAGATGTTTGTATTTTATCCTAATCTAAAGCTATTTTGGCCGAGGCTTCTGCGATGAGTAGGGCCTCTACTAACTGAGCACCTAGTTTCTTCAGCTCCTGTTGTTCATGTGTCTCTTCTTCAGCTATGCTGTTGTTTGATGATGTGTCGTGGTATGGTGTGTATGTGGTGGTATGGGGTCTTCTCAATGTTGTTGTTGTTGCATTTTTGTTTTTTTTTTCTTCTGTTTGGTCTATTTCTTTTGTTGGTGTGTTTGTTTTGGTTTCTGATATCCTGTTTTCGGTTTGAGGGGTATTTTGTTTCTTGTGTTTCTTTACTAGATTTTCCCAGCTGCATATTTTGATGTGGTTCTTCCATTCTGCTTTTGTTATCTGTTCTCCGCAGACGAAGTGCATGGTGTGTGTGTGAGAGGGTTTTCCTGTTTTCCATTTGGCATCGTATTCTGCCGGTGCGTTTAATAGTGCGGTGATGGCCTGTTGTTTTGTTGCGAAGTGAAGAAAACCTATGTATTTTGTTATGCCTGGTTGGTGTACTCTATCATAGTTTGTTAATCCTTCAAACTTCTTGAAATCTTCAACGAAGTCTTTCAGGCTCTTACTGTCTGGTATGTTGACATATACCGTTTTGTTTTCTTTTGTTTGTTCGTTTTCGTCAGTGATCTTTTTTATTGTCCCTGTGTTGTTTTTCTTTTCCAAAGCGTACCTTACTGGGAACTCATCATTTCTATTTTTCACTGCTTTTGCCGCTGCGGTCTCTGTTTCATATTCTATGAAGACCATTGACATTTGTTTGCCTGTTATCTTATCTGGTAGATTAGCGAATCTTTGATCTTTTATTGTTCCATATTGTTTGAATTTTTGTAATATTTCGATGTTTTCTTCAGGTAGTCTCATGCATACTGTGTTTGGTATGATTCGCTTTGTTTCAAGTTTCATTTCTTCGTTTTGTTCTTTTGGCAGTCTTCTTTCTGTTAGATATCTTGGTCTGAATTTAGGATGGCAATCCTCCTTAGCTCTTAATGCTTCTTCACTTGTGCTGTAGGTTATGAAGTTTATGACTTTGTCAGTAACTTCATAGTTGTTTTTGTTGAACATAGGTATCGTTTCGAAATCCTCTATTTTACCGTGTGCTGCGAAAAGGTTCATGATGTATTCTTTTTCCAATGTTGTTGGTGTTATGATGCTTATTTTTCTTTGTGTATTTGTAGTTCCGTTTTGGTTTTGTTGATATGTCTTTGCTGTATCTTTTAGATTGTTTGATGAAACTGAGGTGTCCGGTGTGACATTTTTCATTGCTTTATCTGCATGAGTTGTCATTTGGTACTCTACCATCATGCGTGGCAGATTCCTTTGATCTTGTTGTAATCGTGTGATCTTGCAGGGTCCAAGACTTCTAAATTCGGCTTCCATGTTTTCTTCGTCACCTTGATATGTGACCAGGATTTTATTTTGGTCCACTTTTTCTATCTCGTGAATCGCTCCTTCTAACGAGTTGTCCTTTTCGTCGTGCATGGTGTTGTTTTCGAGGTCGTTATTATTTGTTGTGTGGTCCATTTCTGGAAAAAAAAGAAAGGGTGTTTTTATTGGTCATGGGTTTCATGCTCTTTTTTTATGAATAATTGTTTGGTGACATAAAACATATTTTGATTATTCTTGGTATCAGTGGTTTCATGCATGTGTACGGCTTGTTCCAATGGTCCATGTATGTGAATTTGAGTGTGTGATTGTGTAGTGTGTTAGTGTAGGCATGTTGTGTGTTCCAGGACTATTTGACTTGGTTAGTAATTTAAGTTGTCGAGTATGTGGGTTTCCGGAGGAAATATCCCACACGGCTGTGATGACTTATTGTTATGGGTACTGCATTCTTGTAGTGCAAGTAGGCTATATTTATATTTCGCGTGCGTCTACATGTGTGTGCTAGGTGTTAATTTTGTTTGAGTACGTTCCGATGCGCGGGTGTGCATTTTGCTGCACAGCGCATTGGTGTACCTAATGAACATCGTGTTCTTTTGTTAAAAAGGTTAAATCGATTTATCTAAAGGTGCTGAAGATTTACTTGATTTCTCCAGTTCGCGCCATGTGTTATTGACAGGTTGCGTGGGGTTTACTGAATCAAGATTCGCTGATGCCTTGACTTGGTATCCGACAAATCCTGCTTCAGCAATCGTAATATTTATGTGGAACTCACAGAATTGATGACATATGAGTGTGATTCACTTGCTTATGCATTCGTTACGCATTGTGCGTCGACATGTATAAGCAAATGAATTGTTCGAAGCATGTCTGTTTTCCTAAATGTAAAAGTGTTGGTTTGGGCATTTAGACCCGTGGTTATTATCATGGCACGAACTTAGCCGACGATATGGGGTTTTCGACGTACTATACGATGATTCAGATTACTATAGTGACGACGGTTGTTAAAGGTTGCTGTGCGTACGTATTTGAATTTAGTGTTTCGGTAACGCTTTGTCATCTAAGATGATATTTTAAGCTATTTACGGAAACTGCTGCTTAAAATGTGCAGGAGAGCAACCTCCTGATAGGTGCTAAAAAAAAGAAAGGAATTAAAGAATATTCGTGTGCATGCATCATTTAATGTCATACATTGACAAGAGAGCTAGGTTTTAATTTTGAAATATTAGTTTTTGTGTTCTGGGTGTTTTGTGGGGTTATGTTTTTGTGTGTTGTGATTGTGTGGCATTGTGTAGTGTAAGATGTTGTGAGTGTATAGTTTTGTGTTTGTGTGAGTTTATCTGGTAGTGGGTCCTTATTTTTAAGCCTAGGGTCCATTCTAGTTACTTTGGTTGTGTAGTTTTAGTGGTTTTAGTCGACACTCATGTCGCTTCCGTCCTGGTATTCTTCATCATTCAATAGCAATGCTTCTTGCTCTAAAGTGAGGGTATCGTTTTCTTCTCTGGTTCCTTGCATTTCTGATGTGTTTATGTTAGCGTCTTCTTTTTGGTCCTTTTTTTTCTCTAGGGTTTCTAAGTATGCTAATGTTCTTTTTATTTCTGTAAGAGTGGGTACCTTTGATGGTTCTTGGTTCTCTTCTGGGTTTTCTATTTCTACTTTGTTGTTCCAAGACATTTGCTTTTTGCATGTCATTTCGTGTAGCCGGTACAGTTCACTTTCTATCATGTTTTTGCATTTTTCATGAAATTTCATGTCTCCTGTTCCCATAGCTTGTTTTGGTAGTTTTCTTGGTTCAGCGTAGGTAGCTTTGTATGATGCTTCGCTTTGGGTCCTTGCCTTTTCAGCGTTTTCTTCTTTGAAGTATTGAACATAGCCATATGACAGGCGGCCTTTCTTGTCTCTGACCGTTTCATAATACGTCATTGTTCCGTATTGAGCAAAGTGCCTGAAAAACATCTCGTCTTTCTCTCTGTCTGTTTGGTCCCATGGTAGTAAGCAGAATAGTCTGTTCTTTGATACAGTGTTCTTGGGTAGGTTGTTCGATATTACGTGTACTTCAGATTTCAGATTACTATGCTTGTTGGTTGTGATCTCCAGTAGATTATCTTTTGATTTTTCCCTGTGATTGTTCGGAGTGGTGTATGGGGTCACTCTCCTTGTGGTCCTTCTGAATTTGTCTTGCCTTACTAGATTTGCTCTCAAGTCATAAGCTTTCGTTATCTCTTTTTCGGTATTAAATACCAAGGTGATTTTCCTGCTGTCTGATTCGTAACGGTGTTTTTCTACGTGAACGGCATTTGGCGTGCCTACTCTCTCAAATTCTTTGATGATGGTTGAAAGTGGTATTTCATTGTCGCAAAATAATGATATTCCAGTCCTGTGTCTACTTGCCATCTTTCTTGTTCTAAAATCATACACATATTTCTAGGGTCAATTTTTGTTTTATTTGGGGGTGTGGATTTTTATGTATAAGGTCCTTGAATGTTTAAATGTTTATGAAACTTCTGCTTCTTGTTTGGGTAACATGTAATTTGTTTCGGGTAGTTTATTTTTCTTCCCTTGGCTACTTTTTGAGGGATTTGGCATATGCGATGGGTTCATATTAAACTCAGAATTCTCGTTTTCTAGGGTTATCGCATTGTTAGTGCGGGGTAAATTTACTCTAAGTGTCGAATGGTTGCGTTTTTTCTTTCTAAAGCATAATATTTTTCGCAAGCACTTGGTTCTAAGAACTATTATAAGGATTACGATAATTATGATTAATTGTGACGTTAAGCCACCGTACAATAACGTGTTAGTGGTGTGTTCTTTTCTTTTGTGTTCTCCGATTTCTTTTAATTGGGTCATAACGTCATGTAATGGTCGTGCTTGAGTATTTCTCATGTTCGGTCCCATTATATTTATTGAGTGAAGGTCATTTGGTTCTAGATTATTCGCTTCCTGTTCCATTAAGGGGTAGAGTTCGATTATTTTCAGGTCTATTTCGGGTTTATATAGATGGGTGAATTCTGCGTTTCTGGTTATTTCACCAGTGATCACTTCATTTCTGGTCCTTCCAATACAAGTTGGGGCTATGCGGATAATTCCTGCCTTTTCGATGAAGACTTTTTCTTCCATTTCATTGTTACAGCTAATGGTCAGTGATTCTTTGTGTGGTGTCGAGTATAGCCATGACTTGTCTTTTTCTAGGTAATTCCATTGTGTTTGCACGTTTGTTTGGTAACGTATGTCACACATTTTTATTGCTTGCTTCGTGGGATTTAGTAAAAGAGTTATTTCACAATCCTCAGACTCTGGCACATGTCGAAATGGTCCTAGTGTTGGGCATATGTGGGCGTAGTGGGTTTCGATGCATTTTTGTCTTTCTTCTTCGTTGAATTTTAGATACTTGGTGTGGTCATTACTAATAGCGATGTAAGTGTGCGAAGGTTTTACAAATGCAAGACCTATTGTTTGATTTTTATTTAACTGCGGTATTGCTACTGCGTGCATTTTATACAATTGGTACGGAGTTCTATCTACTAGTGGTAAATGTAATACTGCTAGCGTTCGTCCATTTTGATGCACTGCATCTACTTTCGAGACCTTCGTTATCTCTTCGCTCCTCATGTGTTCCGCTGGGACTGGGAAGTCCAGTTCTCCAGTTACCCTTCTTACGTCTGAGTTGATTTGTTGTAGGATTTTGTGTTGCAGGAGTTCTGGGTGAATTTTGCCTTCTTTGAGCTTGCGTAGTACGGATAGTATTTTCTCGTTACTCTTGATTATGTGTTCCAAGGTTGATTCCACGCGTTTCACGTAAATCATAATTTCTACTAGGTGTTTTAGTTCATCATTTTCCTTAAGTACACGGGTCACTGTTTTCGTTAGTGCTTTTTCAAAACCTTCTAATATCTTTTGATGATTTCTGGTGACGTTGTATAATTCTTCGAATTGTGCTGATATTATGTGTGAGTTCTTGTCTAACAGATGCACTATTTTTGTTTGATCTGCGAAGAGTGTGTCGATGTTTTTGTTAATGTTGTCCACATCGTCGGTGGTCACTAGTCCGAAAAGACTTTTGCTTATGCTTCCTACAATTCCTAATGGTACTAATCTCTTGACTCTGACGCTCTTTGGATCCTTTGTGATTGGATAGTTTATGTGTCCTAAACTTGCAATGGTGTCATTGATTTCTCTTTGTAGATTGTTGAGCGTTTCTTGTTTCAATTGTAGAAGGTCAATGCCTAGAGCATGTCTACATTTTCGTTCTTCTATTATTGTGATGCAAGTGTTATACACAGATTTGTAAGTGTCTATTGGTCCATGAAACTCCATGAAGTCTTTGACATCAATGTAGATGTTTACCTTCCAATCTGCTCTCTTTATCTTCAAGGAATTCAATTTCTCGAAATAGATTCCGGGGTTCTCATTTAATGGTTCATTTTGGTACACGTGTCCACATAGCGTTGATTTTAATGTAAAACTGATTATGATAATTATTACAATTCTCTTTGGAGTATTCATCCTGAAACATTAATCATGCTAATCGGAAAATTCGGTAGGTTCTTTGTTATCGGATTCATCATCCACATGCTTTAATTTGTCTATGTGTTTTCGGATTCTCTTTCCATTCGGGTATTCTAGAATCACATTTTTCCTGCCTATAAATTCAATTATTTTTAAGGGTTTCTTTCGGTAAGCGTCAAATTTAGACGTGCGAGGTTCATTGATCAACCTTGCATATCCTCCCACTTTTCCTTTGAATTTCCTGATTTTCTTATCGTATCTCTCTTTTGATTTTATTTTGTTGGCTATTTGTGTTTCTCCTGCCAATAATTTCATTTCTTCTAGCCTTAATACTAGGTCACGCATGTAAACATTATAGGTTCGGAGTTTTTCAAATGAGGGTATTTTCAATGGAAAACGCGCGACTCGTCCGTAGACTAATTCGAATGGGGTGAAGTTGGTTGCTGCATGAACGCTGGTATTATAAGTGAATGTGGCAAAGGGTGCTAAACGGTCCCAATCATCATATTTTTCTGAATAAATGCGGATGAACTCTATAAGGGGTGCGTGGCTTCTTTCTAGAGAGCCATTGGTTTGGGGCCTATATCCTGATGTGGTGAGTTGGTTAATTTTAAACAATTTTAACATGGATTTCACTATATTTGAAAGGAAACTTGTTCCTCTATCAGATAAAATTGCTCGAGGAGCTCCAAATTGACAAATTAGATGCTTCGCTAAAGCATCAGCTATGGTACTGGCGTTTAGATTTTTGATTGGTATTGCAATTAGGTACTTCGTGAGATTGCATTGCATGGTTAAAAGGTGGCAATTTCCACTGGGAGTCATTCTAAGCTTTCCTACAGTGTCAATTGACACTTTGTCAAAGGCTTCTATAGGGGTATCTGTGATTAACATCGGTTCTCTTGTTTTGAATCTCTCTATTTTCTTTTCTTGGCAACTCGCACACTTTCGAATGTAATTTTGGATGTCATTTCTCATTCCAGGCCAATAGTACCTTTCACGAATTTTCTGATACGTTTGATTTATGCCTTTGTGTCCACCTGTTAGACTATCGTGTAGATTCGCTATTATTTGCTTTCTATCTTTCTCTGCGGGTAACTCCACTTTTCCACAGCAAATTATCACTTTGATCCTCGATTGATCGAAATGCTTCACAAACAGTTCTGTCACTAATCCTGGTTCTAATTCATCTGTTAAGTCTCCTTTTCTGGATATTCTGAAGCTCGCTATCTTTCTA
>CM053168.1:26627115-26654391 GCA_012977825.3 Pteromalus puparum | reverse complement strand
ACATTAAATTCAGTAAGAGTCACGTAATTCTCTTTGTATTTATTCAATCCAATGTATTTTTAATAAGCAACAATATCATGCAGGGGCTTTTAATCATTCTTTATTTCCTTATTGGCTTTTAATTGTATTAAACCCGTTTTCTTGTTTAAAATTTTTATGCACGTTCAGAGTTCACACGCTCAAACTGGATTCAAAATGGCAAATGCTTCTCTCTCTTCTTCCTTGATAACCCGTAATTTATTTATTTGCCGTAATTTCTAGATATGTTCAAAACGTAGAGCTAATGAAGAGTAATCACTAAGAATTCATAGAGCTTTGCTTATTTACTGCACTGTATATTTTATTTCACTTGATTATCCATTAATTGTTTATTATTATTCGCTCAATTATTTGTCTAATTATTCATTCACTGTTTATTCATTGCTTGTTCACAGCTTGTATCGGTTATTCACGTTTAATTCGTTTTATGCATATTCTCTATGTCTCATTTAAATCATTTAAAGTAATCAATTATTGCTTTGTTTCACTTGAAAATTATAGCGTTTCTCCTCTTATTATTTATTCAATGCACTTTCACTTTGATTCAGTTTTAATCATTACGTATCTCCTTTTTTTATGTTCTCGATTCACTATTTATGACCGTATTATTTTGTAAAATATATCACTTCCGTTTTTCTCAATTATTCATTATTTGACCATTAATCATTCGATGCAAAAATCAGCAGAGTAATCATTTATTCTTAAATCCTTTCATTTCGTCATTATTCTTATTTCATTTAATTATTTATTCTTCATTTGATTATTTATCTCATTATTTACTCATTGTTTATTCAATTATTCGCTTCATTATTCATTCAATTATTTATTTACTCATTCTGTATTTATCATTTTATTTTATCCGCGATCATGGTATTTTATTCAACTCATTTCAAAGTAATCGACGATTAGTTGTTTCCGCTAGAAAATTATAGTATTTCGCTCATTATTAATCATTCAGCACAGTTTCATCATAATTCGTCTCTAATTATCATGTATTCCCTTCATAACTCAATTCGCTTTTCAAATTCCGCGCGCAATAAGTTTTCCAACATGGCCGCTGACGCTCTCGCTTCGAGCCCGCTCGACAGCTGACGTCACTGTACGCATCGATTGATCAACTCCCGTGCCTACGTTCGCGCGACAGCGTGTTCCTGTTGCACTTCACTCCGATCGGTGATCAGCTGTTAGTGCATCTCGCATTATTTCTCGTGTCGCGATGCTGTTCCGTAAGGTGCGTGATATTTATTGCTACGGAGCAATAATCAATGGTGAATGGTGCCCGCGCGTGCTTCTATAAGTGTCGTGTTATTCTTCAGAGAAAAGCTACGTCGACAAAAAAAAACCCACAGGAAACGAGACGCAAAACAACCTTCGAGTTCCCACGTGCGTGTCAGCTTGGATCAGCACAAGAGTCAGATAAGTTTTCTTTGAATCTTTTGTAACTGAATATTTATTCAAGTAACCTTAGAGTCCGTTACTTTGTTTTAAAATTGCTTTGCTTTCTTCGTTTATAGATGCAGTCAGCAGCTCGAGTGGCTTTCTCAAAACAATCTTGGAGTTACTTGATACTCCTGCTGCCAGCAAATGACTCACCACCCTATGTAATGTGAGTAATATTCGTTACATTATATTTTTCAATCTCACTCTTTGTTCTTTCCCTAATAGTTTATTGCTTTTCAGATTCGAGGGCCCAGGGCTTCCCAATTTGTCCAAGCATTGTGCACTTGGCGCACCTATTTTCCTCACAAACTATTGTAAGTCTCTTCTATTATTTAAAACCAAGTATATAATATTTGCTTACTGACATTCTGGGAACATTCCATCGTAAAAATTTTTGATTTTCATTGTTAAAACTAGTGCAAACATGTATTAAATGCTCGCGTCGACGACCTTTTGTCGCTTTTTGTCAACTTGCTTTGCTTGTAAATTGAAAATGATTGCAAATTCTGCATTAGGACTATTTTAGAGGGATAGAATGCATATAATTTTGTTCGCCTTTTAACAATTTTCTGCTTTTTTACTGGAGTTTCATGTGAGCGCTTGGAGGTTATATGCACTGCATATGACTATCCACCTTAACTTTCATGCTCCTAGTGTTCTCGCCTTTTTGGCAATAATTATAGTACTTTGCAACTTCAAATCAACCAGACTAGATAATATTTCACTTGCAACCAATCGTGCTTTTAATATTGTGCCTGAATTTTCCTTTTTACCTTGTAAAATCATGCAACAGTGCCCGAGCACTGGAGAAATTTCCGCTATTTTCAAACTCTGACTATAATTTCAAACTGCTCTTGGTTTTTGAATCATCTCATTCAATTTTAAGTGTGCTGTGGACTGATTTTCTTTCCAAAAGCTAAATTCAATGAAGTGCAAGTAGTGAAAGTACTAAATTGGCGTGCTTTTAATCATTTGAACTCGGCTTTTGTAGATGATTTCTCAGAGTTTGCACTAAAATGTTAATTCTATTTGTGCAATCTATTACTTTAATGATTTTACCATGAAATTATGCACCTAACACTCATCTTTCTAACCTTCAATGACAAATGGGCTCGCGCTTAGATATCAAGTGGTCGCTTCTTGACAATTCTTATAAGTATTCACCTTACATTCTCTTTTCTAAACGTGTATCTCATATTAAACTCTCAATCTTAACTTCATTTCTTTCAAAATTCTTGATTTTTGTGATTTTTCACTGAAAGTACTTTGAATCAAGCAGAGCAAGATCCGGACGAACCCCCAGTTTTGTTAGGGTGTAAGCGAGTTCACCAAACTAACAATATAAAACTTATTAAACACGGGTGCCCGCTAAATCTCCCATACGGGTGACCCAGTTGTCGCGGCGAAACTGTTTGAATTCGCTACTTTAAAATGGCATTGAATAAAATATTTGTTTTAAGAAACTTACTTTATCGACGTTCGGGAAACCTCCAAATTTGACCTTCTCGTTGAGTCTCCAATACGAATGAATGTAAGGCTCGGATGGTGCTCTCTTCCAGCCAGATAACAGACGTATAAGATATGTTGGTCTTTTCGAAACGTGTTTCTTTTTGTTAATCCAAAGGTGTGGTGGTAATAATTTACACTTCAAAACTTAAAATGCGGTTCCAAAATGATTTATTGAAACTTAGACTCAAAAATTAAATTTGGTTTGAAATGGCAGTCGATGAAAAAGAATGAGATTGAATCTTGTACAGAATAAAAAGAGCGTCCTACATCGAGGAGCGCACGCACTGGAGTGAAGTCAAGGGGAAGGTACGCTAAGGAGAGAGCGTCTTAGCTTTCTCCCACGCAGGGTCTTTACTTCTCCTCTCTTCGTGCTTCAGCCTGGCCGTGCTCTTTGTCTTAGCATTAGGCTTTATGGGCCTGTGCTATCGTCAACGGCTAAACTGCAGCGTCAGCTGTACACGCGCACTTCAGCCGAGGGAGGAGAAGTTGTTTTGGTTTCGAGTACATTCCTTTCGCGTTTGTTAAGCGACGAAGTTTCTAGGCCTTTTTATACGATTCTTATTCTATATTGTTATATCTGAAACTTCGTCACTTAACACTTTTGTTTGAAGAAATATATATATAGTTGCTACAACAATTTTTTGTCTTTTTTCATTAAGACATCCTGCTGATCACAGTTCACCAATATCATTTTCTACAGCAATATTGAAGCCTGCAGCATTGTGCATTTCCAAAGACATGTTCGTAGTTATAACATTAACATTATCATTAAAATTTGATAAATTGCTACACCTTCTGCTCTTGCATTCCCACGTTGAAATTGTGTAATATTTTTTAAAGATGGAATTATTGTAGTTTCATTATTTTCCATCAATGTTTCACATGAGTAAAGAACATAACATCTTTAAGAGACTGAATCAATAAAATAATATCTAAACTGTGAATATAGTACCTTGGCACCATGGAGAAAGTGAACAAAGCTGACCTTGACCGCGCACCCGAGCCAATGAGAGGTAAAGTTCGAGATTGTTTACTCTCCATGGTGCCATTTGCAATTTGGAGAGAGCCACTCACTCCTATCCTCTCTATCCAAAGTGCCTATGAATTTTAGAGACACTTTGGAGAGAGGAGTCCCTTCTTCTCCTACCTAGGAAGGTGCTTCTAATTTTTCGAGACACTTTGGAGAAAACCCCCCACCTTACCCTCCTTTTATCCAAAGTGCCTCGAGGTTTTTAGGTGAGACGGCGACACCGCTAGGTCGGTAAGAGAGCAACAACGGATAAATTATTATCGATACCGATAAGTTACCGTCTAAGTGGCGCTAGTAGTCACCATATATTAGTCTACCTAAGCGTAAGTAGATGGCGTGCGAGCATAGGGCATTGAGGAGAGGGAAGGCAACGGGTATATTAAGGAGCCGGAGCCCAGCAGCGAGTTACTTGTGGTCTGACTCTCGCATTTGGTGCTATAGAACGAATGGTAGTACTCGTCTATTGCTTCGGCTCCCAGTGTACCGAGTAGTCGATGAGCATAGGGCTCTTAAACAGTACATCTGCCGGCCTTCCCTCTCCCCTTAGTAATTAAGAGTCAGATCATGTAAATTCTATCCATTCAAATATAAATAATTCAGTATATATTTTGACTTTCATACCCAGTTTATTATCCCATACTCTCCTCTCAGATGACCCTTCCGATCAGGATGGTAGTACCCTGTTCCCCAGGCTATCATCTGGTCACAGACTCGAGTGGTAGTACCTCACAGACCAGTCTGACGCTGCGTGGTTTACCTAAATGTGTGGACCTAGAGGAAGATGTCT
The DNA here is from genome assembly GCA_012977825.3 of Pteromalus puparum. Lineage (NCBI taxonomy): Eukaryota > Metazoa > Arthropoda > Insecta > Hymenoptera > Pteromalidae > Pteromalus > Pteromalus puparum. The sequence goes on along the minus strand of CM053168.1, from coordinate 26,649,586 downwards.
CCCCCCTCTCCTTCCCGATACACACGAGCAGCGTCCCCCTAGTGGATATCCGCTGCAGGGGGTAGGGAGGCTTGCGATTACCCAACCGTAAGTGCATGGTAATCCCGGGTCCGGCAACGATCTTCGAGTGTATTGAATTCCCCTTTGACTAACCTCGAGTCTCGAATCTCACGCGGTTGTCTACTAACCCTCTTGGACCGTTTCATAGGGGACTTTGGAGAGCGACGGAGCAACTTCCTGAGGTGTTGGCGATAGATGTTGGCGATCCGACGGCTGACTGATGACTGACGTGGGCACCCCCGTCAGTGCAGCCTGTATATAAACACGCGCGTGCGCGCGCGCGCACACACACACACACACACACACACACACACATACACACACACACTCAGGAACGTAGGAGCTAGGGTTGAGCACCTATAAGTACTCCTCAGACCGATGCAGAGGAACGTAGGTCACAGAGTTGAGCTTTCACTCCCCTACTCGATGCAGAGGAACGTAGGAGCTAGGGTTAAGTACCTATAAGTGCTCCTCAGACCGATGCTGAGGAACGTAGGTAATTGAAGCCCAGACTCCCTCACCCGTTGCAGAGGAACGTAGGTGTCGGGGTTGAGTCTGTCTAGAGTATGACCGGACGATGCTGTACGAAGTAGATGACCGGACGATGCTGCTGGAAGAAGACGGTTGGATGATGCAGGTGGTACCAGTCGGTGCCATATCGTCCATAATGGATTTGCCTTTAACCTCTCTCTCTCTCTATGAAGAAAAAACACACACACATACATCCAGTCGGACATTTTCTAAAAATACGTAATTGAAATTTTAAAAATTTCAAAACATGTTTCTATGAAGTATTAACGAAGCTGAAAATTTTACTATTACAAAGCTTCCTTTAGAAGGAAGCAAAATTTATCACAATAATTTATTGTCGATTGTCAATGTTCAGACAAGCATTGAAGCATGTCGATTATATTATATGCGCATTCATAAAGCACAATTACGTACGGATACGTATAAAGGATTAATAAATAATGTGTTGCGACGGTGCCTTTTGCACGTCGCATGTACGCGGAAGGAGAGAACCACTGACGACATTGTTTAGTTTATCAGGGCTCTCCTAATCATTCGGGGTTTTTGTCCGAGGTGAACGCGAGTGTGAACTGTGCACACGGACGAGGATCATCTCCGGAGCAGAGGAAGACAGCGCCGAGGAGCAAGAAGAAAGAAGTGAGGACAACACGAGTATAGCGTACGACACTGCTGCGACAGTGTAGTTAGGAGCGTAAGTGTGAGAGAGATTTAGATTTAGATTTAGATTTAAGTGTTTTATTGCTGTACATTATGTTGTACAAATAGTATTATAGAAAATATTTACAGATTAATTACAGGTTTGAGCGATAGATGATTTGAAGTGTGTTAAGTAATGGTGGTGAGATGAGATAGCGAAAGTTATGAATGAGGTGTTTGTGTGATAGTTACTATTGTTTGTGAAGGTGTTTGAGAGAATGTTGCGAATTTAGTTGTTTCTACTCTGTTCTTCTTGAGCGAAAAAGTATTGTCTAGCCTGCGTTTTGAAATAAGAAATTGAACTATTGTTACGTAAGTGAGATGGTAGGGAATTCCAGAGATATGAGGCGCTGATGTGGAATGATTTCCTCAGCGTCTCTGTGGCGAAGGGGGGGATGTCTAGAGGACTCACTTCACCCCTCACTGGGCGGAGGGCGACGTGGAAGTTAAAATAGGTTAAGATATAGGATGGTACAGAGAGATGGTAGAGAGAGAGAGAGAGAGAGAGAGAGAATGTGTGAGTGAGCGCGCGGACCAATCGGCGACGGAGCGCCGGACCGAGCATGCTACGTGAGAGCTGTGAGCATCGGCTAGCGGCCGACGGGACCGTGCGCGCCAGACCGCCGGAGAAGGGGGAAAGCCGGAGCGAGCGCCGAAAAGAGCGCTTTCTTCCCGTCGGCGGCATTCTGGGAGTGAGTCCCGGGAGAGTCGCACGCACCAGAGATTTGTAGAGAAAGAGTTTTCGAGCCATTGTCTGAGATTTTGATCGTGGGGAGTAGTATTAGCTTGGGTTTTCGTGAGGGACGCGGAACGAGCCGGCCAATCGAGAGGACGACCTGGACAAACTGGCAACTTCCAAGAGAGAACGAGAGGAAGACGCTGCTGCAGACCCGGTCATCGCTGATGGTTCGCCGTCTCGAGAGCCACTACCTTCGGACCAGGCGACGAGGAGCGAAGCACGTGGATACTTAGAGGCAAGTTGAGAACGCGATAGTGCCGGATCGGGCGAATATTCAAGAGAGCGTGCGTGAGAGGCTTGCGTGTGAGAGAGAGAGAGAGAGAGAGAGAGAGAGAGAGCGAGAACAAAGGAGAGTGTCAAGAAATCGCGGGCACGACAACATCTTCGGGGAGATTGGAGGCACTCGGCGACGAGACGCGCGGACACATGTATTTCTTTATTTCTTTCGAGAATTTGAGCGCGAGACCCGGAAGCTGAGGAGAGCGCGAGCGAACGTGTGTGTGTGCGAGTGTGGATGAGTAGAATCATTGTAGCAGGAACAGAGGTAGCGGAGAGAGTGTTAATAAATTGAGCATAAAGTTGATCTACGAGTTTTCATTCCGATTACCCCCTCGTGAACCGGAACGAGGGAGAGAGGATTCGGCGGAACCTCCTCGCGGGAGATTTTCTATCACCATGAGTTTGGCCTCGTCACAGTGTCTAACCGAGCCAATCTTTACAATTCTAAAATTGGAAGGATAGTAATATTACCATCAACTTATATAGAAAGTCCTAGAGCCATACAACAAAATATTTAGAATCGATGTCGCAATTACAAGTTGATTGTAAGCCAGATATTTTTTTAACGATGACTTGTAATCCTTATTCGAAAGAAATCCAAAATAATTTATTACCGCATGAAAGTACTCTAGATCGGCCGGATTTCATTTCACGAGTTTTAAATGAAAAAAACCGCTGCCAAGTCATTGGCACTTACCTTCCTCCTATTCTGCTAGTGGAAGATAATTACATGGGACAATCAACTCATTCTTTGATTTAAATATTCGCTACTATTCGATACTAAAAGGATAGGTTAGGAACACTTGTAGGGGAGGGGTATCAGGAGAGTGGGGGTTAAGGTGGATATCAAAAGGATAGAGCTCCGTGAACTCCTAAAATAACTTACATATATCGTAATAAAAGAAATACCAGTAATTGCTTCATTTTTTTGTGAAAAATAACTTTTTCACAAAAAAATTATTTTTCACGATTTCTACATACCCACAGCCGCCTTTCAGACCCTTGACGTTGTTTTCTATACTCCCATAATCGTCTTTCAAAAATTTTAAGCTCATTTCAGACTCCCACAGTCGGCATTTTAGACATCGTAATGTTTGTCCTGGTTTGTCCCAGTCAGGTCGCCTGTGTTGGGACATTGTGCAATAGGATTCTTATGAGCAGGAACGGCAACAGCCGCTTTCAGAGCTCTGATGAAGTGTGTGTTTGTCGTGGGAGGGGGGAGTGGTTCGCCGAGGGTGAGGGATGCGCGTGGGGGTGGGGCTTGATTGAAAGGATTTAAGAACTCATTTCAGTACTCCCACAGTCGCCTTTTAGCACCTACGTAATAGCTTTTCTATATTCCATATACTCCTGGGAGAGTGGTCTCCACCGGAGATCCGCTCGGGACTGAAAGCCCCGAGCTCTCTTAAACGAGAGAGCGCGAGCGGCGGAGAAGCGGGAAAATAATTCAACCTTGTGGTAGGCAAGTCTTTTAGTAGCACTATTGTTTGAATATATTGTAATAAATCATATCATAATAAAAAGCAAAAATATTTTTTTCAAAAATCGAAAAATGGCCATGAAAATGGTCATAAAATAGTCTAAATCTTAAAAGAAAATTTACTATCGAATTCAGAATCAGAACATATATGCACGTCCAATCTTATTACGATCGATCACGTAGTTCCCAGAATTATAACAGTATACGTACGCACGCACACACACACACACACACACACACACACACATACAAAACCATCTGCATGGACATTTTATAAACCATGAAAACTCTCAAACATACTAAGCATTAATTATCAAATTATATGGTTAATACAAAAAATATAATGTTCAGTCACACACAGAGTATAACAGGGTGAGAGTTGAAGAATTTGAATCTTAAATATCTTTTAAATACTAAAAGGTTCCATAAGCTACAAAAAGAACCTAGCCGAAGTGATCAAAAGATCAATCTTTTCGTAAAATTTTCAAACCTCAATGTGTAAAACCTTTTGGTACTCCCGTATCGCACGACATAAAAAACCATTGTTTTTAGTTTTGATTTTTAATGCTCAAAAACTAGTCGCCAAATTGCTGGTAAAATTTTTACAACTAGTAAGATATCGTAGTTTATTTATGTCATGAAGATTTTTTTCAAAACCATTAAACTATTTAATTTTTGGCTCTATTATATGTTTTAGTCGAAAAAGTTACCGTTGTTCTCCCTCTAGTACTTATAAAAAAAGTTTCGCCGCCGCCGCCGCCGCCGTTTCAGAAATTTTCCCCCTCAATTCTCCCCCTCAGTTTTCCCCCTCCATTCTCCCCCTCAATTTTCCCCCTCAATTTTCCCCCTCAATTTTCCCCCTTAATTTTCCCTCTCAATGCATATCGTCTCAAATGTAGATTTTAGAATTCTTTACTATAGATTCTGTAGTCTCTCTATATTATCAAAAAAGCTTCGCCGCTGCCGATTCAAAAATTGTGCTCCTTAATTAGTGCCCCTCAATTACTGCCCCTTAATTCTTGCTCCTTAATTACCCTCCAATATTGCCATTCAGCTATTACCTCTAAACCACTGTTAATACTTATTCTGTAATCAGTTCTAATATTACACACACGATTAATTCAAACTTTGAATTCCGGAAATTTTTGCCAGTGCCGGCCGCTTGTTAACTGGGCCGACGCGCATGCGTTCTATATCAAAACGCGGCCACTCGCGTCCAGCGCATGCTTGTCGGCTCTGGATATCCCCAATGCGGAACTTGCATGAAAAAATTCATTAGGTCCGTCAGATAGAATATCGAAAAATAATCGACACGTTTTTTTTCTTTTTTCAATTAAACGATTATTAACAAAGATGTAGAGAGTTGAAATGTATGACGTCACTGATTCGGACTGTGTATGGTATATCTATATTGTCCGATTCAGTGACGTCACACGATATTTCAACCCGCTGTACCTTTGTCAATAATCGTTTGATTGAAAGAAGAAAAAATACGTGTCGATTATTTTTCGATATTCTACACGACGGACCTAATAGATTTTTTCATGCAAGTTTCCCATTAACCTATGACCAGCACTGGCGGGAGTTTCCCGAATTAAAAATTTCAATTAACGGTATGTGTACTTTTGCATGGGGTAATCGGTTTGTTTCCTTCTTACACAATAATGAACATCCATTTCTATTCTAAGATTTCATACAAATACATGAAACAGAATATAATAATCCCTTTAAATTTTAAAGATACAAATCACATTCATATTTATACAGAACAACATTGGTAGAAACGTAAGCCAACCATTTACCATTAGAAAGCCAATTGGACAATGTTGGTCAATGATTTACAAACGCTTGGATACAAAATCGTCACGCAATGAATGGAAGCCTTGGCTTATGGATAGCTTATCAAGGTCTTAAAGAAGAGGAGCACTCTGTTATTTACTAGCATTCCAGCTTTTAATACACAGATGTAAGTTGTGCTTGAAGATTATAAGCCTGTCACCTGGGACTCCGGTAGACGATGTTCAGGTGTCTGGCAGAGAAAAAGCAAAATCTTGGTAACGCGCTTCATGGCGTTTGATGTAAAGATAGATGTAAGTTGTACTCGAAGATGATGAACTCTCGACAAAATATGCCCTGTGCTTGCAAAATTTTAACCTAAAAGTCTATAATTATAAAACTAAAGGACATAAGGCAAATTTTTAAAGCGTATTTACTGAAGCCACATAAATAATTTATTGTTTTTCCGATCACATAACCTCCCAAATGCTTGAAAATGCGTTTAAAAGCAATATTGAAAATAAACAAAACAACGTCTCAGAATAGTCACGAGCACATGAAATTCAAGTAAAATAAAGCTGCAGATAAGAATAAGTATATAAAGATACAGTTCACAATTTAAGCAAAAATAAGAATAGTTTTTCTTCGTCGTAGCTAGATCAAACGAAATATTTAAAAGATTATTACAAATCAGTATGACCAGAGGGTAGGCAAAAAATTCGTTGTTTATAATACAGCTATTAGCCGTGTATGTAGCAAAGACAAATAAGTTGATATTCAATGAGCAGAAGCTGTTATGTGCATTAACGGTCAATTCAATACCCGACGATGAAATATCACAAAAGTCTTTCTTCATCTATATTTTTTCATCAGCTTCTCCTCACAGACAGGCAGACGAATTTTAAGATGGTGAAACTCAAGATGTTCAAGGAAATGGAATTTATTTCTAAGTGGTTTGACAAGGGTTAGCAAGATTGGGACTATACTGAATAGCTTTTATAAGAAGAAGTCAAGAGATTGGCGTGTTGTGATAAAACTCCTTTCAACAAGAAAGCGATCTCATTAATACAAAGGGAAGAACCGATTTTGGATTATTATGAAAGGGCTGTGCCAATTCATGAAATCGAAGGTACTTCGTATTACAATTTATTAAACAAGCCGATAGACGTAATGACTTCTGACGTAAGTTATCCTAAAATTATCGAAGAGTTTAGGAGCAAAACGTACAAGCTACTTTACCCGCTGTATCACAAGTGGTTGCGGATCAGATTGATTCACGACTATGATGAATGGTTCACGCTCGATACTGTCGCAAGATGCTGAATTGTCACGGTGAAAGATCTACAAAATGTATTTAAATTTATATAGGAAACGCATTGGCTTGGATTTGAAATATTCCCTTAGATCGTTTTTTAAGTTAGTTTTTTAAGAGTTTAGTTTTTTAACAGTGGGAACAGTTTCTGCCCTTTAAATCACCTTTTATCGGTAGACTCGCAAACTATACGGAACCAATGGTGCCGTGCAACACACGTTGTTGTTAAAATTCGAATACAGTCGTGAACTTTTCTCAACGACCGATTTATTGGCGACAAAACTCAATACTGAACTCAATTTATAAACGTATTTGACTCTTATAGTAAATTCTTTCTTCCATACAGAAAGAGAATGAAATGTATGTTCTACACCGTGCCCTATCATTTTACACTCTTCTGGAAAGGCATAGATCCAAAACACTATTTGGCGCCCGAAACAATCATATATCACTAAATAATCGTCGACTTATACAAGCGTTGTAGAATACACTAAAATCAATAGCAGGAGCGTTTGTAATCAATATTAGAGTAATGATCTTTTCTTTTCTTGTAACCTGTGTAACGTGTCATACAAATGCGAGTATACAAGCTCCTTCGTTCTAGCGCGTTAGCTCAGGCTACAGCAAATAGCTTGTGAGCCTTATGATTTCGTTAGAAAAAGCTGATGCTATACAACAGCAACTGGGTGGTTTCCAACGACCTAATACCTGTCAATTTGTAAATGATTCATGCGGCGTCGAGTAAAGCCGAAAAAAACTGCTCGGGGCTGGGTCTTGCGTTAATCGAGCGTATCGAGCAAAATTATCAATGTGTAATCTGGCGGTGGCGGCCTGGCCATATAAAATCTATAATGCGTTAAAAGCGGTTAATCTCTCAAAAGAAATTTCCAAAACATATGCGCACGCCCGGGCGTTAATTTTTAGAGTAGCTCGAGTATGATATATAATGCAGGGTGAATAAGCGAGAAGAGAGGTTTAGGAAGTGAGGTTTAAGAATTCGCACTTCGAAATTTTTGTTTTATGTTTTTGAATTACGCTTTATATATTACGGCTTTAAAGTTACTTTTACTGCGACGACGTCGCCTGTTGGCGAGCGAAGCGAGCAGGGGGGGACCCTCCCTTTATATAATCATCAAAAATATCTGAACGATAGACTCACTCTCAGAAAATCTTGCTCGGGAAAAGTAGACAAAAATTTATTGTTCTTTTAGATACATATTGTTGAATCATATTGCTTCTTATAAAATCATATCATTATTAAAAAAGCAAAAATATTTTTTTCAAAAGAGGAAAAGATGTTATAATATATGGCCATAAGGCGGTCAACATCATAAAACAAAAAAAAAATGACCTTAAAAATCAGGAGAACGTCAGAAAACATATATGCATGTCAAAATTTTAGGTATCGATCAGCGTCGTCATGGTTCCCAATAATTATGCGGTGTTACTAGCGTACACACACACACACACCCACCACACACACACACACACACAGCCATCCGCACGGACATTTTCTAAAAACGTATGATTCGTACTCCAAACACCTCCAAATGCGTTTCCACGAAGTATTAGCAAAACTGAAAATTTTACTATTACAAAGCTTCCTCTTGAGGAGGAAGCAATAAAGGCGTTAATAACTGAACTTACAGAAAATAATGTATTTGGTAAAGTCGAAGGTAACGTATATGTCATAGAATTTTAAAAACGTGGCTTACCACATATCCATATGCTAATATGGTTATATCCAGATTAAAAATTTCGAAATACTGATCAGATTGATACAATAATAAGTGCTAAAATACCAGATGAAAATAAATATCATAAATTATATAGTGTAGTCAAAAATAATATGATTTATGGTCCATGTGGTGGGTTACAGAACAAACATTGTGTATGCATGAGTGAGGACAAAAAATATGGTACAAAAAGATTTCCCAAACCGTTAATGAAACATAATACAATCCAGATGATTATCCTACACATCGTCAAAGAAATGATAGTATATCTATAATTTATCCAAAGCGTAGAATCGCACATAATGGATTTGTTGTATCATATAACCCTTATTTATTATTTTTGTTAGATTGTCATACAAACGTAGAAATATGTAGCACAATTAAAGCTATAAAATATTTATTTAAATTTATTTATAAGGGTCCTGACACTGCTTTAGTAAAATTTACAACTGTACATAATGATGATGATCAAAATATCATAAATGAAAATAAACGTACATATTTCTTTACAAAAGTCGTGAAATCCCCAAAACGAACATAACTGATGTCAAGTTATTGTTTTTAATATTTTTCAGGTACACGCATGCAGGTACATTATTTTATGAAATAAAATATTTTTTACTTCAATTCTCAGTTAATACAATAGTTTAAATTCATAAGTAAAATTCTAAATTACTCATCTTCCTTGACATTTCAAAAAACATATTCAATCATATACTTTAAATCATAGTTCAGAAGTTATTAGAAAAATTTTTTAATTTTCAAATCTTAAGTGATCGTGTATTTTAATATTATACGGTTTTAATTTTTTAAATAGTTTCTGAACTATGGATTAAAAGTATATGATTGAATATGTTTTTTGAAATGTCAAGGAAGATGAGTAATTTAGAATTTTACTTATGAATCTAATCTATTCTATCAACTAAGAATTGAAGTAAAATAGTATATTGTGTGCCAAGGGCGTAAAGTGGGCTTTTTTAGGCCGTGTGCAGTACGAGTCAAGGCGAGTTAGCCCGAGCCGAAGGCGAGGGCGTTTACGAGCCGCAGACGAGTACTGCAACCACACGAGGCCAAAAAGCCCACTTAGCCCTTGGTGCACACCATATTTTTTGTAACGCAACTACAGATTTTTGCGTTTTTTTTTTTTAGATATTGAGTGCGACTGATGCAACTTTTTTCAGAATCGGCGACCACACTCTTAGTAGACTAATTTTTAAATATATATATATATATATATATATATATATATATATATATATATGTATGTATATATATATGTATACATATAGAAAATTTCCCGAAAAAATGTTAGCGGGCAAAAAAGAAGAGAAATGCCCGCTGCTTCGAGAAGCGGGCGTTTTTCAATTTTGTTTGCCCGCCGGTCTGAAAAAAGTTACTTGAGTCCCGCTTAATAGGTCAGAAAAATGCGGAAATCGTGCTTGTGTTACAAAAAATATATTTTTTAAACTACTGTACCTGCATGTGTTCACCTGAAAATATCAAAAACAATAACTGGACATCAGTTATGTTTGCTTTGGGGATTTCACGACTTTTGTAAAGAAACTTTTACTTGCCAATATTTTACCTTTAAGAAAGGTTTTTTTAAAGGAGATTTCATTATGTGACAAGACATAAGTCTCGCACACGAGATCAACAAACACGGCGCCGAGTAAATCAGCTGACGCCAGCGAGCGCGCGCGCGCAGCGAACAAAGGCGAGTCCGGCAACTCCTGCCTGTACAAAACCGACCACCCGCCGACCGCTCGGGATTCGCCTGGTTACTGTGAGCACACAGGACCAGGGGAAGAACGAGACAAGCGACCTCGATCCGTAGGGCCGTGCGCTCACGACTCCATGGACTCGAGGGAAACCTAACCTCCGAAAACCCGTCGTTAACCCGAACCCGTTTCACCGTCCGAAACTCCGATACCGCGTCCGTAAAGCCGATAACCGCACCGAAACCACGTAACTCCGATAACGGCGTGTTAATGTACCGTAAACCGCTATAGATTAAGCTAATTTGATCGCGCCCCTTGATAATTATGATAAAATAACACAATACATGTCAACAAGATATGTATGCGCACCTGAAGCTATGTATCGTATTTAGAAATGAAGTGAGCAATCTTATGTTATTTATAAATTAGCTGTGCCTGACGTAAATTAACAATATATATATTTTATAGAAGGACAAGAAAATAAGCGAAATAATAAAAATGTAGAAACAACATTAACTGCTTAGTTTTAATTGAATGAAGACGATGATGATGCATCTAAATATTTATATCATGAAATTCCATATCATTATGTTTTTAAGGAGACAAGACACTTTTAAACACTGAAAAATAAAATTCTTATAAATAATTACAGAAATAAATTGGGTTCATTTGGGCTGAAATTTTAGAAGCATGCTTTGTACACTTGTACTTTTAGTATGAATGAAGGGATTTTGATTTGAATGCTTAGAAAATGTTCAACAATGAAAATACTGAATTTTTGGCCTTATTTAATCTATTTATGCCACATTTTCTTTTATAAAAGATTTTCTATGCATTAAAATCAAAATCCCTTCATTCATAACAAAAGTATGAATGTAAAAAGCATGCTCCCAAAATTTTAGCTTAATCAAACCATGTGGTCACATGGAATCCTGCAAACAGTGCCAAAATACTCAAAACAGTATACGGAGAGTCACTATGGGTAAGTAGATACTAATATGGATTAACCATAATAAAAATACAGGTTATGTGACCTTATATTATTAGAAAAATTATATAACAGTTATAATTTATTTTTGTAATTATTTATAAGAATTTTATTTTTCAGGGTTTAAAAGTGTCTTGTCCCCTTAATAAAAAAACAAACAGAAAAATGGAATAAAAGAACAAAAATTGTTTAAACCTATTATAAGTAGAAAGTATTTTGTGAATCCGAAAAAAACTGGAAACATTTTTTTTTTGTCTTCTCTAATCTATTTCGATTTTGAAGCATTATCTCTCATCTCTAATATGATTTTGGAGAAAACAATAGGGTTATTTTATGTATTAGAATGCACATGCGTTTATACATCTATATATCCTTTAAACGATTGAAAGCTCACGTGATCAATATGATCACGTGAGCTTTCGATCGTTTAAACATATCATTAGCAAACCGAATTTTTAAAACAATATATCTTGATAAATGTTGCAGTAACAATCGTAACTCTTGTACTTTTGTGTAAGATTTGACCTTAACTTTATTTTAAAAAGGGTTATAAAAATCATGTCTGTTCCCTATTATGTATATTAGTCTTTCAAAATCCGCACAATGCGTAATTGTATAATAAATATAGAACTCATTTTATGAGTTCAAAACTTGAAAAAATTGATGCCAAAAATAGAGTATTAAAAAAAAGGTTTGTTAATACATGGAATGAAATTAAATGATATCAACATTAAAGATTATGATAAAAATTTGATGCAAGAAGAATATGATGATATACCATATAATCATGTTGATATTGATAAGTTTATTGAATCTAATGTTGACAATGTAACCATGAAATCTTTGATAAATTCCTTAACTGTCTATGAAAAACAAATATTTGATTTAATTATAAAAGACACAGTTGACAATGCGGTAATAAATGAGTGGTAGTGGCAAAAGTTATTTAGACAATGTTATTATTAAATATTTAATATCGTTAAGTTTTCTAATAATAGCATGGACTGGTATTGTTGCAAATTTGTTGATTAACGGTAAAACCGTTCATAGTATGTTAAAATTACCATTAAATATTAATGAACAAACAACATATAATATTGCTCCCAATTCGAAATATGGAATAAAAAAAAATAAATAAATAAATGGGTGGCTTTTTTACAACGTATTCTCACAACGTATCGTGTTGTGTTTCTAGATGAATTTTAGCGTTCGAAAGTTTCCAGGGTAGGCTCATCACACCTACGCCTTTCTCAAACCCGGTGTCGTGAGTAAGATTTCCATCGGATCTGAAAAAACTGATCGCACTGATGGGGGCTCGAACTCACGACCCCTTGACCGGGAGGCAGGTGGTTTACCACGGAGCCATCGCCGGTCTATTCGAAATATGGAATATATTTTTTTAATGTTAAAGTTATAATTTGGGATTAAATATCAATGGCATCTGAACATGCTTTCGAAGCAATAGATACTTTTTTACGAGATTTATGTGGTAATAATAATTCTTTTGGTGGAAAAATTATTGTTACATCTGGTAACTTTAGACAAACACTTCCTATAGTACATGTCATGGTAATCGAACAAAAATATTATAATCATGCGTAAAAAGAAGTAAATTATGGCCATCTTTCATAAAATTGTCATTAAATGAAAATTTAAGATTACAAAATAAAAATACGAATTTAAAAATTGGCTTCTTGATGTAGGAGAAAATCGAAATGCAACAGAATTTGAACTACAAAATAATGTAAGAAGTATCCCACAAGAATTGATCTGTAATAATTATTAATAATGAGTGAGGTAGACGGGAGGATTGTTAATAATATGGTTTATTATTCTGGATATATACAAAGGATGCCGAGCATGCCTGTGCTCTCTTCGAGCGTACAGCAACGAGTGGACTCAGTCGTAGTCGCGCATTGACTATATGTCGTACGACTCACATACATAGTACTGGTGGGGAGTCGCACATGTGGGTGTCTATCCTATACTCTATGCTACCTACGGTGCGCAACGAGATGAGACTCACTATCGAGTAGTTGCGCACAGCGCTTCTGCGCATCCTATCTCCAGATGCTATGATATAGTGTACAGACAAATGTACTATGCATATTCTAACAATAATGATCTAATTATAGAAATTTTTGGTCATAAAATTGATCCAAATGATTTATCGTTAAAAAATAAAGTAATTTCATCACTTTTGAATTATGATATATTAAAAATTATTGAAAATATAGTTGAAAAACGTGATAGAAAAAGAATTGTCTTTTATAATATTTTAATTTCCTCGAATTTAAAGTTTAGTTGCAGTAGGCAGTAGTCTTACTTATTTATGTATTAATAAGGTAATAAAAGGTATGAAATTTACATTCGTGTTATTGCTTCCTTCCTAAGAAAGCCTTGTAATAGTAATTTTTGGAGTTTGTGTAAAAACATGTGGGAAGTGTGTTTTGATGAATTTTTAGTCGAAAAATGGTGTTTTTAGAAAATGTCCGTACGGATGTATGCGTGTGTGTGTGTGTGCGTATGTATACGCCTGTTTCTCAGCTTCTACTTGGTGGATTTTAACCCACCAAGTCTCATTTTCTTTATTTTTGCTAGAAGATAGTGGGACTTTAAAAAAGAAGATAGTCCGATTTTACAATTTATATAAGCGTTTTTTTTATGATGATTTTTTAGTTTTGAGATTTCAGTTTTTGCCAACAAAGTTATCGGAAGAGTTAATAAAAGTAAATTGCTTAAAATGTTCCTGAAAGAGAATAAAATTGCCTATGTTTTTACCGTGAAAAATTTATATTATCGTTCGTCGTTCTTTTATTATACACCATACAGTGCAATTTTTTTAAATCGTTATAACTCAAAAACTAAATAGCGAATCATTCTAAAAAAATATATGATTATTGAAGGTAATTTGAACTATATACCACTTAAATTTTTATTCATTTCATGGGGCAGATCCTGAGAAAAACATCAAAAACTGAAAAAAATCGTTTTTATACGTGACGCGATAAATGTAGTAAAAAGGCAATAATCAAGTTCAAATTTTGGATTTAGTTAGCATTATATAGCACAATGATCCCTTTCTTTGGGATTTTTATAAAACCAGTTAGTTTCAAAGATATTGAGCTTCAAACTTTTGTTTTTTCACCCTGTATACTATGAGTCGTTTTTTCTACGTGATGCGATAACTGGAGTAAAAAGGCAATAATCAATTTAAAATTTTGGATTTAGTTAGCATTATATAGCACCTTTATCTCTTTCTTTGGGTTGTTTATGATACCAGTTAGTTTTAAAGATATTAAGCTTCAAAATTTTGTTTTCTTACCCTGTATACTCTATATAACTGAAAACTGTATCGCTTCGATCTCAGTTTCCATTAATGGATTTTAATCTATACTTAGACTCGTTTTTTGCTGTTTTTGTTTTATTAATTCGTTAAAAATAAGATTTTCAGTTACGCATGTGCGTATATTCATGGCGATTTTTCGATCACTGGTGATTTTAGATACGTTCCGCGAACTATATCCTTATCATTATATCTCGGAAACTAAATTTTGAACCTTTCGTTAAAACATCATGATTATCGAATGTTATTCTATAGACTACTTTAATTATAAGTAGTCTACGGCAATTAAAAAATTTGAAATTTTTCAAAATTTTCAAAATTTTGAAAAATTTCAAAATTATGCTATGCGTCAAAGAGTTCTCAATTTCCTACTCCTTTTGCATGCTTAAAAAAGGGTCTATTCATGCACGTATCATAAAAAGTACGGTGTTCAACAAGGGGGGAGTGGCTTTTTCAGACTCGGGTGATATTTTGAGCACGAGTGGGAGTCGAGGGCGCCTACGCACCATCACCGCCATCACCTACCGCCTATATCACCTTCGCTAGAAAAAGCCAATTTTCCCCCCTAGTTGCAATATACAATATACTATTTTATGCCAATAATTGCCGCCCTGATCATTATAAATTTTAACGCAACCTAGGCAAGCACGCATTTGGTCGCTGGAAAAGTTTAAAAAAAAGTAATTTGTTTGAAAAAATATATATACATATTATGTATTTTTTTATTTTAATAAATTATAATGATTTCCATTAAAGGGGTCTCAAACCCAATTTTTACCAACTGAGTCAATCTTACGATTGCAAGGTCGATAAATATTTGAAACAAAATAAATACAATGAATCATACAAAACCACGACAGATGGCAGCACGTAAGCCTACCTACCAGCTATCATATAATAGTGCATTTGCAAATACAATAAATTGCGCAAAAGTAATAGGACATAGTACTTTCCTGTTATAATCATTTACTACTGTGTTTTTCTTTTTCAAAAGTTATGTATATCTATATCGATGATGTATATAGATATACAGTGTGCTGCCTGCAACACCCCGATTATGCCAAGAAGGCGGCGCTGTCGGCGGTCCTTACCTAGCGTATAGCACCTTAATCCCTTTCTTTGGGCTGTTTATGAAACCAAATGGTTTCAAAGATATTAAGCTTCAAAATTTCGTTTTCTCACCCTGTATATTGTATACTCTATATAACTGAAAACTGCATCGCTTAGATCTTAGCTTCTATTTGATGGATTTTAATCTATACCTTGGCTAGTTTTTTTCTGTTTTTTTGTTTTATTAAATCGTTAAAAACAATATTTTCAGTTACGCATTGATTATGTAATATAATTATTTCGAAATAATTTTATCCATCAAACGAAAAAGCATAAAAACTTTATAGAATTATATATGAAGTAAAAACAATTTAGATATTAAAGCGATACATATAAGGTTGAAGGAAGCTACGTGCCAAAGAATTGGCAGCGGTTTTTTATTTCATATTATTCATTTCAAACGGAATTCAATTTACCGTCGGCTATTTGCCATCGGCTATTCGCAGTCAGTACAAGTGCATTCGGGCGACGCATGCGCACTGCTATGCCCAGTTAACACGCGAACGCCAGTGGGAATTCAAAGTTTCATTTAACTGTGTGTGTACGTGCATACGTAGGCTTTTTAGCTGATGTTTATCGTTAATTTTTAGAAAAACTAATCATTTAAAAATGTAAACTTTGTAATGAATCTACGTATAAATATACAAAGATAACAATAGTTAAAAAAAAAATTTTTTTACAATATATATCTTGATAAGATAGGGATGTTTACGGAAGACATAGTATTTGAAATTAAAGAATTTTAATATTATGTAGATTTTCATGGTTTTGCAATACTCAATATTGACAATTGTATGTTACAGGATGAGCTGACAAAAGATCAAATAGCACGTAAGTTAATTTCCTTTTTTTTTGTTGCTCAATAAATTTTAGCTGTATTTTTCAGATTATTAAGTTTAGTATAAATTTTGTGGCATTTGTTTCCATATAAACGCCAAGAGAAAAAATACTGCATTAGGCCAGCCTCAAGAACCATATATCTTAAGACATGATTAAAAAACCCCGTATTTCAGAGTCTACTTTATTCCATTTATTTATGTATTTGAAACAAACACATTTTGTTTTTTAATTTTTGCTATTAGAACGAGTTTGAAAATTCTGAAAAAAATTTGGGACAATTGTAAATAAAAAAATCTCATTATCTTCAATTTTTTAATATATTTTTATGCGTCCGTTTAGCAAGAATTAAGAAATAATGATGCACTAACTATGAACATCGCTAAAAGCGAAAAGCTTTGCTTTTCACATAAGGCACTTGCCTATCTTTTAAACTTGGATAGAACACATATATGATAGAAAATGGTTAAGACATATAGCGGTGTTAGGGTATACAGTAAGTACAAATAGTTTAAAAAGCCAAAGTCCCGTTTGAGTGGGTGAAATGGTCAGTGAAAAGTCGATTAGAGATTTTTATACGATTTCGAGATCAGAATGCCTTTGTGGCTTCTATTCGGCCGGATCGACAGATATTGCAAAAATAGCAAAGAAGTGTGGAGTCATTAGGCTAAAAAGTATAAGGGCCGAAATTCCATTAGAGTGGGTGGAATAGTCGGTGAAAAGGCGATGAAGAGTTTTTAAAGCGATTTTAAGGTAAAATTTGGGCTACAGGTGTACTTATATAGATGAAGATGCATGGTGGTCATATAGTATATAGTATATTCAATAATCGTAGTGAGTTTACAGTACATTATATAGTACGCAATAAAATTGCTTCGTTCTAGAGGAAGCTTTGTGATAGTAAAATTTTCAGTTTCGCTAAAACTTCATAGAAACATGTTTTGAGATGTTTGAAGTTTGAATTACGTGTTTTTAGAAAATGTCCGTATGGATGTGTGTGTGTGTGTGTGTGTGTGTGTGTGTGTGTGTGTGTGTGTGTGTGTGTGTGTACCGTCATATTTCTGAAACTACTGCGAGAGAGAGAAGCAGAATAGCAGTCAACGTCGCACACGCCGCATGGTACAGCAGCTCGCCTCACCACTACCAGCGCACACATACACACCGAGCACGAGCGGCGCAGATACCACCGTAGCCGCGCGAGCCGAGAGAAGAGCAGGCAGCTGGGAGGGGGAAGCTGCTCGCAGCGGCGAGCGAATGCTCACATGCCGCGCGCGCGTGTGTGTATGGCGGAGATGTGTGTGCGTGTATAGTATTGTCCGCACATTTTGTATCCAATAATTGATTGAGAGATGTCGACGGAAAGAGTGCGAGATTATTAATGCGATTGTAATGTTTGGGTAAAGAATGTTCTGTTGAGAAGTCGACAATAATCGTGTGAAGTATGCAAGTATGTAATGCGCATGCGCGAGAAACTATGCGAGGCGACGCGACACGAGTCGAGGAGAAGACTCGTTCACTTTTGTTCCAGAGTCAGGCCAGCTAGCACCCTCCGGATTTTGTTATATAAAAGAGAGAATTCGTTAGTTGTTTTTCGCGCGACCTTTCAGGGAACGAGACATCGCAGAACGAGAGGAAGGAAGTCGTAGCCGTGAGCCTAAAGGTATAAGTGAGTCCGTAAGAATACGAAAAACCTGGTCGCCGTGAAAAATCGTAAAAGTCGGAACGTTCTATCATTGGAGTTGCTGCCTCGTGGTATTTTCCGTTAAGCAGTAGTTTTGTTATTCGGAGTTTGTTGAGTCGTGTGAGTGTTGAGTAATATTTACAGGCGGTATTAGTAAATTATTGTTGAGAAAACAAGTTTTTGTATAAATCTTTTCAGTTCGAATTACAGTCGGAATTACAGTCGGAATTACAGTCGGAATTATTTAATTAAAATTTGTGAAGTGTTACCAAAGTGAGTGATTTATATTTATTTTCCGCATTTTCTTCGACTGAATCTCCTCCGAGTGTGAGAGCCTAGATTAGCCGGAAACGCGAATGTAGCAGAGCAGTTTAGCATAGGTGTATTCCCGACCTGGCGCCTTATACAAATTTCGGTCGGAGTCTGAGTATGCGTATTAACGAATGTGACCGCGACTAGCCTAATAACAATAAAATATTCACATTGTTACAGTGGCAGGCCAACGTGTGGGGCATAGTCGCGAAAAATCGAAAAAAAAAATATTCAGTGTTGAGTGCGCGACATTTTTCTTGCCGGAAACACAGAGCGCAGCCATCTTGAGAGACACGGCGTCGGTTTCGCAATTTGCGCCACGTGCACTTTGGAAAAACACAACCCTGCTAATAGCTGAAGATTAAAAACGATAAAATTTGATTAATTTTAATCACATTTTAATCATTCTTAATACTTCTAATCCTCGTGATCATTTCAGAAGAATCAATTTTAATACATTTTAATCATATAGCAATTAATGCTTATTTTTAGCATTAATTTTAATCGTTTTTGACCCGCATTAACACTAACGATTCGATTTAATTTAATTTTAATCTATTTTAATATCCTTGAAATCGCTGAAAATAATGCGGCAATGTCAAGTTTAATCCAAAGTAATCGTATTGTTTTTAAAAGACTATATTATAACTAAAAGTAATACATTTTAATTCTATTTGATTGTTTGTTAGTTAAACGTAATTAATGATGAGCCAAATGCAATTGTTTCTAATCGCATATAATTAAAATCATTTTAATCGTTTGTAATATACAGTATTAGAATCGCAAATAATACATCTTATAGCTGTTAATCACCATGAGTCATATTTCGATCATTGCTCATTGCTATCATTTTTGATCGTATTTAATGCATATCATTGAAATCATTTTCAACTACTTATAACGCAATTAAATCTGATATAAACTTTAATTGTTTGTGATTGTTAGTTGATGAATCCGAATTACACAAATAAAAAATACGACACGCACTCCCTGTGACCCATGATAGCTGACCCGAAAAACCGACACCGTTTATAAGCATTCTTATATTTAAATTCCAAAAACTACGGAGCGTTTTTACTAGACTCTGTCATTGGCGATCTAGAGCTCCTACCTAGAAGTTGCATTACTCCACTCTAAAAAATGTGAGTGCATTAAAACTGTACATCTTAGGCTTTAAATTTAATAATATTTTGTAAATGTGAGATAATACATCGCCACTCCCTACGAAGAGTAGTACATTTCAGATCTCGCACCGAAGACTAGTACATTTGGTTATTCGCCGCAAACACTAGCACTTTTCACTTTTCGCCGCGAAGAGTAGCACGTTTCACGGCCCTAACTAATGCTTTTGTAGTATGAGAAAAACGTATGATAATTTAATCATTTTTGTACTAGCTGACTCTTTGCATGTGAATATTACTATTATGTACCACTTTGGCGTTCATAAATATCATGAATTGTTTAAGTAATAAATTCCCGAAACCACTAGTGTTTTCGTGAAATGTGCTAGTCTTCGCGGCAAAGACGCGATACGTGCTAGTCTTCGCGGCAAAGTTGTGAAAAGTGTTAGTCTTCGCGGCAAGGGCGCGAAATCTACTAGTCTTCGCGGCGAAAAAGGAAAAGTACTACTCTTCGAGAGGGATTTAGAACGTGCTAGTCTTCGTTTGGAGCGACGATATATGACCGATTGTGAGAAAACGTGAAATACAGTGCACAAATGTTACTATTATAAAATGAACGCTTTTCTGGGTTGCCAATATAAATTTGTAAAAATGTGAAACATTTTGAAAAATCATGAAAATTTGTAAAAATTATGACAGGTTTCATGTTAGCGATGCTCCAAATTTAAATGTAAAATTTTTATTTTTCACATTATTTTACATTCCAACACAATTACTCAAAGTTTTTCACATTTATCATTTCCACAACATTTTTATTGTATTGAACAATAAACAATTAAAAAGTATTAAAATCTTCTACTAATATTATATGTTAAGAACAATTAAATTAATCTTGATTAAAAACGATAACACGACATTATGGCCCATTGAATTTCAGACAATATAAAGTGCATTGTAACAAATTGTCGCATTGCAACAGATTGAAAACGTTTAGATACGATCAAATTTTATACCAAAAATAAAGATCCATTGCGATTATGAAAAACGATTGAATTATACTAAGAAACGATTAAGAATGACTCGTCGCCAGGTGGCGTCCGGATTTTATTACTCGCAAGTGGTAAAGAATCTATGATGGTCAGTATATAAGACCATTCAAGGTAATGCATAAATAATTCATTGTAACATGCGTGTAATACATGTATTAAGTAACAGTGCGTGTAAGATTAGGCAGTACGAGTGTGTATTTATAAAGTGTTCAGTAAAATATATGAAAAAAGTCCTAAATATAAAAAAAATGATACATGAATATTAAATACGATTATAAGAGATTAAAAACGATTAGATTTATAAATGCAGTAATAAACATCAAAAACGATAAAAAACGATTAATATATATAACGGATTTTTAATACATTTTATAATAATAGTTTAATCGTTTTTTATACCATTCTAATTGTTATCTATTCTAATCGGAACTGATACAATACATTCTAATACCTAATAAAGCTAAAATTACGTTACACAAACGACTATCAAAAACGATTACGGTTTTTGAAATCGTTTTTAATCTTCGGCTATTAGCAGGGAAAGCCACGACGCAAATAATTAGTCAAGAGTAATACATTTTTCCGCCGCTCGTCTGAAAATCTTGCCGACAGTGGAAGAAAATTACAGCCACACGAATAAACCGTACCGCTAACCACGTGGCGAATAGGGGTTCACAGAAGTGAACTCATGGTTTACCCTCGTGTCTTTTCGGCTTTAACTGGACAATAAGTGGTTGTTGATAATTTTCAGACGTTCGGTAGTGCAAATTAAATTTTTTTGGAGCCGCAAAAATTTAGTTATTACAAAATTCAGAGCCGGGAGAATTTTTGAAAGAACTCTAACTAAGAAAAACTTTTCCGACGTTTAGCCGTGTAGTAAAATTTCTCTTTGAGTGAATTTAAATTGCAGTGGAAATTCTGGAGACATTTGAGTGAAATTAGTTTTTTTTATCGTGATAAATCGCAGTTGTGAATTAATAGCCGTGTCGACGATCACGTGGCGAATTGGGGTTCACAGAAGTGAACTAATGATTTACCCTCGTGTATTTTTACAACTCTAACGGGACAATACGTGGTTTATAATAATTTTCAGGTGTTCGGTAGTGCAAATAAAAGTTTTTGAACTTAATACGAAGTAGCAAAAATTTATTTTTTTTATAAAATTTAGAGCCGGAAGAGTTCTTTTTTTGAGCCTTGATTAAGTGAAAATTTTCAGACGTTTAGCCACGTAATAATTTTTGAGAGTGAATTTTATTCACATTAAATTTGTGAAGATTTTTTTTTTGTTGTGTGCGGCGCTAGTAGAGATTGTGAAGTGCAAATTTTTGTGTTTGATTGCTCACAACCGTGAGACAAACTGCTTGGCAGAATCGTATAAGCTAGTAGAATTTTTCTTGGTGGAAATTCAGTGCCGGCCAAACTTCGAAATAGCAGCCGTGACTCGATTAAATAATTTTTTTTTGTAAATAAAAATTAAAATCACAACCACCTCACTGCCTATTGAATAGCCAGACGAATTTAAAGGAAATTCACGTAGTTTAATTACCGAATAAGTCAAGCGGCGGCAAACTAAAGATTTGCTACACATATATGACTAACAAATATACATGTTGCATGCACATATTTATCATTACACATATTTATTATTATGATGATGTTTATCCTCATTTAATATTGATTTGATAATTTATATATATACA
>CM053168.1:26612025-26626738 GCA_012977825.3 Pteromalus puparum | reverse complement strand
TTTTTGTCTACCTCGTCCCTTCTCTTCACGTAACTGCTGTAACTGAGACCTGGATTAGCACCGACAAAATGCCAAAACCATTCCCTTTACTGCGACACACTACATTCTAACCTCAGAGCGAGACAGCAAAACCAGGAACAATCGGGACGAGGCTGCCCTGCTACCATAAACCAGCACACTCCTTCACACGCTAAAATCATGCACCTTGTCCATTCCGGACGCACTCGGCTCTGGGCAGGCCAGAAGCCGCAATTCTACTTGCTGTGAGGTAATCTCGAGCAGAGGGGAGTAACCCATTCTTCTGTCGCGTTGTTACTCGACCCACCCCACTGACCCTTATCATCCCGAGGCACGTGACATTATCTCGGGAAACATATACTTCAACCACCACACGCACCATTTACGGTACTAGGACTGCGATGTTGATCTTCCAACCGCTCATCAGCTTCTCCCTTCTCGAGGATCGCCAACTTTCACTCAGGTCATTGATGAGATGGAGAACTGCATTCTGTCCGGTCGCGCCTACTGGTGCAAAACGCCACCACAAACAACCCCCAGGGACTTCCGACCACCTAGGCCCTTCGCGACCCTCCTGCTTAACTTGCCACGACGACCCACCGGCATCGAGCCTTCCGCACCACGTAGGCAAGCACGACCTCCATCTTACATAAAACGGACCATGATCTTATACACGGCCACCAGCTCGACCGCTACACGGCATTGCCACTCACCGTAGACCCTCTAAACATACTCCTTACAAGAAACTCACAAAGGCATCTGCGCGCGCAGCGAACCGCTAACGACTTCTTGGAGTGCGTGCGACTGCGTCCATTCTGCCAAGCTACCACAGACCACTCCACCCCTTCGACACGGATAACTCCCACTGTTCGATACGCTAACTTGACTAACGCCAGTAATCATCTCGCCCCATTACGAACAAGTGACCCCACGAAAAGAACGTTCACCCGTGGTTCACCACGGGCTCTTCGGTGACCTAGTGAAAGAGACCGGCGACAGACCTTATCGACGTTTTTACAAGCGCGTTCTCCCCTCAGACGCTACTCAATCATAGACTAGTTCAGGGATGACGCGTCAATCGCAGGTCGGAGGTGCCAGGCCTGAATTATTACTTGATTCACGCTTGGCGCTGCTGACTGACGCCGGTCGAGACTCTGGGAGAAGCTACAGAGCTTCACTCACCATCCTCAGGACATCACCTCCGTCTCGTTTCCTCTACGGAAGATCCTCAACAGGCACTTAGGAATTCTCACCGATCCGCTGGCCCCTGACCGCGGTTGCGTGACTATCTGCTGGCCGGAGCTGAACACCCCCGCACACTTAAAACTTATCAGGGAGGATAAACTGGAGATCGGACCGTTTTAGCTGCGATAATGCACGTCGACTCCCAGCGCAAGACGGCAGCCGATGGCATTCCACCAGCCATTCATCTCAGATAGCACGTTGCAGTACTCGCTCCCTTCTCTGTAGAATCTTTCAACCGGTCCCTAGCGAGGTGTCATGCTTCCCGCTCTCGTTGCGAAAAAGTCTCGTAGTGCGAGTGCGCTAAGACAACAGTCAGTTCCCCAAACATCCCTTACTGACCATCGCAGGTCTCCCTTTTATGTTTTTCTGTCAAAGGCACTGGAATGGCTGGTACACAAACAAATATGTCTGAATATCTGGGAACTACGAGGCTCTGCTTGCCATTGATCTACCCCAAAACTCGGTCTTCGCTCCCGGACAGCATACTCAGTCAGGCTCGATACAAGTTGACCGACGAATATCAAGGCCTGGCTGAAAACAAAGAAGATGGTTACACTTCTCCTCCTTCTTCGATTTCAGTAACGGCGTTTGATACTGTGTGTCACGTCAAACTTCGCTCTAAACTAACCTCCTTCGGTTTCTCGAACAAGCAGGTCATCGCTGGCTTGCTTCAACCTACGGGCAAGACTAGCGGCTGTCATTGGGGGTTGGGAAGTCACTACCACGGAGCCCACATACCCCACCTCATCTCACCACCCCACCATACTCAACACACCCACAAGGAAGTCCACAGCGCGCAGCCGCTCCGGTCCCTGCGCCCCATTCACTCCGAACCTACATCTACTCGCTCCACAGATCACTACATCCAATGAACGTCCCACACCCTCCTCTGCCTTGACTCAGCAGAACCACCACCACACTACTCACCTCAATTCATCCAAAGCAGAGGACACACCAACCATACCGAAACTCACGACAACTTCCTCACAACATCGCATCAATCGCCCCGTCGAGCACAGCCATCGAACGAGCTCCTGCACTACCCCCGTATTCACAGCAGCAGCGCCCCCATCACCAATAACCAGCTGACATGCACCCAAGCACCCACATAAAGATTTCAGTGGGCGCAGCACAAATTTCCTGAACGCCGTTCCCACACACCGCCCACCCGACACAAACCTCCCAAAGGCCCGACTCGTACAAGCCTGCAGCCCCTCACAAACTCAACTACAAGTTCAACCAACACAACACCGCCAACTCTCTACCACTGTTACTAACACTCAGCATTAAACATAGGAGGAGTCCCGGGTCGATGTATCAACATCCGAGTGCGCGAGTCTCGGCGTATTATAGCTCGCAAATTCCGACAGCACTCCAACTTGGACCAAGAGCATGTCAACAATATCGTAAACGTGCCACTCTTCTAAGTGATCCGTAAACTTCTTTCGAAAAAGACTAACCTAGACTGCGCAAACATCTTGCTGCACGCCTCTCCTGCCTTTCCCACATTGGACTACTGCTCACTGGTTATACTGCGACTGCTGACTAAAGAACTAACCTTCACTACTACAGGAGACCGGTAAATACAGGAATTCGTTAAACATCTATGAGTCGTAAGAACGGATGCAGCACATCCACTCCTTACAGGCGTCGAGCTCGGCGCTCACCCACCCCGGACGTAGGAGATACTTCTGCTTTCTCTGAATGCAAACTATGTTAGACTACTGCCATGTTACCACTCTACCATGCTTAAGCTATTTAACTCCACGCTCGCGCCTCCGCCGAGTTGACGGGTGAAGTTGAGTCCTCTCAGGACACTTCCCCCCTTCCGCCCACAGAGACGCTGAGGAAAATCATCCACCATCAGGACGCTCATATCTCTGGAATTTCCTACCATCTTCACTTACTACAATAGCTCAATTCTTGGTTTCAAGGCGCAGGCTACGACAATACTTTTATCGCCTCAGCAAGATGAAGCCGAACGGATACCAACTGAGCTCGCCAACATTCTCCTCACCAACACTTTCACAAACAATAGTCAACTAGTTCACACAAACCACCTCATGCATAGACTCTTTCGCCTATCTCCATCTCCACCAACCATATTTAACCATACTTCATATCGATCTATCGCCTCAAACGTATAATTAAATCTGTAACATCATTTCTCTATAGTATTATTTTGTCAACATAATGTACCAGGCAATAAATCACATAAAATCTAAATCTAAATGCTAAACGATCCCTCTTCTCTCTTACAACTCTACCTCGGTTCAAACCCTTCTGCTTTCCAATACAGCCAAAGGCCGCCATAGTTGCGGTCACTGCGCCCTTCTTCACAGCGGGAGGGCCCAGACGCAGGCCCGGGCCTCGGCTTTCTCTCTCTCTCTCTCTCCTCTTCTCTCTCTCTGTCTCTCTCTTACACTTTTACCTCTGTCAAACTTCTGCTCTCCTAATACACCAAGGGCCCATAATTTCACAAATTCTGGCGATACCGTGCCGCACGCAAAAATCCCCTCCACAAACCCCCAGCTCACCCTCCCCCAGTCTGGCGGTAACGCGCCGCACGCAAAAATCCCCTCCACAAACCCCCAGCTCACCCTCCCCCCTCGGGCGATACCGCGCCGCATCCCAAAAATCCCCTCCATCAGACCCCGAGCTCACCCTCCCCCATCCGGCGGTACCACGCCGCAGCCGAAAATCCTGCCACAGGCGTCTGGCGATAACGTGCCCCTACTACTTTTATTTTTGTAATTATTTATAAGAATTTTATTTTTCAGTGTTTAAAAGTGGCTTGTCCCCTTAAATGGACCAGACAATAAAAGATCTAATGTATTATCATTATTACTAAAAAAATTTTGACCATATAATAGAGGATTTAACATATTTGTACTATAAACTGAAACTAAAACTTTGTATATATTAACAAATGCTACTATTTCAATTTCTCCGCCATATGTACCATCTACGATCATGTAACTTCTGTATAAATCTCCATTTGTTATTTTCATTATTTTAGATTCATCAGTTTCAATATAAATTTTGTAATCTTCCCAATTTTGAGTAATATATTTTATAATCGATGTTTTAACTTGTTGATATTTGTCTTCAGTATTATATAAAAAATAAGAAAAATCACGGAATAAACAATTCCCATCACCTTTAATTTTTTTTTTCAACATTTAAATTTTGTATCGATTCTGAATACATTTC
The DNA here is from genome assembly GCA_012977825.3 of Pteromalus puparum. NCBI lineage: Eukaryota > Metazoa > Arthropoda > Insecta > Hymenoptera > Pteromalidae > Pteromalus > Pteromalus puparum. Next base: position 26,622,262 of record CM053168.1, on the reverse strand, counting down.
AATTCTAAGATTTCAAACAAATACATGAAACAGAATATAATAATACCTTTAAACTTTAGTGAACACATTCATACGTAGCAAATACCAAGATTATTTATTATATGTGCATTTATAAAGATACCTTCTGTTACTGGAGATATTCCACTAAAATATGCTTCCAACTCGAGTCCAACAGCAGTTACAAATTAATACTTCAGCAATTTATCTTTTTACTGTCAGACCGACAAAAGATATAATAGTTTATGTAATTTAATATAATCCAAGAAAATTCCAATGTAGTATAGACTGTACCCACTACAAAAAATATGAAACTATTATAACATTTCAAGAAGATCATGGTCTATCGATTTCAATTGTAATTTTTCATACTGAGTTTTAGCTGCTTATATCGATTTTTGTGGTATTTTATCACGCTTTATCAAGGTCTTATGCAAAAAGTGAAATTAAGATTCATTATTCAAGTTAATTGAAATTCTTATCGAATTAAATGATAAATTCTAATCGACTTTAATCGATTTCCATTCACTATTTTCAGCAGGGTGTGCTTATTAAAGAACTTATTAAACAAATTAAAGAGCTTAAGAAACATAAATTAATCATTCAATTAATAAAGGTTTACAATGAAATAATCAAATTCTCCAATTTAAATACATTAATTTATATACACTAAAAGTAAAGGATATTGAAAAATTAGGTTACTTGAAGTAAACATTTTACTTTTTAAACATGGGTAACAGTTATTATGTTCTTTCAACACCTGACAGTAGACTCACAAGCAACAGGATAATAAGCACGTGCGTTATTACGAATAATAATGCTCACGAATAAAGGGAAAAAATATACTTAAGCTGGCATTCTCAAACTACTGACACTGACGCACCGTTGATATTCAGCTTAAACCTATGATAAAAATAGAGTATAGGAAGCGCTTATAACCACAACCAAAGTTTATGCGCACACAGATGCACGCGTTATGGTCAAGTTTGTAACGATAGAACTTTCACAAAGAGAATACACTCGAACTCCGATTGTAATGAAATACTTTAGCATACTCTCAAGCGTAAAAAATACGCTAAAACAATCCGACGGATAGAATCTAAATAATACAATCTATGCCGCAAAAATAGAGCTTTTTGCAAAACCAAGGCATACACGAAAGAAAGAGAGAGATAACCAGTCATAAGTTCATGCTTGTACGTAATGTTCGTAAAATCAACACCTACGTTGACATAGCGGATCACCAAGGACTCACCCATTTCCATATCTACTGTGCTTTGAACGTTCCAGTTCTCGAGAAGTTCATTATAAGCATCGACGCCGACAGGGCGAAAACGCGCATCACACTCCGCTGTAGGTGGAAGACGTTAGGCTCGCCGAGAAATACAGGCAGCAATGTAAGTGAAGCAGGATAATAAGCACGTGCGTTGTTACGAATAATAATGCTCACGAATAAAGGGAAAAAATATACTTAAACTGGCATTAACAAACTACTGACACTAACGCACTGTTGATATTCAGCTTGAACCTATGATAATAAGAGTATAGGAAGCGATTATAACCACAACCAAAGCTTATGCGCAGCAATATAAGTGGAGCAAACGTAAATTGCTCGATTACGTGTTATATATTTCGCATTTAAAGGACTCTATCGCGTTGCGGTTATAGAAAGACTATAATTAAAATATTCTTGGGTGTAAAAATGCACAGATAGAATCTCAATAATACAAATATGCCGCAAAAATAGAGCTTTTTGTAAAGCAAAGGCATACACGAAAGAAAGCGAGAGATGACCAGTCATAAGTGCATGCGTACGTAGATGCGCGTGTTATATAAAATTCGATACAATAGAATTTGTATAATGTCCCAATCACGCCACAATTAAACAAAGCTATTATTATATTTGAGAAATTAATACTAAATAATTCAAAACTCAGAGAACCCGTAGAAATAAAGAGAGAAAAAAATTTGATTGCACACGCACTACCATAACCTTTACGTAAGAGCATCAGCATAATATACAATAGAATTTATTAAACAATTAGTATTTGTATTTAAATTACCTTTAATCGACTTCAAAAAAACTTCCTTAAGCGAAACTACAACAGCAGCAGTAAAAAATTAAAGAACCATCAACATTATCTATGACTTAAATTTTCTAGTTCTTTTTCCAAGAAATTGATGAAAATTTTGATGTTGATCAAACAATATTTTATGACACTGCACTACACTTTCAATTTCGTTTAATTAAGTTCAACTTCAAGTCAATTTATCTCGAAAATCTATAACGGAAGATGCGACAAATTTGACGTTTACAATCGAACTAAATAACATAAACAAAAGTATCGTAATAGTATAGGAACAAACATTGCTGCGAATAAAATAGAACGTTCCTTTTACGCTAAAAAGAAAAATCCAATAACGTGGATATTAAAATCAAAATTTTCACTACGACGAACGTAGGGGTTGGCGAGCGGAGCGAGCGGATACATCTTCAGTATCCGCTTTTGCGGGATCTGAATCTTTTGCAGAAAATCTAAGGAATCCGGATACGTTCCCTTTCGATTCGAATTCGTGTATTCAAAATTAAGTATAGTCGTATAAAAAAGAGTTGATTTAATGCAACTGACGTGTAATATTATTTTAAGGTTATTCTCTGGGTGATAAATAAAATTCTCGTTTGATTAACAAATATATAATTGATTCTATGATTTTATTTAAAATTCTTGGGTCGTAAGTTCCCTAACGATGGATATATGAAAATATTACGCATTGCCCACTCACTCACACAACTCTTCTCCCGGTGATGTCGAAGATGATGGTCGTAGCCTGGGTGTAACGGTGTCGGTTGTTGGAATTCCTGGCAGTGCTGCTCTAAAATGTGTCCTTCTAGAGGTCGATTCTTCATTCAGTGCGAGGGATGAATGGTTTTCAATATAAGTCCCCCTTTCTTTCATTCTCTTGACGTGGTGAGGATATGTCGTGGCGAAGTCCTCTCCGTTCTCAATGTAAGGAGGATGGTGACTTCGGACTCATCGGGCGAGAAGACGGCCCGGGGTGGCGACTCTGAGTGATGTCCCGTTTGAAACTTAATTTCGAGCACCTGTCTCTTGAAGCGCCGAATTATGCCTTTGGTTTGCTGGTTAGGGCCTTTTAAAAGCTTGATGAGGTAGTCTGACCCCACTCCATTGTGCAGCTAATCGCTCAGTGCTCGTAGACTTCGAGCCTATGACGTAGCATCGGGACATAGTATTAGGTACCCATCAGAGATAGACACGCACTACAGACGAATTTTATTGAACGTAAAACCATTACACCATAAAAACGAAATTTGCTCAACAAACTTTAAGATGCGTAATATTCTAAACAGAAGGTCGAGGTACAAAAAACATAAATATAACGTATAAACTAAGATGAACGTATTTACAGTGATGAAACAAATAATTATATCGAACTCATAGATTGCAAGAGCTATCGTATGTACGGAATTTTTATTCTATATTTTATTCTATAAGCTCGTGTTGCACGCTATAGAATAAAAGGAGAAGTCAAACGACGTTTGACAATCTATATTCATCAACCAAAAACTCGACTTAACAATGTTAACACTGTTTTTGCAACGAAATTTCCCAGCCAGGTGTCAAAGTATGTATCACGCGTACATATCTCATTATCATTCTCCTTATTTAAATCGCTCGAGTAAAAGTAATAGAAATATTTCGGAGAGACAAGAGACAGTTATATATATATATATATATTTATATATATATATATATTTATATACACATTACATGGGGGAATCACCATCAAATCGTTATACTACATTATACATTACACATATTAAACACAATCACCCGCTAACTCAGTTTTTGTTTCCCTCTTCTCAAGTCTTTAAAGATTGCTCACGCACAGAATAAAGGAAGAGCAGATGCAGCTTGTCTCACGCGCTCGCTCCACTGCTTGTCACACCGTTGCCGCTTTCGAAGTGGTTCCTGAGCATCTCGGTGATCTCGTCGAGAGTCAGCGAGTCACAGGTCGCGCGTATTCTTTCGGCGAAGCTGCCAACATCGTCTCTGAATGTGACGAGATCGTCATCGGTAAGCACCAGAACGAGTTGCTCCTCGCCGTTTTCAAGCCTATATTTACACACACCCAAAGTCACGTAGAATTGACATATAGAAGCGCGTCATCCATGCTCGCGCTTGAGATGATTCTTCAGGCTAACTTTTGACGAGCTAATCTCCTCACAAAAAGAGCAATCAACGTGAGATTTCAGCAGCATTAATCCCTGAAAAAAGTCGAATATACATCGTCATTCTATACATAGTCACTACTGTAGCAAGAGAAAAATTGGTTAAAATGCTTGCTTTATATTTGTTATCTACTAAAATCAATACAAATTACATTTTAATGTAAAAAACAGTTGCACATTAAATATCAAATGAAATCACCCAGCTTGCAAAACTGGCACATAGCTGTAATCATGAATAATGGGTTTTGAGTACTAGAAAGTGTATTATTTATCCTAGAATGCTCGACCCATCTAAAACCACGTCTAGATTTATAGATTTTATAATAAGGAATGCAAAAAATTATGTTTCAAATTTTTAACTGGTGGCGCGTAGCCAGAATTTGATTTTTAGTGTTGAATCACATGGAAACTAATCCAAAACATGCTATATAGGTAATAGAAATGATGTTTTCTAATTTTACAGAAAATTTACAAAATAAAAGGTATTTATTAGTTTTTTTTTAAAATGCTTCTAATTTGAGTTATAATCCATTTTAATTGGCAGTAAAATCAAAAATTCAGAAAATTTCAATTTTTTAAATTTCCATAACTAGGAACTGGAAGTACTTAGGAGTCTGAAATTTTTTTTGTGTTCTTTTGGTGGTATACTAGACTAGTATGCCAATTTTGGCCGGGATTTGAAAAATTTTTCTACGGGTTGACGTGAAATAGCCATATTTATATCATATGTATATTTCTTATCATAATTATTCCCAGCATCATGTAATCTAGACCACATCTAATAATTTTGATTTAGCATTCCCATACATATAATCTTGTACAATTAGTGTATAAAAAAAAATTATATTTTTCTACATTAATTAAAAGATATTCATGTTTGTACGTACGTACGTGCGCTTTCAAGCTAATGTTTATTGTTAATGTTTATAAAAACTAATCTTTTTAAAATTCAATTTTAATGATGAATCTATGTGTCGATATACGAAGATAATAATGATTTAAAAAAAATTTATTTTTACAAGATATATCTACATAATATAGGGATGTTCACAGAAGACATAGTTTTTCAAATTTAAGAAATTTAATATTATATAGATTCTAAATAGTCAAAACACACTTATAAGAGCATCGCTTATGACCGCAATGCTCATAAATTTTAGAATGCGTGAATCGACACACAACGCGAAGAAAACTACGAACGTCTTTAAAGATAACTGCGAACGTTTTTGAAATTACACAACCTGATTGATTAGTTTTTTAAAATCGAGAGCTCTGATCAGAGCAATAAAAAAACCGCTGCCAAGTTCTTGGCACTTAGCTTCCTCCTATTCCGTTTTTGTTATTGTTTTAAAAGTAATAGTAGATTGTGCTAACGCCACACGAGTTGCACTTACTACTTTTCCATGAGTGGGAGGTATAATGCATTTTGGTGCATGCATTTTTGTGCATCAACTAGCCGTGGATTATTCGTTATTTGACGCACGTCAATGACAATGTATAGTCATTATTAATTATAGTAGCATTACAAATGTACTAAAGAAAAAGTAAGGAAAATCTACGATGTGCATGCTGCTGAGAGCAGCTGTTTGATATCCCAAGGATTAGTGCGCTTGGAAAATTTTTTGCGCGCATCATCCAAAATTTGTAACCTTTATTATATTTATTATAAGTTGTTTAAAATAAGTAAATTTATAAATTTAACATAATGAGGGCCAGCACTGGTGTTACCATCAGGATTATAACACGAAAACTCTGGCTGTAAGCACCAAAATTTTTATTTTTTAACATTTAAAAAATTTTTTATTTAAATTAAATTAATAAAAAACAAAAATGTTGGTGCTCACAGCCGTGTTATCATCCTGATGGTAACACCAGTGCTGGCCCTGATTATGTGAAATTTATAAATTTACTTATTTTAAACAACTTATAATAATTATAATAAAGGTTACAAATTTTGGATGATTATTAGCTGATTATCATTAACATTTTATCTCTTATAAACGCATATTTATAACTACAGGTTTAATAAAAATATTAAGCTGAAATCACCTGATAATCAGCTGACGTTTTGAAGCTCATTTCAGTACTCCTACAGTCGCCTTTTAGACGCTCGTAATCATTTTCTGTATTCCCACATTCGCCTTTTTGACCCTCGTAATCATTCTGTACATACCCACAGTTGCCTTTTAGTACCTCGTAATCGTTTTCTGTATTCCCACAGTCGCTTTTTTGACCCTCGTAATCATTCTGTACATACCCACAGTTGCCTTTTAGTACCTCATAATCGTTTTCTATATTCCCACATTAGCCTTTTTGACCTTTGCAATCATTTTCTGCATACCCACAGCCACCTTTTAGACCCTTCACGTTGTTTTATATACTCCCATAATCACCTTTTAACATTTTAAAGCTCATTTCAGTACTCCCAAGTCGCCTTCTCCTTCTCCTTCTCCTTCTCCTCTCACTCTGCCTATTTAATGTATTAGTAAACTTTCCACCACTTACTTTGGCACCCCACCCATATTTTATCTTATATACCTCTCTACTGCAAAATCTCACATGAGATCACCGGAGGTGAAGCCCGGGAGTTGCTCGACCAAGCGGGTAGGGATTCTCCTGGGAGATTTCCCTCGACCGGAGGGTCAGCCCGGGGAGAGATCCACCAGACGTTAGAATAGTGGGAGAGAGGTCTCACCGGAGATCCGCTCATCATATCATTATAAAAAGCAAAAATATTTTTTCAAAAATCGAAAAATGGCCATGAAATGGTCATAAAATAGTCTAAATCTTAAAAGAAAATGTACTCATATTCAGAATCAGAAAACATATATGCATGTCCAATCTTATTACGATCGATCACGTGGTTCCAGAATTATAACGGACGTACGACGCACGCGGCGCCCCCCAACGCCCACACACCACACACAGACGACTAGCCACACACACACACACACACACACCCACACCACACCACACACACACACACACCACACACACACAGCTCGAACACACACGAACCATCTGCACGGACAATTTATAAAACCATGAAAGCTCTTCAAGATATACTGAGCTTTAATTGTCAACACAAGGTATCTATACAGGGTGAGAGTTGAAGAATTTGAATCTTAATATCTTTTAAACTAAACGGTTTCATAAGCTACAAAAAGAACCTAGCCAAAGTGATCGAAAGATCAATCTTTTCCTAAAATTTCAACTTAATTTAAACCTTTTTACTCCCGCAATCATACGACATAGAAAACCCATTTTTTTTAGTTTTTGATTTTTATCTCAAAAACTAGTCGCCAAAATGGTTCAAAATTTTTACAACTAGTAGATATTGTTGTTTTTTATTGTCATGAATTTTTTCAAAACATTTAACTATTTATTTTTTGAGTTATATATCTTTTTCGAAAAATTACCTTTTATATCATAAAAAATGTACAGATCCGTTAATCTAGAAAATCTTGCGGGGAAAAGTAGACAATTTTATGTTCTTTTAGATACACCATTATTGAATATATTGTATAAATCATATCATTCAAAAAAAGCAAAAATATTTTTTCAAAAATAGAAAAATGGCTATAATATCTTTTTTTGTTCTTTGAGGTTATAACTGCAATTCATTCGTTATAGCAGTCCAACAAGTCATGAAACGATTTGCCGGTGCCTATAGTTTTCAATTTATCGATGTAAGCCAGGGTTCCTGAGCACGCTGCTGTGTTTAGTTGACGATCTTAATTAAATGCTTGAGTTGACACGTAATTTTTATCAGGCAGTACGTTAGTGGTAGGTTTGGACTTGTTGCGAGATGTCATGGGCATGCTGAGCTTGAGGCTGGACGGTCCCCGGCACTGCCGATCTCCTGCGGAAGCATCGGCTTCTCGTTGACGTCTACCTCCTCCTCGCGCTCAAACTCGATGGTATCGTTGTCGCAATCGCGCCCCGCTCGAGGCCCCGCTGCAAACACATTCTCGGGCTCGTTGTCTAACGCGCCGCCCAGGAGCCGCTATATATAGCTGTTGTTCCAGCGAAGGCTTCTGATTCTCTTTGGACTCGGCCTGGAGTGCAAAGTCGAGGTGTTGCTTGCTGCGTCCGTTAAAGTGGCTGCGGCAAGGTTGGCTGCACCGATGACATGTAAGGCATATGACCGAGTTCAGGTTGACCATGATCGAGGTGGCCTCGCTCAGGTTAACATAAGAGTTACTGTAAAGGAAGGTTAAGAACTCGGACGTTGCCATCTTCGACACGTTTTGAAGAAATAAGTAAATGAGGATATGGGGGAAGAGGGTCGGGGTGTATAGGCATTGTAGCCAACGGGGTCGTCATTGTCGCCGAGCTCAAGCGCTGTGCCACTGTCGATCTCGCTCTTGCAATTCTATAGAGCGATTGGTAGCTGTCCTCTCCAGTCGAACGATGCGAGCCAAGGGTCCCAGGATGATCCCTGATCCAGCACGCTGCTCTATTCATACCCAGCTCTGCATCCAAAATTTACACGTCGTGTATGTCACTGGCAACCACTATAGCGATCCATGCTATAGTGCTAGAGTTGTTCTGGCAGACGCTCGGCGCTTGGACACAAAAATCTTGACGTGCGATGCACTAGCGGTGGCACAAGTATCTTCTTTGTATAATATGTCGACTGTCGTCGATGCCACTTCCGCAGCCTCGATACTTGAATTGGAAATGCAACACCAATTATGCACTAGAACTTAAATACTATCCGAAAAACTGCATCTAAAAATCAAAACAACTTGCTGATTCCAAGTGGCACCGCAGCAGAAATCAAAATATCTAACTCGAACTTGAACGAATCCAAGTGCGTATTTATTCAGGATTTCTAATTTATGAAGAATGCGAAGTGGACTCCAAAACGAGACGATGCTCTGGAAATTATTTATTCGCGGCGTAGTCGTAATCAAAAGGGTGTCAACTAACAGTTATTATAATCTTATAACCTATCAATTTTTTGACAAATTCTTGTACTGTTGTACTTAAAAAGAAGAGAATCGCATAACGAAAATTTTAAGAAATAATCGCAAATTAATTTTCGATCATAATTATTTTGCTAAAAGAGAATATTTTGAAGCAAATATTACAATCATTAGAAAGATCTCATTAAAATCTTCAAGATACATTACATAAACGTACGCATCAAAGACGTATAAAACGAGAATCCATTGGAGATAATAAAACGCATTTAGGTTAAAAAGCAAATTCAAAGTATAATAGGTCGCGGTTCTTCCCGACGGCACAGTGTATAAAACTTATACTTGCCATTAGGGCGCTACCGCTCCCCTTGATCAGAATTGATAAGTTTTTTTTTTATTTAATAAATAAAATTTTTTCGAATCACACACACACACACACACACACACACACACACACACACACGCATCTTTCTTTCGCATAGCTTGCATAGCTAATTGTTAAACTGATCTCCAAGTGATATTACACTCCCTTTTTTACCTAATCATTAACTATTTTATTTAACGTAATCTTTGTATTAATTACATTTAAATGATATCAGTTGCTCACCACTAAGCGGTAGATATCTTGGCGCTTTTTTTTGCTTCCTTCCTAAGGAAGCCTTGTAATAGTAATTTTTTGGTGTTTGTGTAAAAACATGTGGGAAGTGTGTTTTGATGAATTTTTAGTCGAAAAATGGTGTTTTTAGAAAATGTCCGTACGGATGTTTGTGTGTGTGTGTGTGTGTGTGTGTGTGTGTGTGTGTGCGAGCGTGCGTGCGTGCGTGCATGCGTGCGTACGTATACTGTTATAATTCTGGAACTACGTGATCGATCGTAATAAGATTGGACGTGCATATATGTTTTCTGATTCTGAATTCGAATAAATTTTCTTTTAAGATTTAGACTATTTTATGACCATTTCATGGCCATTTTTCGATTTTTGAAAAAATATTTTTGCTTTTTATTATGATATGATTTATACAATATATTCAACAATAGTGTACCTAAAAGACTGCTACCC
>CM053168.1:26573766-26612000 GCA_012977825.3 Pteromalus puparum | reverse complement strand
CCCTTACAAGTGTCTTCCTAACCTATCCTTTTAGTATCGAATAGTAGCGAATATTTAAATCAAAGAATGAGTTGATTGTCACATGTAATTATCTTCCACTAGCAGAATAGGAGGAAGCTAAGTGCCAATGACTTGGCAGCGGTTTTTTTCTGTTTTTTGTTTTATTAAATCGTTAAAAACAATATTTTCAGTTACGCATTGATTATGTAATATAATTATTTCGAAATAATTTTATCCATCAAACGAAAAAGCATAAAAACTTTATAGAATTATATATGAAGTAAAAACAATTTAGATATTAAAGCGATACATAAGGTTGAAGGAAGCTACGTGCCAAAGAATTGGCAGCGGTTTTTTTTTTGTAAGGAAATGTAAAAGTTTTCATATGTCAATATTTGTCTATTAACTAAGCTAAAATATTTTTTAATTTTCTTTTACATTTTCTTGTACGCGCACGTTGGAGTTAAAATTACTTAACCCACCCGCCATTGTGAGGACGCTAAAGATATAAGCAATTCAGTTCTCAATTATGCAAAGTATACAGGGTGAGAAACAAAATTTTGAAGCTTAATATTTTTGAAATTAAGTGGTATCATTAGCAACCCAAAGAAAGGGATCAAGATACTATATAATACTAACTTAATCCAAAATTTTAAATTGATTATTGCCTTTTTACTCCAGTTATCGCGTCACGTAGAAAAACGACTTTTTTCAGTTGTTGATGTATTTCTCAGAATCTGCCCCATGAAATGATGTTACGTCGGTTCTTAGTTGTTTTACTAAAAATCCGACTATTTTTTTCAAACTTTCTCTACTGAGAGAAAACTCGAAAATTGTTGCTCGTTTTTGCCCTTGCGTTGCCGCAATTAGACAGGGATGAGCTTTCGCGATCGCGTTATTTATTCGGAGAGTTTTTTAAAAAAAGAAAAGATATTATTAATAGTTAAAACCAAAAAAATAAACTAAATTTTTATGAGGATATATTAACCGAGAAAAATTGTCTTTTTATTTTTACTTAACTTTGGAGTGATTGCTAAACAGGCACCAGGCTTGAATAATCACTGGCAAAGAAAGTATAAGTTTAAATGCGTATCTAAATTTTCGCGGTTTTAGAGCCTATTCCCCCTCTGTGATAAACAGGATAAAATATCCTGATCGCCAGAGTGATTATAGACTCTATAAAAATGTTAATTTTCGAACACAAATGTTCAGAAAATTTACGGTCAACCGGCACTTGACCCTACTCTTAGCGATGAAAAAATGCTTCTACTCTACACAGTGGTAGATTTCAAGGAAAGATAGGCTAGTAGTAATAGTTAATAATAAATATCTTTTTTATTTACTTTTCTTTGCTCGGTGCGGTGAAAACCTTGTTGATGTACTCACACAGAGTTGGACGCCGTTGACCTCTCGGGCGAGTAAAAAGGAACGCGTCGGATTTTCCGTGGAGACACACAAAAAAGTTTTGAAGGCAATTCGAACTTTAATATTACTCCCGTTTATTTTTATCAATATATATTTTTTATTTTTTTTTTGTCGATTATACACCAATGTAGCAGACTGAGTGCTTAAAATAATTAGGAACAGACTGAGCGCGGAAAACAAAAAAAATATGAAGGTGCGGACTGAGCGCTAATGGAAATCAAATACAAAAAATTGCGGACTGAGCGCGTAATTTAAAAAAATGTAATTGCGGACTGAGCGCGTAGTATAAGGCGAAGCGGACTTAGCGCGTGAGTAGACGTAACAAAGGAAAGCGGACTGAGCGCGTACAAAGTTTAATAGTGCGGACTGAGCGCGTAAATAAGAACTTCCGAATGGTGTGAGATTCGTGACCGGAGTGATGGTGGTGTGCGTCTCGATGGAACTCATCAACTTTGACCCATCCCTCTATTTCCCTCTCTGAGGGTGTCTAGAAAGATTTCCCAATAAGAAGAGAGTTTTCCGATGCACTCCACCCACTCATGGGTCTTAAGACTTCTACTCTTACCAAACTTTCGGGGGAGAGGGTGGTTTAGTTCCCTATCCTCCGAGATAGATGGCAGCGCTTGTACTGTTTTAGTGTAATATTTAATATTTATAAATAGTTGTTCGCTTAGTTATTTTGTTTGACAAATAATGCTTATGAGATAGTTATTGAATACTTTTATTTTTAGTAATGACGAGTTAAATATTTCAGATAAATATATTAAGGAAATCAATAGTAAATGCAACTATCTAGTAATGACTTTATAAGAAATAATATGAGACAACTCTGTATAAATATTATACGCAGATTTTACAATAGTTTTACGAAATCTTATCATGAGATATATAAACTTAGAAGAATGTGAAAATGCAACGCTTGCTCCTGCGCCATATTAGGCGTCCCTCCCCTTCTTTCACAGAACGACGCTAGTATAGTAGTATAAGATTAATATATAAACGACGGCCTATGGTTTAAATAAACGCAGCACTCAGTCTGTTTTATGCGGTAGAAAATAGTTGATAATTAAAAGTAACTTAATTAAATTTAAGAACTAATTATTATAACGGAAATAGACACATTACATTATGAGGACAACATTACTCGTTAATCACAAGCATGAAAGTGTAAATCGTTGGAATTTGTTCTTTTTAATAATAATTCTTAATTAATAGTAATTATTAATATTTATAAAAATTAGTATAAAACTAAAGGATAAGAATCTTTCTAATTAACAATATTAATTCTGAACCGCACAACGCATAAAAGTATAAAGTTGTGAATAATTATTTATAATATTTAAAAATGTGAATTCCTGTTAATTATTGCTCGCTTGGAATCGTTCTTTTTTTTATAAAAGTTGACATTTTTTTTATTTACTGTGGCTTATTGGTTGTAGTTGATGTAGCGATGTGCGTTCAATAAGTATTAAAATATAACTTTAGGTAATTAAATTCAAATAGTTAATGTAAAATCATAAGGATAACGACAAATCTTAAAATAAAGAGCGAGCCTAGAAAATATAAACAACTATTTTATATGCTTCGCTACGGAAGAGACAGCTTAGTATTCGTTTAGGGTAAGGCTTTGCAGTGCTATTGAGATTATTTATGATAACTGGTGTATATACTTAGCATGGGGTGGAGTAGTCCTGAGAATTTTATTTCAGAATACAGCGCTTTTCTCTGCACGTGCATGTTTACACTCAGATAGCGTCGCCGAGTTTCCGTCCCATCTGGAAAATTTCGCCGCCTTTGGTCGTAAAACTCCGGACGGTCGGATACTATCTAATGGTTTTATTGCGCACAGATGCCTATCAGCGTTTACTATTTTTGGGAAACGCATACAAACGAAGGGAACGATTCTAAGTGTATGCACTTAAGGAAAGAATTTTACGATCGAAATTGTCGGGCCTGGTTCATTATCTTGTATACGTAGCTGATCTGTGGGAGTATTTTTCTCAAACGGCAGAAGACGCGGCGAGATTACTTTATGAGTCTATGTGTTTCTCCGAAGGAAGATTATTTCCTTTAGACTCTAGACTCGGAGAATGCACGTGCATATAGTCTACCGTATACAGGATAAGATTATTTATTTTTCAATGTTTGAAATATGAAGAAAAAAAAAACGTGGGCGATAAACGATGACGTTACACCCCCACCGAAAAACGGTAGCTTATGGAGTGAAATGACAAGAAGCGAACGTATAACTATTAAGGCACTATCAGGCATCACAATGTCGCAATTCAGACTGTGGGTTGGAGATCAAACTTTGAGTGGCACAGGGATCGTGGAATAAAGAGGTTTTATTTGGTCAGGGTTAAGAAGGTCTGGCTCTCTGGTTCTTTTTGAGCGGAAGCATTAACGATGGCGGTGTATTTTGTCTCCTGGCGATCAGCTGGTTTAGGTGATGATAAAGTCACTTCTGGTATATCCATATTGTCGGTTACAGGTGTTGAAGGAGTATCCTTTTTTCCGAGATACAATAGCAGATGAGTAACTGAGCTCCATATGGCTCCCAAAAGGTGAAAGGACCAACCATATACTGAATGAAGTGCATAGCCCTGAATAGCTACATCAATGAGTAATTTGATGGTGTGAATGATCATAAGGATAGCAATGACACCGGCACTAATGGTACCAAAGGTCATAAATTTACCCCATATGCGATCCCAAGAGCTGGCGAGGATCTTCTCGACGGCACCTTCATTAAGTAGCTTGACTATTGCGCCCTCATTATCAGCTATAGGGTGTCCTCTAATTTCACTCGCAAGATCGTTGATAAGAAATACTGTTTCAACTGGAAACATAATACGTTCCCGCAATTTTTCCAAGTCGCGTTCTGTGTAGATTCCACTGGTCGCTAAATCGGCTGGGCTGGTGTAATCCCAGGTAGGACGCGTCGAGGGTTTTAGTACTTAAGGAGCATGAACCTTTGTTGGTTTAGGTGATAACTTATACCAGGCTTCGTCAATGTAATAATAAGCTGGTAGTATTTCATTACATTGAATCTTCATTCCTGTTGACTTGAGTATATGAGTGCGTGGAGTCATATAATACGTTTTATTGTTGTGTTCCACAGGTAATTCGGTGTAACAAGATTCTTCTTGATGAATTTGATTATGTGCACTACTTCTCCGGCAGAAACGGCCATGTAACCAGGACCTTTCATGAGATCATAAGCGAACTCATCGGGAGCTTGGGTTGCTATGGATAGGGAATTTTTCAAAGTCTGTCGTTCCAATTCACACTTCTGGACTAGAACATCATAATACAAATTGCCAATTTGTTTCCTAATATGTTTCTCAACATATACAAACTTGGAATTTACATATGTGAAAATATCTAGATTAGCAACATTCTTGTCTGATGTTCTTGCAAAAGACCTACCGGATACGGTTTTAAAAATGAAAAGCTTGGGGTGCTCGGTTGATGAAATGGTATATCCACAGAGGTTTTTTTCGCCAACTAATGATAACGCGAAAGTGATTTGGTTTGACTTTACGGAGTACATTTTTTTCTCATGGTTGGGATAATCGCGAGCATATTCTGCAAAGCCTTCATACAGTACAGTATAGTAATTGAAATTACAACTATCGTTGGGCATCGTCTCCCAAAAACTATTTCCGCTAGTTAAATCTAGGCATTTACGATCAGAGAAAACACAACTTGTACCAGAGTCTAAATGAATTTTATTGTCTCTGAGGGAAATGCGCGCTACATGAGTCCTTAAAGTTATCCTAATAGTACCTTGCACTACCACATTATCCCAAGTACCAAACGGGTCTGAGTATTGAGTACCTTTGCAAGAGCCATTGGATGTTATTAGACCGGCTAAAGTTATTTGATGGACACTGGTGCTATTGACCTTTAGTCCATGAATAATGTGACCATTTCCAAAAGAAAATGAGCCATGTTTATGCAGATCGGTACATGCTTCTGCAGAGGTCTCAAAAATATACTCATTAATACCGTGTGTTACCGCGGAAGTGTGGGAATGCATTCCGCAATAAGAAATTTCGCGTCTTATTTCTATCTTGCATTGCATAACGGCAGATTCATGGAAGTCATTCAACTGGAGGAGTTGGATGTGGTGTCGAGTGATGTTGACTGGTCTACGAGGGATGTCGCATTCAGTTACATCTTTCAAGGAGATGGTTGTAACACTCATCTGCCGTGAGCCACAATCGTACCCTATCAGCCCTCGGGTGGATCCAACCATTAGGAGGAATAAAATTCCTAGGATACTCATTGTTTTTGTTTTTCTTTTTTAGTTTCGGAAGGTTCTGTAATCAGAAAAGATTAATCGTCATGTAATGAATAAACGCGTCTAACTGAATCGTGACTCTATATCGACATTTCTGTTGTTATTTTTATTAGTATCACAAATGTACGAGGTTCTTCTGTTTGTGTTGACGATTTTATTTTTCTTTTTCGTTAGTTCGATCCGAACATTATTAGTATCTATTACTTCGATGATTTTATATGGCCCAAAGTAAGGCTTTTCAAACTTCTTGGGTTTATGCCCTCGCAATAAATAGACATAATCGCCTAGTTTAAAATTACGAGGGTTAAGGTGTCTATCATAATACTTTTTAGAGCGATTTTTAGATTGCACAAGGTTATCATAAACTAAACCGCGAATACCTGTTAGTCGCGTGACTAAATCTACGATATACCCATTATATGTTGGTAATAAATCGCCCTCCCGTAAGGGATCGTTTGACGGTAAACGGGCAAGTCTGCCAAAGACAACTTCGAAAGGAGTATGCGTAGAGCTTTCTTGTACACAGGTATTGTAATTTAACATAGCTATCTCTAACCAATCATCACATTCATTATCCTTGTCAGTGTACATTTTTAAGAATTCGCTTAGTGCATGATGAGAACGTTCTAGAGAACCATTAGATTGAGGATGAAAAGCAGTCGTACGAATACGTTTGATCTTAAATCTTTTGGCTATTCGTCCCATTAATTTACTAAGGAAATTCTGTCCTTGATCAGTGAGTACAATACGTGGTGCTCCAAAGATACAAATAAATCGTCTTACAAAGGCATCAGCGATTGTAGAGGAAAGAGTATTGACTAGGGGGACGGCTAAAAAATATTTAGACAATTGGTCTTGCATAGTCAATATATACTCAAATCCATTCTTTGTTTTGGGCATGGGTCCCACAATATCCATGGCAATTTTATCGAAAACGGTACCTGGAGTGTCGGTAATAACCATAGGTTGTTTTGTTTTTAACCTGACTAATTTTTTCAATTGACACTCCAAGCACTGTTGTATTCGCCTTTGGATATCATCCTTAAGATTCTCCCAATAGTAGTTTTGGCGAATTCGATTAAAAGTTTTAGGTACTCCGCGATGTGCACCTATTGGCGAATTATGCGATTCTCCAAATATTTCGTCACGTTTCTCCAGAGGTACGAATTGTATAGTCCCCTTGCAAATAATTATCTTAACGTCTATTGAATTAAAAACAGGCTTGATCAGAGATAATATTTCATTCCAATCCAGTTTTTCGATGAACTTACTGTTAGCTACGTTAATAATAGGTAAATTATTGTCTACAACAAAATCTTTTACTTTTGCTAAAGTGATAATGATATTTTCCTTAATTTTAAATAAGGATTCATGTTCAGGACCTCGAATACATAATGATATAAAGTAGTGATTATTAATATTCCGCTTTTTACAATTAATAGAATTAATTTCTAAGTTAGCTGAACTTTCTATTTTATTAGAATCGATTAAAAGTTTCGCTCCGTCATCGCATGGTCTTCCTTCAGAGGTCACAAAACAGATAATCGTTTCCTTCCTAAAATTTACTAAATCTCTAACCTCAACTACTTTACATGCTTGCTTAGAATTATTAGTGTTAAGTGTGATTTCACTTTTATCCACGGTAGTTATAGTTTTGGCATCAGGTACATCAACCACAGGTACTTCCTCGTCCTCTTGAAGATTTGAATGGCTCCTAGCACTTGGTGCCCATTCAAGATTCAATTCAGGACTGTCTTTGGTACTTTTTGGTTTTATTGTCCTTGCATCTTGTTCAGACTCTAAAATTTTCTGACTAATTTTCTCTAATATACTAGTTAAATCGGGTTGAGCAATTTTTGATGTGAAACATCTAATGGCGCGGCTCGGGGGTTCAACCGAATCGTTTTGTCGTGACGCTTTCCCCTCTCGTGCCTCTACAGTGCGCTCCCCTCTCCGCCTCTCTCTTGCCTCTACAGCGCGCTCACCTCTCCGCCTCTATAGCGCGCTCCTCTATACTGGAGAGAGAGAGAGAGAGAGAGAGAGAGAGACAGACAGACAGACAGAAGAGAAATATACATTCGTGTGCGCGTCGACCAAAGAGAGAGAGAGAGAGAGAGAGAGAGAGAGAGAGAGAGGAAGCGTATGTATGCGTGTGCGTATCTGTGAGTGCGCTTTAGACAGCGATGGGTCTAGAACTCTAGAGTGTGTTTATGCGTGACTGTGCCTATCGGTGAGTGCTTGCAGTGTACGGCGCGCGCTATAGTCGCTTTACTTGTGTACAAGGCATCGTCTCGTGCCTTGTACACAAGTAAAGCGACTATGTGTGACTATGTGTTTCTCCGAAGGAAGATTATTTCCTTTAGACTCGGAGAATGCACGTGCATATAGTCTAGCGTATACAGGATAAGATTATTTATTTTTCAATGTTTGAAATATGAAGAAAAAAAAACGTGGACGATAAACGACGACGTTACAATGACTTAAAATTAAAGTGAAGCATATTCCTAATAACTTTCAATAATCATGATTTTTTTTAAAGAAAGATTCAAAATTTTAAAAAGGTTTGACATTAAGTATTCAAGTTAGAACAATTCTAAAAATTTGCCCTTTATGGTGTGTAAAAGAACGTCGAACGAAAATATAATATAATTTTATTTTCTTTGAGGTATATATCAAGCAATTTACTTTCATAAACTTTTCCAATAACTTTTTCGGAAAAAACTGAAATCTCAAAACTAAAAAATCGATATGAAAAGAAAACGGGTCCAAAACATACTGTTATCCCGCCAAGTATTCGTGAAAACAAAGAAAATAAGACGTAGTGAACTCAAATCCACTAAGCAGAGGCTGAGCTAGAGTTGATACGAACGAACGAACACACACACACCCACGCATCCATACGGACATTTTCTAAAAACACTATTTTTCGACTAAAAATGCCTTAAAACATATTTCCTACATGATTTTACACGAACTAAAATTACTATCACAAGGCTTCCTTAGGAAGGAAGCAAAATTTATCAATTTTTTAATTTAAAAAAAAAATTTTTCTTCAAACACGCTTCATCGTTGTGAATTGGCTCTATAATTAAATCAGTTCTTCATTAGATTTTACTTAATGAGCCTGTAATGTTTCAGCAACAAAAAAAAAATGCGTTAGAGAGTTATGGTGGTAATCATTTTCGCGCACACACGCACATACGTACGTAAATACGTACATACATACATACATACATATACATACATACATACATACATACATACATACATACATACATACATACATACATACATACATACATACATACATACATACATACATACATACATACATACATACATACATACATACATACATACATACATACATACATACATACATACATACATACATACATACATACATACATACATACATACATACATACATACATACATACATACATACATACATACATACATACATACATACATACATACATACATACATACATACATACATACATACATACATACATACATACATACATACATACATACATACATACATACATACATACATACATACATACATACATACATANTTTTTTACCATCGCATTTATCCTTCTGGAAGGTTTTCCCGGTGAGGACCATATTTTCAGACACACACCATGTCGGTTAAGCCGACACTCTCTACCCACGGGGGGGTATCGGGTCCAGCTTCCAGTGTAGCCATTCCCGGAGAAAGCCCAATTCAAGGCTAGCTCCTCGCCGGTAAGGCCGGCGATCCCTGCTAGCATCGGGTCCGGCTACAATCCCTACTACACTGTTTCGCATTCGCCCAAGACGCATAGCCCCGTTACGTCTTGTAAGGCAAGGAAAAAACCTGGGCAAGCCCAGGAAAAACCCGCCTTTAAACAGTCGGAGTTGTAGGTTCCATTCCCGTCGAAAAACAGCTCAGAAAAAATCTCAGTGATTTCACCGGGAATCGAACCCACGACCCCTAGAGCAGCGCTAATTCCGAGGCCAGCACGCTAGCCACTGAGCCAACGCCGCTCTACATACATACATACATACATACATACATACATACATACATACATACATACATACATACATACATACATAAGACACATCCGTGTGGACCTTGTAAGTTACAGGATCAGGAAACGTGTGAAGGTAGTGTGGTGCCAGAAGTACCTAGGCTTTGGACACTGGAAGGATGAGTGTACCGGAGCAGATAGATCGAACCTCACGGGAAGGCGATCCGAGGTTGCACGCCGAAGTGACCTAAACCATATTTGGCTTCTGCCGACGGCAAGACGGGAGGCCGGTTACCTAGCTAGTACCGGTCAATCGGCTTGAGCGATGAGCGACACGTGACGCCTGCCAGAAACTCACCAGAAAGCCAATCACCTTGGTTCGGGATGGAACGCTCGAGAGAGCAGAGGTGGGCTAGTGCGATAGCTCGCTATATCCTGGTATGATGTACCCAGTCTTGAACCGCCTTCGGTCAGGTACCATGGCTATGCATGCTGCCTCCATAGACGGGGCGATCCAGGTGGTCGGACACATGCTGGGATGAAGAAAATTGTTTACAACATGGAGAAAAAAATTGAACATGAAGGAAAGACAAAGGAGGATCTGGAAGTGCTTGCACTGAAGATGCCAGAATCGCAGAATAGTGCATGCGCGATGGACATAGCAAACGACATCAGTATATGCAGCGTTCCAAGTGCTGCTGATGTCCAGGATGAGGAGAATACACTGGAACATACCAGGTTATGTAGACGTAGATAAGAGGATAGTCGATACCTAGAATAGACTCTGGGCAGCAGCGGATACCGAGCAGAATGAAATACCAAGCAGAAAAATGACCTAAGTCAGGTGCAGCGGAGCATGAAATGCCTTAGTAGCGTAAGATAAGGCACGAGAAAAATAATGAAGAGCCTTGGCCTGATTGTGCAGAAAAAGCCCAGTTCCAGGCTGATGCTGACAAGCACCCAACCACCCAAAGAGCCGCAGACATCTAGCGCAGACAGAAAAAGGAAAGAGCGTTCACCGGAACAAGAGTCTTACTAGAAAAAGAAGAAGTGCCCAAGTCGATCACACAGACAGGCTGGCAGAAGGTAGAAACAAAGCGTGCAAAGGAAAAAAGAAGGAGAAAAGAAAAAGGCAAAGGGGCAAAGGCAAAGGAAAGAAGTAAGCCACCACGGGCGAGACCAACCCGACCAGATACCCTTATCATAAAGGCTGCTCAAGGGAGCTCATATGCAGAAATCTTAAAAAAGATGAAGGCAGAGCCTAGGCTGAAGATGCTAGGAGACAATGTAAACAGAGTACGCAGAACAGCGACTGGTGACCTGCTTTAAAAACTCCAGTGCTCTGTGGAAGGAATGGCAATGTGACTTCGATAAGTGGCGCAAAAAGTACTAGAAAAAGGTACAACTATAAGAACACTGCAAGATACAGAGGTCTTTGAAATAAAGGACCTCGATTTATTAACTACTAAGGAGGACATTTTGGAAGCAATACAAAGGGAGTACCGGGATAGCGGTGCAACTACGGTGAACGAGATATTAGTAAAATCAGTCACTCTTTACATTGTTTCTGTAGACTTGCTGACAGAAAATTTCTCTTACAAAGGTTTTTTCCGTACTCACAATCGCACACTCTTTCTATTAACATATCGTCATAATTTATCCGTACAACTTTACGGGCAATAATATTTCGCACACATACGGTCGCATCACATACACACGCGCGCGCTGTATACGTCTCTACTCGTCGTCATGAGTAACTTTCCCCTCCCAGCTGCTTACTCTTCTCCTCGGCTCGCACGGATACAGCAGGATATGCGCCGCTCGCGCTCGGTGTGCATGTGTGCGTTGGTAGTGGTGAGTCGAGCTGCTGTGTAGTGCGGCATGTGCGACGGTGACTGCTATTCTACTTCTCTCTCTCTTTCTCTCACTCGGCTAAACACCGGCCTTATCTGGCTGGTACTTGATCTCTAATAGGACACCAATACGATAAGTAATTAATCGTTTATTGGTACAGTCCAGGCAGAGAACTATGAGAGTGAGAGAGAGAGAGAGACTTTTCAGGTTCGACGGTCACCCCGTCGCACTTTCGCACGCACACACACTCGACACGATCCCGCTAGCTCGCTTGCTCGCTCGGCTCCCACTCCTTCTCCTTTCGCGTGCGCCCGGCAACACAACGCGGCCCCCGACTTCTCAGAATCGCTCCGAGTCTCACGCTTTCCCTATTTCCTCCGGCTCTCGACCATGTTTTCTCGCAATGTTTCCTCCCGGTCAATCCTCTCTTTCTCTATCCACACCTTAATCGTCCACGACTCACGACTCTCTCTCTCTCTCTCTCTCTCTCTCTCTCTGTCTCTCTCACACACACACCTACACTCGCAACCTTTGTATAAACAGTAATTCTATTCTATTCTATTCTTTACACTAATCTCTCCTCTCACAACGCTACAATCCTGTCGCTCTCGCGATTATCTCACACCTTGTGAACTCACTGAACCCTCTCGCTCCAGCTCTCTTCTCCAGCTCGCCTCGATCTCGTCTCGCCCGCGTCTTCTTCCTCGCCTTCCTCGTACAGCCTCTACTTCCCTCCTCGCGTCCTCCCGTTCTAGCTGCCAACACCCTCGTCCTCTTCCTTTATAACTGGTGCTGGGTAGCCTCTGCTCTCGTCACTCGCTCTCACTAGTCCTCGCTCTCTCATTCTCCACACACAACCCTCCGCAAAAACCCACCAAAAACCCACACACTCCACGCACGTCCGCACTCGTCGACGGCTCGAGGCTCTCTTCTCCAGTCGCGCGCCGCGTCTCGACCACTCTGACCCACTCTCTCCGCTCCGCCAATCAGCGCACGTCTTCACGGCCCGCGACCCCTTCTCAACCATTCATCAAATACTTGGGCATCACCATCGATGCAAGACTAAGTTTTAAACAACACCTGGAGATAGTCAGTGATAAAGCAGCAAAGGTTAGCGCTGTTGTATCACGATTGATGTCTAATGTAGGAGGGCCAAGTCAAAAGTAGAAGTTACTACTAGTCAGTGTGACCACGTCGACCATGCTATATGTAGTCCCAATCCGGGCAGATGCGATGCGGGTGAAATCGTTTGCACGAAAGTTGACTACCGTGTACAGGCAGAGTGCACTAAGAGTGGCGTCTACTTACCGTGCGGTATCGAACGATCCGGTCTGCATTATAGCAGGCATGCCACCCATTGACCTTTTAGCACTGGACAGAAAAGAGGTATTTAAAGCGAGAAGACGAACGAAGGACAAAAGCCAAAAGGAGATCTGGGATGCATCAAGAAAGAAGACAATGCCTGAATGGCAAGCAAAATGGGAAGCTAGTGGCAAGGGACGATGGACTTATCGTCAAATACTAAGGATAGAAGACTGGATTTAAAGAAGACATGGGGAAGTAAACTTCTACCTCACGCAGTTTCTGATCGGGCACGGATGCTTCCGGGCGTACCAACACCGGTTTAAACTAGACGACAGCCTGAACTGCCCAATCTGCTTGGAAACTAGCGAAGATGCAGAGCATGTCTTCTGAGACTGTTCGCGATACTAATTGGAGCGAGAAGAACTCGAGTGCTACCTTCAGACCAGAGTGACATCTGAGTCAATGATGACAGCTATGCTGACGTCGGAAGATGGTTGGTACGCAGTAAACAACTATTTAAGGACCGTCCTCAAGAAAGTTAGAAATGACGAAGAAAAGAGAAAGGAAAGACAAGGCAAAACAGCCGAGTAAAATATGCTATATGAAGACCATTGAGTTGTAAAGACGAAACGCTCCTTGGACTGATGCAGAAGAACGTAGGTCACAAAAATGAGCTCTCACTTCCCTGCCCGAAGCAGAGGAACGTAGGAGCTAGGGTAAGGTACCTTTAAGTGCTCCTCAAACTGATGCTGAGGAACGTAGGTATCTGAGTTAAGCCCAGACTCCCTCACCCGATGCAGAGGAACGTAGGTGTCGGGGTTGAGTCTGCCCAGAGGATGACCGGATGATGCTGACAGAAGCAGACGGCTGGAAGATGCAGAAAGAAGAAGACGAGTTTGACCCTGAACCCCTAATTACTTCGTTGATTGGGGGATGTATGGAAATGTCAAACCCTAAAGAAGAAGCCAACTAGGCTAATTAACGGGCCCCACGGAAGTATTGTTTAACAGTGGTGCCTGTGGGGTTCCGGTATCGGTTGGCCACTTGTGCAGAGCTTGCTCTGCCTACGCCACATAAAAAAATCACACACCAAACACACACAAACACATATTACACACACACATACACACACATACCCACACACACACACATACACACACATCCGCGCGGGGAACCTATAACTCCATATGTGGCACGTCTCCTGGGCGGCAGATAGAGGATAGGCACGTGGAGGCCTCCTCAGCGTGTTGGAGGGTAGAGCAGAAATAAAATATGCTTTGTGGACCGTAGCTAGTAGGTCTGGTTCATTGTGAGGTACTCTCGGGGGGAGAATCTCACTCTGCATACTTTTCTCTTTCGGGCTGTTAGTCGGGCTTTACCTTGACTACTTGCTTTCGGCACTAGCTAAGACCACGTCCTCAAGGAGCCGTCCTCGCGCACTTTTATTTGCTTTTTATCGTGTCTCATGCCACGCTTAATAGTATTCAACGTCCTCTTGATAGCTTTTAGAACAGAACTTCAAGTTATTCGGCCTGCTTTGCTATACGTCCTACATCCCTTCGTTCAGACTGGCAGTCTTCGATAAGTTTGTCGACTTTCTTCTTTAGCTTCATTATGCACTCCTCTTCTTCATTACGCGTTTTTATAGCTTCTTGCCGAGACACTATGTATGCTGCGATTTGTTTCGTTGACGAGTTGCTGTTCATGCTCCTGGCACTGATAATGCTCGCCAAACTCTTCTGACTGATCATTCTTGATTTAAGAGATTCTCCCCCTAAGCGAAGCTCTGGCACCTTTGAGAGGGACGTATTTTTTTCTTCTATGTTCCCTAGCTCTTTCAGTGCCTTTGAAAGGCCCGTTTTGATCGGTCCGTGGACGATGGTTCTACCCTTGGCGTACTCGACTGTTTCCCTGATTGTATCCTTTAGGACCCTTAGGTTGTCACCTTGCATAGCCGGATTGGGAGTTTGGATCCCTGATGACACCGGGCCTTACTTTAACATCCCTTTTTTTTCTTCTCTTTGACTGGTTACTACAACCTCGTGAGTGTGCCCCCCCCCCCCAAATCTCCATGGGGCCAGCGTCGACCACCGTGGCTTTCACCCAATCCAAATTGGTGGCGGAATTAAGATTCCCAGCTTTCCCGCGGACTTGGTTATTAATTTCGTTATGAACCCACTACTCATAATTGAGTCAATTTCGGATTTTTTCCCCATAGCCTCTTTGGACCACGGAGCATATTCTATTTCTGATCTACCCTCCGACACGTTGAGCAGGCCTTCACGTGCCGATGAGCATTTTCCTATCCACGACTCAAGGTACGGGCCACTACATAAGGGGTTACAGGCTCCCCGCGGGGGTGTGTGGGTATGTGGGTGTGAGTGCGTGTGCGTGTGCGTGTGTGTATGTGTGTGTGTGCGTGTGTGTGCGTATGTGTGTGTGTGTGTGTGTGCGCGCGCGCGCGCGCGTGTGTGTGTGTGTGTGTGTGTGTGTGTGTGTGTGTGTTCTTTTTTTTATGCCAGTATCTCAGTTCTTACTCAGCGAATTTTAATCCACCAAGTCTCATTTTCTTTGTTCTTACTGTAGCATAAAGAAAAACCCGTCCGTATTTTAGTAGACGAGTTTTCATTCATAACGATTTTCAGTTTTGAGATTTCAGTTTTTTTCTGATTATTAAAAAAAAAAGAGTTATCGAACAAAAGCAACTCTAGAATCTAGTAGTGACTGTGGGAATATAGAAAACATCCAAGACCGTCAAAAAGACGATTGTGGGATTATAAAAAAATAACTGTAGACTCTCAAAGGTAACGGTGAGAGTATAGAAAAACATACTTAAGACTTTAAAAGGTTACTGTGGGATAATATAAAACAACTGTAAGGGTTTGGAAGGAAAATGTTAGAGTAAATGGAACCACTATAAGAGTCGAAAAGGTGACTGTGGCAGTATAAGAAACAATCACGAGAGTTCAGAAGGCAATAGAGAAAGTATAGAAAACAACTACAAGAGTCTAAAAGGCGACTGTGGGAATATATAAAACATCTATTACAGTCAAAAAGGTGATTGTGGAAGTATAAAAAAACGACTAGAGTCTCAAGGGCGACTGTGGGAGTATATAAAACTACCGCGAGAGTTAAAAAGGCAAGAGTGGATGTATAGAAAACAACTGCGCAAAATTAGATGTAAAATTTTATGTAAATATTTCTAACAGGGTTATAATAGCAAACGAATATAGGAACTTACAAATTTGCACTAAGCTAATTAACGAAACAGAATCCATAGGGTTAAAACGCCTTGCTGTCAGCTATATTGATCATCTGAATATCTGATGCGTAAAAACGTCTGTTCGTTTGTTTCTCAAAAGCTTACTACGTGATAAAGGTATATCGAAGACGTCACAGTAGCGCTGACTCGCGGGATTATAACAAGTAAATATGTGTGCAAGCTGCAGAGCACGATTTTTTTTGCGTTCGCGTTACGACAGAAAGAATCATATTTGTTTTCCTAAAGATTTAGTTAGGCCAAACGTATTTTTTTTATCAATTCTTATTTTACCGTGAAATTGTATCAATATAACTACACCAAATTTAATTTTCATAATTAAATTTCATTATAATATCTAAATTTAGTCTACGAAATTCATAAAGCTAAAACTGATATTATTAAAAATATAATAACAATGATAGTAATAAATTAGCATTATTTAAATACTTGAATATATTAAATAAGCACATTGTTGTGCCGTAATTGCATAAATACTCGAAAACATAGATGTGACTTATTTGTTCTGCTGGTAAACCACAGATTAATAGCGATTGAAAAGCCACAAATCAAGAGTCAAGTTGATAATAGCAATATTCGTGGTAGAAACGTAAGCGAACGTTAATTTGAGTTTCAAGTTAATAACTAGAATAATTTTTTAAAAAAGATATCCAGGTGTTAAAATTGGAAAAGCGCACTGTTGCTTATGATGCGTGAATCTAATTGTAAGTATTACTCATAGATGATAAACACTCCCCTTTACTGTCACACCCCTATAACGTGAAGATTTTCTTCGTGTATTCAAAATATTTTGCATATTTCTAAATTCCAAGTAAATTAATAAACGATTACAGAATACAATTGTCAGTAACAATCAAAATTTCATAAAATATTTTGTTTCTTTGGCCAATATAATATTTTATATATTGACATTTTCTAAGCAATAGCAATAAAACCTTTGAAAAAGATCAAACCTTTATATAATAATTATAAAGAACTAATTAAAATCTTTAAAATAGCGAAGTGATATAATCAATCGTTTGGTTTTGAAGATATGTATAATTTAAAAAATACACACATAAAACGGAAAAAGATTATGATAATTAGAAAGATGAGATCCAAATCTCCTAAATAGTAAAGTTACAGAATCTATCGTTTAGTTTTAAAATTATATACGAACAAGAAAAGGACAAAATCACTTCATTTTGGAACTGCAACGTCCATATACAGAGGCTGTATATATTTATCCGGGCTCCAGAGCAGCGGAACACGTGGTTGCTCTAAGTCAGGAGACCCGGCGCATTGTAACATCCAACGATGCTACCGCACTTATTTAAAATCTACACCTTTTAGCCTGCACTTTCGTGCAATACTTGGGTGCTTCGAATGTTTGTAAAAAAATAAAAGAAATGAAACCTAATATTAATATAAAAATTATATAACAATTATAATATATTTTTGTAATTATTTATAAGAAGTTTATTTTTCAGAGTTTAAAAGTGGTGTGCCCCCTTAAGCCGCTCTACAATGCTATTCATGTCCCTTGGTGTGTGAAATGTTAGGTCGTCTAATTTCTCTAGCAGCTTGTTCCTGTGCTCCTCTTCTTGCTTTCAAGCCTGCTCTGCTTTCTGCCTTCCCTGGTGGTAATTTTCTTCGTCTCTGTTTGACGTTTTTGTGTCTGTGCTTCTCATGCTGGCAACACTTGCTGAACTCTCCTGGCTGTTCGTCCTGTTCTCTTCTATCTTTTTTATCTCTTCCATTACCTTTGCGAGGCCCGCTCCAATCGGACAGTGCACGTTGGTTCTGTCCTTGGCGTACTCAATGGTTTCCCTGATTGTATTCTTCAAGACCATCAACTGGTCATCTTGCTTTCCTGGCTTGGGGGTAGGAATCCCCGATGACGTTGATTCTAGTGCGTTTAGTGGATTCTTCTTATTCTTCATTTCCATTTCCTTTTTCTCCTTGTCTCCTTTACGCACGTGCGTCGTTTAAGCCGCTATGCTGCTCCCCAGCCACTCGCGTTGTCTTCTGCCTCGCATCCCATCGTGGGCATCCTTCGCTAGTCACGGTGGCCTTGGCAAGCCCCCCCCCCCCTGACCACAGCAGGGCACTTTTCCGGACGCCTTCCGGCACTTCTACGGCCAAGAAGATTTTCGCCGGTTGAAAGGACAGCCAGGTTCTGCTGGCTAGACGGACCTGGGCCCCTGTACTATACGGCAGCCTGGGAGCGCCAGCAACCCAGTTTTCGAGCTGTACCCTTTGTGCTCAGGCTTAAGAGCCCAGCCCGGGAGACTGAGTAGGGCGCAAGCGGCCAAGAGAGACGGCAGTCAGGCCGCCCGGTCGCACGGCGCTCCATAGCTCGGGCACCTCAGGATCGCAATTCCTGTGGTGCGTGCAGATCGAAGTCCACGTTACTTTTCCTAAGGTCGAAGAATACAGACCTCCAGTCGCACACCAGGCGATCTTTGCACTGCCCTGCTCCCCGTAGGGAGCGAACTCCCTCCCTGGACGGTATGTGTGTGTGTAAATAATTGTGTATGTAGAAACAATAGATTAAATAGCTGAAAATAAGTAGAATTCACAAAATATATATAAAATCACAGTTGGATTGTGCAATCGATTCTGCGCTTTTAAACTATAAAGGGTCGTTATTAATAAAGGTAAAGTTTGTGTAAAAATAGTCATTTGCAAAAAATTCAAATTCTGACCTTTAAATAACCTTGAAGTGACCTTTATAAAGCTAATTGAGCGAACTGTACACCAGATTTGGATTCAACAAAATGGTATACTCAATTCACATAGATACACCCTGATGTGATAGAGACAAACGGACCCCGGATCCGGATTTAGCGACCCCAAAACATATCGATCTACCCACGGGAGGTCTATTTAAACAATTTTTTTCAAAGCGAGAGAGCAGAAAATGTAAATTTTTATACCAATTTCTTATTTTGAAGTTAAATTTTGAGGACGTAAATGGGGCGCTGGTGAAACGCGACAAATTTTTCCTTAAGGGGACCTAAGCACCTTAAATTGTCAAAAAATGAAAAATCGGATTTTATTGCGTCCTCCTAGAGGAAGCTTTGGAATAGTAAAACTTTCTCTTGTGTGTGTGCGTGTGTGTACCGTGATATTTCTGAAACTACTCCGTCAATATCAAGTGATTTGACTACTTATTTTTTCAGTAATAAATCGAAAACTTAAAAAAATGAGTATTTTTTGAGTCTCGATTACGGGCGTAAAAATACCTTATTGCACTTGAGATTTTTTAAAAAGGTAGATATTCTATATGTTTTGGCTAAGTTCATTGCGCAGCTTTGAAAGCCCTATGGTTCTTAAGATATCAAGGTTTGAATTTTTTTTTTTGAAAATTTTTGGATTCCTTATATCTCTGAAACAATGTAGTCAAATGCTTCAAACGATTTCGTTGAGCGGTTCTTAAATAAAGAGCTGAAATGTAAAAACCGATTTTTCTAAAAAATTTGGCTTCCTCTTATATGGTTGTCGTTGCACGTCGTAAAGTCCCTCCCTACAAATTTATGTCATACTGATAATATTAAAATAGCATTCACATACTGTATTTTAAAATAATATTTTATTTATTGGAACAATAAATTTCGTTGGAGGAAACTACGTGTTTTTATATTAACATTAAATTGTATAAAAGATGCATTAAATAAACAAACATATAAACTTAAAAAAACTATAGAGAACAAGAAACAATCTTTTTGTAACACATGCACTATTTTCGCGGTTTTTGTACCTATTAAGCGGGCGTAAAGTACCATTTTTTTTAACGGCGGGCAAAAAAAGTTGGCAGCGGGCAAAAAAAAGTCAATAGCGGGCAAAAAATGTCAGCAGCGGGCAAAATAGTATATTGTGTGCCAAGGGCGTAAAGTGGGCTTTTTTAGGCCGAGTGTGGAGTGGAGTGTATATGCGGGCAAAAGTTACTTTAGACCCGCTTAATAGGTCAAAAAAACGCGAAAATCGTGCTTGTGTTACAAAAAAATTTTTTTTAATTTCGAAAATCAATACATGCGTCATAAAAAATATGGTGTGCACCAAGGGCTAGGTGGGCTTTTTGTGGCACATGTTGTATGTATAGTGGCTCGGCAGGTAGCGGCGCTAAGGGTTATATGAACAAATCCTTTAAGAAAATAGTTAATTAATAATAAAAATTGGTTGACTACTGTATAAATATGGATTTAAAATCATATTTCAGAATCAATGAACAGATAGAAGAATGGGAGGATCGTGATCCAACAACGTAAGTAGTTATTGAAATTATATTTTTGAGGTTATTTTTTCTCGTTTTTTCGAAGGAATAATGTATCTTCTTCTTTGCAGTAATCTTGTTGGGTATGTTGATTCTATTGTGGCACCGACCCCATCAGGACCAAAACAAGAGCTATTATTTAAATTTATATTGAGTAATGGGAGCAAGAAAATCTGTGTGTTGATTTGGGATGTCAAAATTTGAGAAAAAGTTGATAACTAATGTGTTTATTCTATCAATACATTCAATTTGAAAAGAAATTAACATACATGTTTATAACCTATATACCAAGGTAGATTTAGATTGTAATTAATTATAATCAAAAAGACGTTACAAAATTTAACAAGAACATACAAAAATATAACAAATATAAATTATTCTGATGCAGTAATGAGGTCTAGATGCAATGATCTCCATACATATTTTTAACTTAGTAAATGGGAACCAGTCGCAGTATATATAAGCCTTAAGATAAAAACAACTTAATGTGTTGTTTAAACATTTTAAAACAAATCATCATGCAGAATTTAATCCTGTAAGTATAAGAATTTGAGTTATAAATGAGAGCAAAAGCAAAATTCTAAATGATTCCGATTCCTTTTTTTTGAAATTGTTTTTCTCTTTCATTTGAAAACTATTATACTTAGAGATGAGAAATTTTGCATATTGATTTGTTTGAACATGTTTAAAGAGAATATTAAATTGTTTTTATCTTTAGGATTATAGTTTTTATTTTGACATTTATACTTCTATTGATATTTCAGTGCTGAAGACGTAGGATTGAAGATGAAAAGCCGAATAAAGACAAGGTAAGTCACTGTAGCCTGTTTCTAATTAATTAAACAAGTATCAATACACAGAATTATATATCATACATCAACGCACTTTATAGACTGTATATAATGTTTTAAACATTGACTGCGACTGGCTCCCATATACTGAGTCAAGAATATCTGTGGAGATTATCGCATCTAGACCTTATCACTGGTGATCTTTAACACAAAGATACGACCTAATAATTCTAATATCAACACCTACATAAATAATTACACACATGTCAGAATAGTTTGTCAGTAAATGTTGAGCATGGTCATAAAATGATTGGACACGTAAGGTTAGGTTGTTACTCCTTCAACTCAGTACATGTTATAGCTACTTGCAGGCAATGTTTCAATCATTATGGGACTATATACAATTTACTGATGTAAAATATATAATTTTTTTGTTTATACTAATCAGAAATTGTATATAGTGATAGTTTTACGTTAGCGTCTCTTTATTTGGCTTTTCATTTTGTATTTTATGCCTTCAGCGCTAAAATATCAACAGAAGTGTAAATATCAAAATCAAAACTATATAATCTTTAAGATGAAAATAACTTAATATGCCGTTTAAGAATGTTAAAACAAATCACTATGCAAAATTTCAGCCCTGTTAGTATAATAGTCAAACAAAATTCTGAATGATTTTACAATTACATGTTTTTAAATTGTTTTTCTCTTTCATTTGAAAACTATTATACTTAGAGAGCTGACAATTTGCATATTAATTTGTTTGAACATGTTTAAAGAGAATATAAAATGGTTTTTATCTTAGATTGATTTGTTTCAACATGTTTAAAGAGAATATTAAATTGTTTTTATCTTAGAAATTATAGTTTTGATTTTGAAAATGAAAAGCCGAATGAAGACAAGCTAGTGAAAAACATTCATCGCAGCTTGTTTCTATAAATTAATTAAAATAAATTAAAAAATATACTGTATATAATGTTTTAAACATTGACTGCGGCTGGCTCCCATATACTAAGTCCAAAGAATAATTGTAGAAATCATCGTATCATGAAGCAATTATGCATATTTATGGATATAATTCGGACTGAAGGTTAATGGTTAATGGTAGTTCAAGGGACTACAAAACTTGTAAGTAAGCTAAAAATATTTTTTGTATAAACTATTTTCTTTTTTTGCAGGTTTATAAAATTTTTTTCTTTTTTAGGTTTTCTTCTTTTAATGGAGGTTGTGACGGCAGCATAATAAACTAGGAGTGATTGAAATTCTAAGTCATATTGTTAATGAATAATTGAGTGAAGTGAAGTTTTATATTACAACTAATCATTGCGTATATACATTTTTTTTTTTTTTTTTTGATAAATGATAATATAAAAAATTGCTTAAAACATCTCTAGTTGTTGGTAAATAATTACTCTAAAAAAAATTAACTTTTAAAAAAGTAAAAGGTTAGGCAAGTTTGATGTATTTCGCAAAATTATCATGGATGTTAATCACGTAGCATATAATATAGTTTTAGAACAAATATGAAATACTCAATAAAATTTACTAAAAAGGACTGATATCTCTAAAAAAACTAACTTTTAAAAAAGTAAAAGGTTAGGCAAGTTTGATGTATTTCGCAAAATTATCATGGATGTTAATCACGTTAGCATTTCAGATATTACTACAATTCTTTTATTTGTCAAAATTAATTGTGACTTAACAAATGCTGTAGCAAATTATGTAATAAATGTAATCATAGATTACAAAAGTAATGACATCGATGGAAAATAGTTAAGTTTTAAATACATCAATAATATTAATAATTCAGTAACGGAAACTACAATTTATATACTAAATGTAAGCAATGAAATTACAGATAAAATAGAACTGAAATCAATCAAACAAAGTCAAGTTTATTATATTAAATCATAATGAAGCAAAAAAAATTGTTTTGTTCAATCAAGGGCTTACTTGACTTAAAGTTAACTTATATAATGATCAATTAGGAACAACTCTCAAGATACTTACTACGTAACTTGCCATGCCCGTTTCATTTTGTTTATTGGTGAACAACTAACATTTTTTTTTATGTTACTACGTGATATGCAATTGATAACTATTTTAACTTTGTGCATATATTATATTCGTATACTTATTAAGAGTTTTTGAGCATGCAAAAGTTAATTGATATACATTTTTTAAAAAATAATTTTTTCTGCATATTTATTTTTATTTCTAAATGAATAAAATTTTCATAACTCATGTGTAATTTCTATAATTTGTTTAGACATAAGGAAAAACAACGTTACACCATATTATATACTTTTTTTTCACTATATTTACAAATATGTGTCGTGAGTTATCTACATTGATAATAAATCATTATTTCGAAATAACTATTTTATTAGTTCATGTATACACAATAAGTATGTACAAATAATAGTTACTAATAGACAACACCATAAGCAAAATGAAACGGGCATGGCAAGTTACGTAGTAAGTATCTTGAGAGTTGTTCCTAATTGATCATTATATAAGTTAACTTTAAGTCAAGTAAGCCCTTGATTGAACAAAACAGTTTTTTTTGCTTCATTATGATTAAATATAATAAACTTGACTTTGTTTGATTGATTTCAGTTCTATTTTATCTGTAATTTCATTGCTTACATTTAGTATATAAATTGTAGTTTCCGTTACTGAATTATTAATATTATTGATGTATTGGAAACATCATGTAAAAATTAAACTAAGCCGGTAGATAAAATCCAGAAACTTCGACTCTTAACTAAGCCTCGAAGGAATGTACCCGAAACAAAAACAAACTTCTCCTCCCGCGGCTGAAGCGCGCGTGTACAGCCGACGCTGCAGTTTAGCCGTTGACCATGGCATAGGCCTATAAGGCCTAATGCGTAAGAGAGAGAGCGCGGCTAGGCTGAAGTACGAAGAGAGGAGAAGTAAGGACCCTGCGTGGGAGAGAGCTTCGACTCTCTTTCATTAGCGTCACCTCCCCATGCTTGATTCCTGTGCGTGCGCTCCTCAAAGTAGGTCGTATTTTCCGAGTGTGTATTTTTGAGTTTAGAATCGGAGTTTAATATTGAGTTTAGTTTTGAGTATAGTTTTGAGTCCACATATTAAGCTTAAGTCTTCTACGTTCGAATTTAAATTGTCTTGTGGAAAATAAAACATAAAAGTAAATCAGAATACGTATTTTGAATTTAAAATAACACAACCAATACTACCGACACCTTTTCGCAATCATCAAAATCAACAAGTGACATAGACAAATGCCTAGCCTTCATACAGTACGAGGACCACGACAGCGCAAAAAGAGCAATAGTGGAGTGCGACAAGGCGTACTCAGCAAGACCAGCTTTCAATAGACGACTGGCGCCACAAGAACCACCGACACCAAAAGTACGAATCTAAATTGTCTTGTGGAAAATAAAACATAAAAGTAAATCAGAATAGGTATTTTGAATTTAAAATAACACAACCAATACTACTGACACCTTTTCGCAATCATCAACCGTTTTGGAGATTTGGTCTTTGGGTTTTAACATCTCTAGAGATATCGTTTGTGGACCTTTGCATCCCCCAGCATCAACAAAGGAAAAGTAAGTGCACATTCCTAATAAATTTAATTATCCAACCAGAGTCACACGCTGTCTTTCCTGTATTGGAAAGTGGCCGAGCAAATCCCCAGTTAATTATTATAGAGTTTTGAAGGAGACTTAATCCATCCTAACACAGTATGATGTGAATGCTATTTTAATATTATCAGTATGACATAAATTCGTAGGGAGGGACTTTAGGACGTGCAACGACAACTCTATAAGAAGAAGCCAATTTTTAAGAAAAATCGGTTTTAATATTTCAGCTCTTTACTTAAGAACTGCTCAACGAAATCGTTTGAAATTTTAACAGCAGCTACCTTCGTTTATGGCGAATCACTACATAAAATTTTGAAGCATTTGACTACAATATTTTAGAGATATAAGGAATCAAAAAATCTTCAAAAAAAAAAATTTTTAACCTTGATATCTTAAGAACCATAGGGGTCTCAAAGCTGCGCAATAAACTTAGCCAAAACATATAAAATATCTACCTTTTCCCAAAATCTCAAGTGCAATAAGGCCTTTTTACGCCCGTAAATGGGACTAAAAAAAACTCATTTTTTCAGTTTTCGATTTATTAATGAAAAATAAGTAGTCAAATCACTTGAAATTTTAATCAAATATAGTTTGACACGTAACCCATCAACATATTTTTTTTGTGAGGTTATGATGTTTAGTTTCAGAGATATGAATTTTTTTTTTTTATCACCTTTTTCATTTTATCTGCCGAACGGAGCGGTCAATCCCGAGGACCAAACGGAGAAAAGTAGGTAATTTTATTATCTATTAAATGCATTTTAGCTGAATTGTTTGTAACAATTGAATGATTAAAAAAAAAACGAAAATAATGTTTTTTGAAAATCAAAAAATAGCCATAAAAAAAAGTAATTGGTAAAATTTAAAAATAAATGTTTTTCCCGAATTCAAAATCCAAAAATAGATATGCATGTCAAATTTGATTGATATTGACGGAGTAGTTTCAAAAATATCACGGTACACACACACACGCACACACACACACGCACACACACACACACACACACATACACACATCCATACGGACATTTCCTAAAAACACGTAATTCGAACTTCTAACATCTAAAAACATGTTTCTATGAAGTTTTAGCGAAACTGAAAATTTTACTATCACAAAGCTTCCTCTAGGAGGAAGCAATACTTTAACACATTTGTTCAGAAAATTTTGCACCTATTGTTAATATTTTATCTTATTTTTTATTTAATTTGGTAATTTTAAGAAGCACATGAATTCATATTGAAATTCATACATTCAAATAAAAAACCGCGAGAAGTTATGACGAGGAACAATGTTAACTCGTCATAACCTCCCCAGCATAAATATGATAAGATGTATAACTATGTATGACAGCTCTGTTACAGGCGAACGGGAGAGAGTGGAACGAGATAAAGCACGATAAGTGGGGGAGAGAGAGAGAGCTCCGCGCGCGTGCCGCGTATCGGGGAGATTGGTTTTGACTCGCATAGAGTAAGCATCGTGAGCGCGGCTATCCCCGAGAATTACAGGGAGTGTTTTGTGTGAGAGCGGCGTGCGAGTGCTCGAAATTGAGAACGACCACCGAGAGGGTCCGTCTGCGACTACGCTTCGTCTGAGGCCACTGTGCGACTTCGCTCCGTCCAGGGCTACCTAGCGACCCCGACCACTCGCCTTCGAAGGAGACGTCCTGGGGCTTGAGCCGACTCTCGTCAACCGTAAGTGTCAGCTATACATCTCTCTCTCACCAGTGCCCTCCCGGTCTCTAACTACACCGTTCGTCTGCGTCCCGTACCCTCGCGTGTGTGCTCGTGTACTGACACTTTAATTCGATAATACACGTTACTCTTTCTACACTATCCAGTGTGTTTTTTTTGGATACCGGTCCTGAACCTAAGATCGATACGCGTGCCCGCCGCCTCCGCGGGCACGCATATCGCTTCTCGATACACGTGCAATTAAACTGCAGCTAGCCAAAACACGACCTTGGCCGGTCCACCTACGATCTCGAGAACATCCGAGGAAACGAGACCCTGTCTCGAATATAGCGCTGTTGTCTCTCCGCTCTGGTAGCTGCATTGCACGCAGCTAACGTCTGCGCGGCTATCGACACCGAGTAGAGCAGCCCCGTTACATTGGCGCCCATCCGTAAGTGGCATTATTTATTTAACATTCGGACGCGGAATTTTAGCTTCACGAAAAACACACGGTTAGTACCGCGACGAAATTTTGAAGCGAAGCAACGCAAGAATTCGTGAGGACCTCCGCTAGAGTCACAGCGGCGCGACTTTGTTGTTGTTGACACGCGACGAACGCTCGCGTGCGAACCACGAAGCAGCTCGAATAAGTCGAAAGCGAGCACAGTATAGGGCTAACGAATATTATTCGAATATTCGTCGGTAGCCAAGATACTGTAACTGTAAGTGCGAATCTTCAACGTAGCGGCATCACTAGTGCGAACAGTGAGAGTATACATAGATATACTAGAAGCGAGAACGCACGCAGCAGTAGAGCAGCGTAGCTCTCGCGCGCTGAAAGCGAACACGCCAAGCGGCGCCGGCAACACAGCCCATAGCGTGACGTCACACGCACAGCGGCTGCTGACTCTCGCGCGGCGAGAGAGCGTTCCACGAAGACATTGTACACAAGCGAGCGCGCGGTGTAATTATGATAGTATAGGTGTAGATAGGAGCATCACGGTATACTCATACGAAAGTATCCCGACGGAATATAATTGCGGTTTCGCGCGATCGCCGAATATTCTGAGACGCGTATATAATTGTAACAGGAAAAATTTGAACAGTGATAATAGTGCATAAAATTGATTGAATTTTTGAGTTTTTTTTTCTAACGCGGAAAGTTTTTTTTCCCTCAGTCGTTTATTTTTTTTTTTTTTAAGTGAAGTGAAAATTTTCGTTTCTGTCAATTAATCCAAACCGATTAAAATAGAGCAACAAACTCTCAATTTTGCGAATCGCTCACAAAAATTTTGCGGTTTCGCGGTTTTGATATTCGCAGAGAGTAAAGACTGTTTTACTCTCACACCGCGTTTTCGTATTTTTGTTTTCTTTTTCTTTTTTTCTCCAAGAAAGCGTTACGCACTGTACAGAACAAAGTATAGATTGGAGGTGATTGCGAATTGAGAGGTAGAATTGAAGAATAAAAATAACGCTGACGTTTTTTTTCCTAACAGAAATGTCCGTCATATTAACAACAAAAATTTTTTAGTCGTGTTACATTGGTGTTACATTTTTTTTTTAATTATTTTAAACAAAGGTTTGAGGACAGAAATTTTTTTTTCTCTTCACAATTAAACGTGATAGATTGCGTCGAATTATTTTTTTGAGATAGTCACATCTTTTAGAATTTTCTTTCTACTGCGCACTGATACGAAATGTATAACCACAAGGCTAGCGATAACACAGGAAATAGCAGAATGGGCATACTAATTGCCAGAAGAAAGTATGAGGGATCTAATGGACAACCTCGAATTAATAGTAGAGAATAGTCCGTCTCAGAATGCAGACAGGTTAATTAGGCGATTTTGCGGCGATTACACCGCAACAGATTTTGTACAATCAGATGATCCGGAAGTAATAACAACATCAAGAAGAGCGGAAAAATTCCAAAAAATACTGCTAACGCACAGATCGTTGGCAAGGTTGCCAGATGCGACAAAAAGCATGATCCTAGAACTGCAGCGCCCGAACTATGACCGCAGCTCCGAAATGGAAATTACGAACGGGGCGACGGGAGGGATCTTGTACCATAGCTCGCCCATACAACAGCTTGGACAGAATCCTAATCAGAACACGGCTCAGCACGCCGAGGACATAGACGCCCATGACGGGAACGATAATTGCTGGCTGGGGGGAAACCCAGAGAGCAATATAGTTACGACAACGGCAATAACCAACACATGGAACGGTAATCTTATAGATTTCACAACACCAGCTAGTCGCACGAACACAACAACCACGACAACGACAACAATAACAAGATCAATAACAACACCAGCAGTATACACAGGAGTAAACCAGGGAATAACTAGTTTCTAACGACAAGAGAAGGGGACGCAACAAGAAAACGAGATTAGAGAAAGAGAAGAAATCGAACGACTCTGAAATGGGATAAAGAACTTGGAATACGTTGTGCAAAATTATTACAGCAAAGCCAGCAGACAGGGGACTCGGTAAATCAAATAGCGACAACGCAACCGAGCAAACAAGTACAATTTCAAGATACTTTCAACATAAGGCACATAGAGCCAAATGCTCATAGTACACGTAACCCAGGATCAAGTCAACGGGCAAATATTTGCCAACCACCGGCACAAACGGCCAACGAGGTACCACAAATCGGAGTCCAGCAACAACGGCCACAGTGGCCGGAAGATCCTAGGAAGGGGGGAGGATTACCCTGGGGTAATTCAACGCCAGCCCACTCTAACCATCCCTTCATAGCAGGGAGCTCATATCCGTTTTCGTATCCAACGATGTCAGCCTGGAGCGGGTCACGCCGAGACATCGGTAAAATCGCGAGAGAGTGGAACATTAAATTCGATGGACACAAGGACAGCTGCATAGAAGAATTTATACAACGAGTCAACGAGTGCAGAACCTCCTCTCACCTCGACGATGAAGACTCGCTTAACGCATTAACTGGTCTGGTGTAGACAACTGCANCTGGTCTGGTGTAGACAACTGCGACCCTCTTGGTCAAACTGGAAGGATTTTTGCCAAGCCGCAAGAAGAAGTTACGGAATAGACCAAGATATACAGATGCAACTCCTAGCAGAAGCGCAAGCTCGCACACAGGGAAAAAAGGAAGCGGTCAGAGACTACATTTTCGCGGTGCTAACCATTCTAAGTCGATTGGATATACAGCATCCGGTAGCAATTCAGCTCGGCATGATCTATGACAATATGTTGGCTGAAATTAGGATGCTTGTGCCGAAACACAAAGTCACAGACTTGGATGCGCTGATAACCCGCGCTAGGGCCGCGGAGAAACTGATCCATGACAGGGATCATTACAAAGCTCCACCACTACCAGAAAGGTCCTTACTGCCCCTAGTAGCTTACAAGGACCCACCGGAAGAGCTAGCGGAGAAGGTTGCGCCACCTCGCACTGTAGCAGTCGCAGAGGTAACAGAGGTACCAGCAGTAGCCGCATGTGTCGCAACCGTGGTTAAGGAAACGTTGGCGCAACTGGGCATTTCGGGAAATGCGAACTCGCAAAGTCCACAGCCCCGACCGGCGAGTAAGGATGAAGGGGGTAAAAAGAATAATCGGCGAGGTAAGCCGAGAGGCACATCAACCGTCACGATCGAAGAGGTGGAGGATAATAAGAAGAAGCCGGAAGGCAGAGAGCCTGCGAGCAACCATAATGCAAATCAGGCCATCCCTGGCCCTCTCAAACCGCCTGTAAAGTGCTATGGCTGTGCGTGGCCCGGATATATTAAAAAATACTGCCCAGAATGCTTTCAGAAAGCGGGAAAAGATCTCGGGAAACAGTAGACGGGGTCCCTACGTTTCCCAAAAGTACCGAAGGGACCTCAAAACCATCTCTAGAGCAGCAAGAAGGAAACGAGATCATGCCACTGAGAGGCGACTCACCAGCCGAGGTAGATTGTAGTCGCTGGTGGACGCAAGTCGGAATTGGCGGATTTCGAGTACGCGCCCTTTGTGATTCAGGGGCCGCCCGAACCGCTGTTGGCCCTATTGTCATACAGATAGCCT
Organism: Pteromalus puparum; assembly: GCA_012977825.3. NCBI lineage: Eukaryota > Metazoa > Arthropoda > Insecta > Hymenoptera > Pteromalidae > Pteromalus > Pteromalus puparum. The sequence goes on along the minus strand of CM053168.1, from coordinate 26,581,413 downwards.
CAGCTTGTGGCCAATCAATAATCCCTTATACAGGGCCGGGTGCGAGGCTCGCGGTTGGCCAGTTAGTGCCGATCTATGGGCACGTGGAACTACCGTTCGAAATCCTTAGACAGCGCCGTCGCCTGAAAGTGATGATAATGAGTCAGCTGGACTCAGAATGTATCTTGGGCACAGATTTTATGCGGGCGTTCAATGCGATATTGCTGCCAAGAGAGAATAAACTAAAGATTGAAGGAACAGAGAGTTCGTGCCCTTTAGAACTATCCACTCTCACGGATGGAGTGGCTAACGCTCTTGCGGCCATCGGCTTGGCAGATGTGACCCCTACGCAGCGGACTCGGTTAGAGGAAGTTCTGAATAGGTGGCTCCCCGAGGGAGAGGCTGTGTTAGGATGCACTACACTGATCCAGCATGCTATCGATGTGGGATCCACAAGGCCAATTAAACAACAATATTATCCAGTGTCAAGAAAGCTGGAAGGAGAAATGCATGCCCAGGTATTGAAGATGTTGGAGGATGGGATTATACGACGATCTACGAGTGACTGGTCAAGCCCAGTAGTCATGGTACGGAAATCGGACGGTACCTATAGATTCTGTATCGATTACCGAAAGCTCAATGCCATCTCTAAGTCCAGCGCGTACCCGCTTCTTTACATGGATGCCATACTGAATAAGCTGCAGCATGCTCGGTACATCTCGACTATTGACCTTAGCTCAGCGTATCACCAGATACCTATGAAGGAAGAGGACATGCATTTAACTGCATTCACAGTGCCTGGGCTAGGCCTGTTCGAATTCACTCGACTGCCATACAGAGTAGTCGGCGGACCATCGACCTTCCAACAGTTGGCTGACAAAGTCATTGGACCAGAGCTGGAGCCACACGCATTCTCCTACCTGGATGATATTATCATAACGACAGACAGCTTCGAAGAGCATCTCCGATGGCTAGAGGTAGTGCTACGGAGGTTTAAAGAAGCTGGCCTAACTATCAACAAAAAGAAGAGTAAATTTTGTTGTAGCGAAGTGAAATACTTGGGAGTCGTAGTGAACGCGATGGCTTTCGTCCCGACCCCAGTAAAATCGAACCGATAATGAATTACCCAGTACCCAAGAATCTGAACCAATTACGTCGATTCCTTGGGATGGCTTCGTGGTACCGAAAATTTCTGGATAATTTTGCAACCGTCGCCGACCCTTTGACGACGCTCACTAAGAAAAACGTCAAGTATCATTGGGGCGATTCGCAACAAACGGCGTTCGAGCAAATAAAAGCACTGATTCCTTCTGCTCCCGTGCTGCATCGGCCTTCTTTCAACGACCTATTCGTCATTCAAACCGATGCCAGTGACACGGGCATTGGGGCTGTGCTAACTCAGACTGTTGATGGAGAGGAAAAAGTCGTGAGTTTTGCAAGTCGCACTCTCACCAGCGCGGGGCGCAACTACTCCGTCACGGAGCGAGAATGCTTGGCTGTGTTATGGGCAATCCGAAAATTTCGCCCTTACGTGGGAGGATATCATTTTCAGGTGATCACCGACCACAGTAGCTTGAAGTGGCTATGTAACATGCGCAACCCGAATGGACGTCTTGCCAGGTGGGCCCTCGTGCTACAAGCATACGATTTCGACATCGTACACAGGAAAGGTTCGCTGAATCTTGTCCCCGATGCCCTCTCAAGGATGTATGAGGACGACGCGGGTGACGCAGCACCAATCTCCGCGGTCGAACCGAAGGAGATGAAAGGCAAAGACGCTGGGTACGATAAACTAGTCGCACAAGTCTCAGAGAAACCTACTGAAAATCCGGATTACAAGATCGTCGCAGGCCATTTGTACCACTATCGCCTTGACCCGACACTTGAAGACATCATAGAGGACCAGGACGCTTGGAAAATGGCCCTACGGGCTGATAAGATTCCTCAAGTTTTGTGAGAATCGCACTGTGAGCCCACAGCGGGACACTTAGGACGACGCAAGACCTATGAGCGAATCGCGAGATATTTTTATTGGAAAAATATGTACAGAGACATTGGTGACTTCGTGCGATCCTGCGCCGTGTGCCAACAATGCAAAGTAGAACAGCTGCTCCCGGCTGGATTAATGGGCAAGCGCAAGACGTATGGACCCTGGGAAGTAGTAGCCAGTGATATCATGGGTCCTTTCCCCCGTTCTACCAAGGGATATTGCTATATCCTCATATTTATAGATACCTTCACTAGATGGATTGAAGTAGTGCCGATTCGCAAGGCTGACGGAAATACAATCAAGAGGGAACTCAACGAGCGAGTCTTTCTACGCTTCGGCGTGCCCGATATATTTTTGTCCGATAATGGCACGGAGTTCCGCAATAAATTGCTTGATCAGTTCCTCCAAAAACACGGCACAGAGCACCATACTATACCTCCATATCACGCGCAAGCAAACCCTGTAGAACGGGTAAACCGCACTTTCAAAGCGATGGTGACGTCATTCATCGAGGGTAAGCACAGAAATTGGGATCAGTTCCTGCCGGAGCTCACCTGCGCCTACAACACCGCTACGTAGGAGTCAACGGGAGTGAGCCCCGCGTTCCTAAATATGGGACGACATCCAACCCCACCGCACAACACCAAACGAGCAGAAGAACAGGCCACTCGACAAGAAGCGGAACGGCTAGCTCTAAGCAAATGGGAAGAGCGAATGCGCAACCTCTTTGACTTGCGGCTAATCACAGCAAAAAGAGCACAGCGTGCCACAGAACGGCAGTCGAAATATTATAACGCGAAGCGCAGACAAGTCGAGTTCGAAATCAATGACTTGGTCTGGAAGCGCAATCGCATTTTGTCATCAGCCGTCCAAGGAATTAACGCTAAGCTGGCTCCCAAGTACGCTGGACCGTTCAAGATTACGGCCCGGCTGGGTCGAGACGTCTATAAGCTCGAGAATGAAGCAGGAGAAGTATTCGAGAAGGTCCACGTCGTCGATCTAAAACGCTACCTGGCTGGAGAAGAACCACTCACCGACGAAGATCTACAAGAGGAGGTCACGAACGACACTGCGTCGTCAAGTGAAAAGCATGTAAACGTGGACCCGCCACGTAAGCGAGGTAGGCCGAAAAAAACACACGTAGTCGTCGCTGGTCAATCAGCCAAAGTCACGCGAGCAAAGAAACACAGCAGCCCTCCGACGGCTGACGCTCCTCCGGTGGAGATAGTTAAAGCGAAACGCGGACGACCCAAAGGGTCAACGAAAAAACCGATACCATCAGCACACGTTTCACCGCGACGGATGCGACCACGCGCGAAGTAAAATTAGTTAGTAAATTAGTAAAATCGTTCAAAACTCCCCTGCCATCAAAGTATAAGATAGGCGGAACCCTAATTCTCTGTTTCATTCCCTCTGGGGCACACTAGGAACGGCAAACAAGGAAATGGCGGCACTCTGAGAAGATCCAAGGACGCTGATAGCTCGAGTCGAAAAAAAAATAAATAAATTTTTGTAAAGAGACCAGGAGAGTTTTTGCAAAATCTTTTTTTTCTATCCCTTACCAACTTTAATCCTAGAAAGTAAACCTTGAGTTATTATTTATTACATAGGTTGAGAAAATTTTCTTTCCTCTTCGGTGAATTTTCATAATTTTAGATTTGTTTTTTTTTCTCTTCTTTTCTTTTCCCTTTATTTCTCCCACAGAGTCAATTGCATGCTGGTGAGAGATAATTGATAAAGAGCTGATACACCGTTCGGGTATCCAGCGTCTGGAAGGGGGAAATATGACGAGGAACAATGTCATAATCTCCCCAGCATAAATATGATAAGATGTATAATAATGTATGACAGCTCTGTTACAGGCAAACGAGAGAGAGTGGAGCGGGAGAAAGCACGGTAAGTGGGGGAGAGAGAGAGAGAGAGATCCGCGCGCGTGCCGCGTATCAGGGAGATTTGTTTCGACTCGCCTAGAGTGAGCATCGTGAGCGCGACTATTCCGAGAAGTCGAGAGAGTGTTTTGTGTGAGAGCGACGTGCGAGTACTCGAGATTGAGGACGACCACCGAAAGGGTCCGTCAGCGACTGCGCTTCGTCCGAGGCTACTGTGCGACTTCGCTCCGTCCAGGGCTTCCTAGCGACTCCGATCACTCGCCTTCGAAGGAGACGTCCTGGGGCTTGAGCCGACTTTCGTCAACCGTAAGTGTCAGCTCTACATCTCTCTCTCTCACCAGTGCCCTCCCGGTCTCTAACTACACCGTTCGTCCGCGTCTCGCACCCCCGCGTGTGTGCTCGTGTACTGACACTTTGATTCTATAATATACGTTACTCTTTCGACACTATCCAGTGTGTTTTGTTTGGATACCGGTCCTGAACCTAAGATCCCCGCCGCCTCCGCGGGCACGCGTATCGCTTCTCAATACACGTGCAATTAAACTGCAGCTAGCCAAAACACGACCTTGGCCGGTCCACCTACGATCTCGAAAACATCCGAGGAAACGAGACCCTGTCTCGATTATAGCGCGGTTGTCTCTCCGCTCTGGTAGCTGCATTGCACGCAGCTAACGTCTGCGCGGCTATCGACACCGAGTAGAGCAGCCCCGTTACAACGTCTACAAAAAATACCCAATGGTTACCATTGTCCATGAACGTTTAAAAATAGAGATGAGGGCTATAAAAATATAAGACGTACCACCATAAAAATGATTGGTACTGTGCTGCGCTTGCCTAATACAAGGTGGCGAACACATGTCGGTCCTCCATGCGCTAGTGCCGGTAGCGCGCCGTTCAGGCCGGACTACTATAAGTAGAACAAATTGAAGAGAGAAAGAAGATACAAAACCTTTCAGCTAGACAAGGATAGAATCAATTTGAAGAAGGTAGCGCTGTTCGTTTATTCTAATAATTAAAATAAACGAATATTTTTAATATTTTATCGATGCTCTAAAATGGATTATATTTTTTTACATACGATTATTTTTACAAAATCGACGTAATTTTAAAAGAACAGTAGTAATATGGAATAATGTAATTTTTAGTTACCGACACGTAGCTCTGACTTTTCACGAACGTTTCGGATCCCCTTAAGGAGGCTTTCTGGTGATTTTGAATTTTTTTTTATTATGTAATATAAAAACTTAAAAAATACACCTTTCATTCATAATATAAAAAGGGAACTTCTAACATTTTTTCAGATATTTTACTGCCTTATACTCTAAGGTATCCACATATTTATTAAATATTATATTAAAGTTAGTGAGTTTTAGAAAGTTGGCTTGCGTCAAGATATCTATTGAACAGCTCAACAAAAATTCCTATTTATTTCATACTATAAAAGAAACGAAACAAAAGTTAGGATTGACTATATTTTTTAAAATGTTTGGTTCTTTTTTAGAAAGTTATTGTTTCAAATTTTTTAAATAATGCTAATATTACTGTGTCTTTTTGAGGTTTACATTAATACATACCTTTGACAATTTATTAAATTCCTCTTACAAAATCCTTTGCGTACTGAAAAACATAAAGTTGAGAAAATCAAGCTTTTTTGAAATAATCTAACACTTCTGTAATGTGTGTGTGTGTGTGTGTATATGTGTCAGAGAATATATATATGGGTGGTTCTCTGACAAAAAAATGTTTGCCCAAACTTGGGGGATATGTTCTAGAGGTCAGATGTAAATCCATAGATCGATTCGATCAATTCTCTTCGAGTTATAAGGGTTCAAGGTTGGTTATTTAAGCATTTTTTGCTTTTTTGGCCTATTTTTAATGATTTATAGCTCTTAAACAATGCATCTTTCACTAAAAACACACTAAATGTTTCTTTTGTAAAATTTTCTCAGCTTCTTCATAAATGTTCCCTTATAGCCCTATATTTTGTACGGTGAAAAGATACCTTTTTATAGTGCAAAAGTACCTGTACAAGAGACAGAATGGCAGAGGCCTTTATTTTTTGTTTTAATGAGACACCATAGTAGTGAAAACCACATATTCATCCGGATCATTCATAAAAAGATCACATTGGTAGGTTATGTTGGTAAAAAAGAATCTTACGTCCTTTGTCACAGCTATTTTTGACGAGCTTTTGAGTGAAACATTAGTTCTTATATAATAATTCATATAAGATCGTATGTAAGAACATGTAAAAGATCTTACATAATATCTTATGTAGGATCCTTTATACGATCTTGCAAAAGATAATGATATAATAATGATTATTTTCCTTATCAGGATCGTAAGATCTTGTACGTGATCTTATGTAAGATGTTACGTAAGTTCGTGGTTGAAAATCGATGATAAGATATTGTATAAGATCTTGGACCAGATCTTGTACCAGATCTTATGTAAGATCTTATCTCAGATCTTGCTACAATATTTCAATAGGGTAAGAAATGTTTAGAAATTTTTATGATTTATTTAAAATATTATTCTCTTCATATATTACCTTAATTTTTAAAAAATAATAGTGCACATAGAAAATTTGTTAAATACATCGCTAGATTTTAATAATTTTATGCTTTTGCTAAAATAGAATTTGTCTTATTTTTTACAGTTGTCTTGCAGCTCTGGGATTGATAGAAAATAGTGCCACTAATGTAGTTGCTGCCATGCTTGTTTCGCCGCTAATGGTAAGTAGTAATAGAAGTCAAGTGTCGCGGTAGCGCCCCAATGGTAGGTCAAAGTATACGTATCGATTAATATGCTGTGCCATTGGAGAATAAATTGCGAACCTATTTTACTTTTAATTTTCTTTTTAACCTATTTACGTTTCACGAATTCGGTATAAATTTTATAGGACACAACCGCGGTACAGAAGTTCCTTATACATAAGTGAGTAAAAAATGTGCGGGATAAGAATATCTGAAGCCGTTTTTGACCGATCAAGATGAAGTTTTAAGAGACATTTTTTTTGACAATACAAAATTCTATTGCTTCCTTCTTAAGGTACCCTTGTAACAGTAATTTTTGGAGTATGCGATGTACGTGTGTGTATGTGTATTAGGGTGTCCCAAAAAAGGCAAATTTTCGATTAGCAACGATATTGATGCACTAGCATATTGCTGTATAGCAGAAAGTTCGTCTCCATTTTTTTCAGAATTTTTAAATTATTTTTTGGCGGTGCTTAAGCTCCTTACAAATTGTCGCAAATTTATGCACTTAAGTCCTCAGCTAAGCAAGTGTTTGAGGTTTGAGCGATAATCACTTGCAACGGTCATTTTTCCGTGCTGCGTAGCATTGGGATCCCGAAGCAGCTACCTACGCACCTGTCAAGGTGCCTTAAGCGCTGATGCGCTTGATGCGGCCCTAGTAGTAGGGGCACGTTATCGCCAGACGCCTGTGGGGGAGGGGGTCTGGCGCCAGACGTCTGGTGGCGGGGATTTTCGGCTGCGGCGCGGTACCGCCGGATGGGGGAGGGTGAGCTCGGGGTCTGGTGGAGGGGATTTTCGGGATGCGGCGCGGTATCGCCGGATGGGGGAGGGTGAGCTGGGGGTTTGTGGAGGGGATTTTTGCGTGCGGCACGGTATCGCCAGAATTTGTGAAATTATGGGCCCTTGGTGTATTAGAAGAGCAGAAGTTTGGCAGAGGTAGAGTGTAAGAGAGAAAGAGAGAGAGAGAGAGAGAGAGAGAGAGAGAGAGAGCGAGGCATTAGGAGGTGGAGCTGTACGGCTTTGGGGATCGAGT
>CM053168.1:26560770-26572887 GCA_012977825.3 Pteromalus puparum | reverse complement strand
AGTGATCCATGCGGTGATGCTTAAAATCAAGCCGTAGGAATACTGATGGTTGAGAAGTTGAATAGTTGGATAAAAAGTATCGGTGGTTTCGTTGTGTTGCAGGTCGACGCTGATTCTTTTTGAATTTGAGTTGTTTAACGCGTAAACTGTTGTTAATACACTAAAGTTCGGTGTTGTAACTTCTCGATTGTGTGCCGCCTCCAACATGATTATTTTTTTCTTTCCGCGCTCTTCTGACAGCTCTTCGAAAGTGTCCTTTCGTTTTAGCATTGCTTGAGCCATTATTGCAGTTAATCGAAAAGACACACACACAGACAGACACGACGCGTGATTCAAATATTTTAGATGTGATTCCTACGCTAGCTGACAGAGAACTGATGTGTGTAGGGGGCGAGAAAAGCGAGGATCGTGCAGAAGGCTGCGCTACTGCTAAGAGGGGAGGGGAAGAGTGGTGTCTTGGCAAGATGTTTTCCTTTAAGATAATCTTTTTTTAACTGTAACCATCTGCACTTTTGCACTTTTTCTCAACCCCACGTAGTTAAAATATAAAGTTTATAGAGGGGTTATCGCCCCCCTGCACGTAGAGGACGATTTCACGTCTTTCGAAAATGCCTCGAATGCAGGCCATGTGGATAGCCAAATGTCGCGAGACGGATCTCAAGATGTCTCTACGGGTGTAAAGGTGCAAATATACTGACCCTCCATAATTTAGAGAGCGTGCGAATGCACGACTGTTGTGACCGATTATACTTGAACTGTAAAGCATGTTTTCGTACACAGCGCAACTGGGGGGGCCACGTGCATTGCAAGCGGCGTGGCCTGGTTTCGAGACAGAACGACGGGGTGTAAAGGTGCATACCGACACCTCTGCATAAAGCATTTACCCCTAGTGACCGACATATTTTTCGCAAATGTGCGCATTTGCGATCAATCGTGAGCGTCAAGATGTTGAGAGAAAGCTCGCTCAATGAGTTGGCCGCGGTGGATGCTGTTTTTACGGAAAATGCGAGGTCGTCTGCGCGATCCGCGGTCGGGTGTCGTGAGAAAGTGTTGGGCCTCTTTGTGGTATTCTTTTGAAATAGGGGGGTGGAAACTCGAAAAGGGGGACGAGTAGGCCCTGAAACGCGCAATATAAAAGCTCTGGAGCTAGACGTGTTGTTATTCAGTCTACTCTGCAGTCTCGTGCAGGATTCTTCGTGTTTAGAAGTATAGAAAAACGTAGGAAGATAGTCGCAATGGCTCGTTGTCAAGAACACACTCGTATCGCGAAGTCGGCGGAGTACAGAGAACTAGTCGACCGTTTCCGTACTACAGTGTCTCAATGTGTATCTTTAGCGTGTATACAGCAAACGCGTTTAAGAGCGGATAGATTTAACAACGATTTCTGGAGTAGATTACCGCTTATGCCAATGCACGATCTTGCTCTAGAATTGGCATATGCCCTAGCACTGAGCGATTTGCAGTACGTGTTTCAACTTTACGACCTGTGTATACATGAGAACGTGTTGGCTACGTACATCGCGGGACGATATTTAACAGGTAGCGGCAGACTCATGCCTGCCCAGCATGCCCACCCTCTTATTGAGAGGTATCACGTGTTGCGTAAGTACTTCTCTTATTTATTTTTAGTCCGCAGTATAAAATGAATATGTTTCATAATTTTCATATTTTTACAGGGGAGCTGCGTGATTTGGGCATGCAATACAATGATTCGAAGAGGCTCATAAAGATTGTCAGACGCAGGTTGTCGAAACAGCTTGACGGAGTTTTTGAGGCTAGTCAGACCGTTACTAGCCCGGACGATGAAATTTATGATGATGACGATGATGATGATGATGATGATGATGATAATGATATACCACCGCCTAGGGTACAGAGAGACGACGATATTATTGTTGAAGTGGAAGTACATAACGGTAAGAAGTTGAAATTATTTGTATTTTTTAATATTTTGTTGTCATTTGACACTTAAAAATATTTCGATTAATTCTTTTTAATTAATGCTGACTGTTTTTTTGTGTTTATTCCAGACGACAACGCACAGAAAAAAAGGCGGTTAGAAGACGAGGCCGTGGCGGTTGATATAAGAGGAGATCAGTAACAGCATCAGCAAAAAAGACCTCGTGTGGAGTTGGATAATGTGTCAGAGGCGGTAGCGAGAACTTTAGCAGCAACGAACAATAGAGGTGCGGTGAGTGCTGATTGTGACATTGTGTCCATAGCGTNAACAATAGAGGTGCGGTGAGTGCCGATTGTGACATTGTGTCCATAGCGCCCAGTGAAGATGGTGTAAACGAGCCGTCAACGTCGAGCGGTCAACAGCAGCAGTCGTCGGCGCAGGTAGCCGTACCGCCAGAACCCAAGAATGCCACCGAGGGATCAACGACCCAAGGAGGAAGCGGGCTTCGCGACGAGGGTGTGATGCAGGCCGTACTGAGTGGGGGTAATTTAAAAGCCTATTATATTTTAAACGAATACGATAGAATGAGTGCAAGATTGAAAGTCAATGAGCATGTGACGAGATTTAAAATAGTCGCTAGGCCCGCGGATAAAGATTCGGAAACTTGGACTAGTCTGGCATTCCGGCAAATAACGGAAAAAATAAAAGAAGAGCGTAAACCAGTAGATTTGATTAATATAACTGTTAGTTGCGATCAATTTGTAGATGGCAAAATGTGGACGCCCGTTACTACTATTGGCGAATTAGATTACAAACCCGTGCTCGAAATGATTAGAAAAATTCAACAAAGCAAAAGGATAGTTGATATAGACGATACATTTACATTGATAGCCACGTATATCGACATGCCAGATGCGGACGAGCCGAGAAAAAATTGCGATTCGCGCGTATGTAAACGAAACGTTTGGGAGGAAAGACGAGCCCTTATTTTTTGACGGTTCAAAGGTTGTGCGGGGGGAATACGAAAAAACCATAAATATTATGGTTTATCGCGAGCAAAGGCACTATGATTTAATTTTAAACCTCGTTGGCGTGCGAAGTGGTATGTACTTTTGCGAGCCATGTAATTATGCTTATTCCGCGATTAACCGACATACATGTGCGGCCTTATGTGATGCGTGTTTCGGTATACCAAGATGTAGTCAGCAACCGGATAAACCGATTAGCTGTAACGATTTCAAGCGGGATTTTTATAACGAAAACTGTTTGCTTAAGCACCGAAAACTTGGATCAGTATCGCGAAATAAAGAGCGTATTCATTTTCGATTTGCGCGATCTTTGCGACGAGGAAGAAGTAAAAGATGATAGACAACGGCTGATCTTTGAAATGAATGACGAGGTTGTATATGAAATTATCCACACCGACAACCAAGGTAATGTGATTTTCATGAGATATGTCCCTAGAGGTGAGGAAGAAGCCGATCGTTTTCAACGGGCGTACGAAGGAGACGAAATGAACGACGAGGGCGATGAAGAGTATAGCCTTCCGCTGCATTAGCCACGGATGAGGCTGAAACCTGCTGAAGATCAAGTCCACCTTCAAGGTAAGCCATGGAAACTTGACCAGCATCTGCGCTTCTAGATGAGAATCGGTTGGATAGATCCGTACGCGTACGAAAGTGGCCACGACCAGTCTCTAGGCAAAAGCGAAGAATACGAACCCTTGCAAGAGAAGATCGAGGAAGATTTGCTTAAGATGGAAGAGTATGCTAAATGGATTATTCAAGCTGGCGTACAACGATGGAACGAATATCGAACGAATAACGGATATCGAGCGGCTCTCGCTGTCGAGGCTGTGGTTGCCAATGCTCTTTAGGCTGAGAATCATTATGAAGAAGACTAGTGAACGGTGGGAGTATTTCTAGCGGATCAGATCCCGGTTGTGTGGGAGAAGTATCTTGTATTCAACATAGACGAAAGCAGCAAGCAAGGCCCACACTGGGACGCCGACACAGATGCCACCGAAATCTTCTTTGACGGCTATGGACTCCCGCCAGCCATACCGTATCATATTGATAGACTGGGAAAAAACTGTAACATCTACGACTGGAACATACAACAACTGTAAAGTGTCGACACCAATGTGTGCGGTCACTATTGTGTCGATTTTTGTTTTATATGTCTAGTGGTTATTTTATTGAGCACTTTTGTACTCTTTTTTCCTCCAACGCCGTAGAAAACGACAAGCTCTGCGTAACTGTGTACAAGCGTATACTTAAAATTTTTAAGAATAAGAAAATTATATGTATACTCAATGCGAACAATCATGTAAACCAAAAACACATGCGTACGCATCACTAACGCGTATTCAATATATAATCTGTTAAATAATGTATACATATTGCTTATATCAGCATTAAATAAATGTAAATATACACACACGTTAAATTTTCTACAAACCTACTCCCACATACATCCCTTAGAAGATGTTTCGGAGCGCGAATCGCTCGAAGTAACTCGGGACGATGTTCGCGGCAACGTGTTGTACTCGTAGAGTGCGTAGGTGGACAGAGGAAAAGCGGAGAGAAAAGGGGTGACAATTTCGTCCTTTTGATTCCAAGTCGAGCTTTAATTACTCGGCTAGTGTTGATACACTTGTTGGGGTGACTGCCCTAACAACAATTTAAACAATTGAAAGAAACTAAGTGTGTGTGTGTGTAAAACGCGTTCGCGGCTGAGCTTACTTCTCGGAAACGAAGCTCGTGATGAAGCAGCCGGAACAGAGAGCGAGCGCCGGTGCGCACGCTGGTTTTGTAGGCCTTGATGGCGATAGTGGGGGCACCACTACTTGTCGTGATACGGTTCGCGCAGGATCCCCGGGTGACCTGACGGTCACTCTCGGAGATCATGCGCGAGACTGCTTGTAAGCGCGCGCAAGTTTAAACGGCCCGAACATACCGCCCGCCTCGTTGAACGCTCAACGAAAACGGTTTTACGAAAACGATAATTAGACTAATGTAATTAAGACTAGTTATAAGAAAATGGAGAAAGAAAGAAAAAATAACTAAAGCTACTTGACGCGAAAGTGTGAGTGTGTGGCTCTACAGTGTGGATGTTCGTGTAGGTGTTGTGCTCTTGAGTGTGTCTTCTTAAAGGCGATCAAGCCGCCCGCCATGGGAACTTCCCTCACACTCCTCACAGCGTCAGTAGGACCTAGCTGGATACGGCGCTCGAGGCCGAGTGATGTGCTGACGCCACCTCGTTGATGGGCAGCGGGACGACCTTTACCAAGGGCCGCTTGAGGGTGGACGTTGCGGTGCGCAAAGTGGCTACTCTAGGCAGGCCGTCAGCGCCTGGATGTAGAGCCTCGATGCGAGCCAGCGGCCACTTGAGCGGGGGCAGTTGGTCGTCAGTGAGGAGAACAAGGTCTCCTACGGCCGGTCGTCTGTCCTGCTCGAGCCATTTCGAGCGCTGTTGGAGGTGGTGCAGCACTTCCTTGTGCCATCTAGCCCAGAAGTGCTGGTGCATCTGGGTGACTAGTTTCCATCTGGGTAGACCTATAACATTTAAATCAGATGAAGGCTCCGGTGGAGCCGTCAGAGCAGCCCCAGTGAGGAAGTGGCCTGGCGTAAGCGCTGCGATGTCTCCAGGGTCAGCGCTGAGGGGACTGAGAGGCCTGGAGTTCAAGCAGGCTTCGATGCAGGCAGTCAAGGTCGAGAATTCCTCGAAGGTGAGCGTGGCATCCCCGAGAACTCGCTTTAAGTGGTGCTTGAAAGACTTGACTGCTGCCTCCCAAAGTCCTCCGAAATGCGGTGCCCTGGGTGGAATATAGCTCCAGGAAATGCCATCTGCTTGGATAGCTTCGGCGACTTCCTGGCTGAAGCTGGATGTCTGCTGAAACAGACTGCGAAGCTCCGAGTCTGCTCCCTGAAAGGTGGTGCCGTTGTCGCTGACGACCTCACGACACAGGCCTCTACGCGCGACGAACCTCTTGAACGCTGCAATAAAGGTTTTTCATGTGTAGTCGGATACCACCTCTATGTGCACCGCTCGTGTTACGAAGCACGTGAAGATGGCGACGTAACCCTTGTACGAGCGCTGGCCTCGTCCTTTTGACGTCCTTATGGCGAAAGGACCCGCATAGTCCACTCCCGTGATGCTGAATGGTCGAGCTGGAGTGATGCGTTTGCTGGGGAGCGGAGCCATCTGCTGCTCGATGGTGCGACCTCGAAAGCGGCAGCATTGGACGCATTGTCTGCAGAGCAACCTGATTTTGTTCCTCGCCTGTGGGATCCAGTAGGTGCGACACAGATGGCTTTGCAGTAGCTGCGGTCCGCCGTGCAGCGTGGCTCGATGGGCGTCACGGATGAGTAGCTCCGCCAGGTGACTGTTCCTGGGAATAATGACCGGATGCTTCTCGTCTGTGCCCAGGAACGAGTAGTGTAGTCGACCACCTACACGTAGCAGGCCAGCGGGGTCCACGAAAGGCAGCAAGCGGCGGAGGGAGCTGGTACGGTGTACAGGTTTGCCCTGCCGTTGGAGAGCCAGCTCTTTCTGGAAATGGTGTGCCTGGACTGCTGCAATGAGGCGACGGCGCGTGCTGTCCAGCTCTTCAGCCTTTATCATTCGAGTTGGACGATGCGCTGCTGGCAGACGATAGTTCACCTTCCACCTGCGAACAAACGAGAGGACACGAACTGCTCGCCGCATGGAAGAGAACCGAGTTAAGAGCTTCTCTACTCCCTCTTCGGACACAGCAGCGTAGAAGGTGGCCGTCGTCGCCCGTTTCTCTAAGGTCGTGTCGTAGGCGTAGGCTGCTTGCGATTCCATGGCTTCGTCGAAGATCTGTCCCGGTCCCGACCACCACAGCTGATTTTCCTGCAGTTGGGTGGGTGTCAGGCCACGTGTAGCGTGGTCTGCTGGGTTCTGGGCCGAGCGAACGTGTCCCCAGCGAGCGGCCGGTAGCGACACGGTTCGCGACAAAAACCTTCCACGAACTTGGTGATCCTCTGAGCCAGGCAAGGACTACTTGGGAATCCGACCAGCAGTAGACCGGGGCCTGGTAGTCGTCGAGGTCAGTCTGTGTTTTGAGGAGAAGCCTGGCCAGCAGAAGAGCGCCGCAAAGTTCCAAGCGAGGCAGGGACACGGCCTTGAGGGGAGCAACTTTGCTCTTGGCAGTGACCAGGGTGGATCGGCGTACTCCTTGCGCGTCGAGGACGACGATGTAGATAGCTGCTGCGTAGGCCTTCTCGGAGGCATCTGAAAAACCATGGATCTGGACGGTGGACGAGCTTGTGGTGCCGAACCAGCGAGGCACTCGCAGATGTTCCAGGAGAGGAAGCTGCTGTCGAAAGTCTTCCCAGTGGCGACGTGTCTCTGCATCTACAGGAGTGTCCCAGTCCTTGCCGGTAATCCAGAGGGCCTGTAACAAAATTTTTGCGCGAACGGTGACAGGGGCTAAGAGCCCTAGTGGATCGTATAAACGTGCGATTTCACCCAAAATCGTCCTCTTGGTGATGGCAGTGGTGTGGCTGGGGCATTGCACCTGATAGAGAAAGGCGTCTAGATGCGGCAACCAGCGCAAACCCAGCGTCGACACGACGTCGTCTCCGTCGAAGCTTCGTACGGGCGATGGAGCCGCTGACTCGACATCCTCCAGCAAGGCAGGGTCATTGGCTGACCATTTATCCAGAGTCATGCCAGCGCGAAGCAGAATTTGGCGAAGCTCGTCCTTCGCTAGTTGAGCAGCGTCTAGGGTATCGGCTCCGGTCAGCGCGTCGTCGACGTAAAAATTGCGCCTTAGAATCTGCGCGCCTCGAGGGAAGGTCGGACCCTCGTCTTCAGCCAGTTGCAGAAGCACTCTCAGTGCGAGGTAGGGTGCGCAGGAAGTACCGTACGTCACGGTCCGTAAGCGGTACTCCTGGATCGGCAGCTCAGGCGTGGCTCGCCATAGAATGCACTGCCACGCAGCGTCGTCAGCGTGCATCTGGATCTGCCGGAATTTTCACGGAATTCACGGAATTTTCACGATGTCAGCCGTGAACACGTACCGGAAGAGGCGCCAGCGAATGAGGATGGTGGTGATCTCCCGCTTCAATTTGGGACCTACAAGAAGAATCTGGTTTAGCTCTTGTGCATCGAAGACTACTCTAAGCTTGCGGCCCACAACGGCGTGGTGTGGCAGGTAGTAGCTCGCTGACCCGGCAGCATCGTCAGGAAGGCGCTCCATGTGGCCCAGTTCCTCATAGTCAAGGAGGAACTGGCGGTAGGCTTGGCCTAGGGGAGGATCACGAGTGAGCTTGCGCTCCAGCGCGAGTAGTCGACTGACAGCCATCGTCCTGGCGTTGTGGAGTGTAGATTCTGCCTTGAAGGGTAGCCGAACCACGTAGCGGCCCTGGCTGTCACGGGAGTGGGTACGCTGAAAGATCAGCTCACACTCCTCCTCTTCTTTGGTGAGCGCAGGCGGCATTGCGACTGCCTCAACCTCCCAGAAGCGACGGAGTTGATCGGAGATAGAGAGCTGTGTACAGTAGACCTGCAGTGTTGTGGGCGCCGCAGACGAGCGTGGAGCAGCAGGCCCAGTCAAAANTACGCTGAAAGATCAGCTCACACTCCTCCTCTTCTTTGGTGAGCGCAGGCGGCATCGCGACTTCCTCAACCTCCCAGAAGCGACGGAGTTGATCGGAGATAGAGAGCTGTGTACAGTAGACCTGCAGTGTTGTGGGCGCCGCAGACGAGCGTGGAGCAGCAGGCCCAGTCAAAATCCAACCCAGCTTTGTCTGTTGTGCGACTGGCATCGTAGGTAAACCTCGGCGTAGCCCTTCTTGAATGAGAGCGGGATAGATGTCAGCTCCCAGGATGCAATCCACTGCTCCAGGGGTGGCATAGTCTGGATCTGCCAGCTCCAGTCCTCGAAGATGCTCCAGAGCTTCGCAGCAGACTGCCTGCNCTTTGTCTGTTGTGCGACTGGCATCGTAGGTAAACCTCGGCGTAGCCCTTCTTGAATGAGAGCGGGATAGATGTCAGCTCCCAAGATGCAATCCACTGCTCCAGGGGTGGCATAGTCTGGATCTGCCAGCTCCAGTCCTCGAAGATGCTCCAGAGCTTCGCAGCAGACTGCCTGCGGCGGCAACAATGCAGAAACCTTTGACAACACGAGCGCAGAGAACGTCACGAAGAGCGCTGGGTCAGCAGTAGATTTGAGAGCAACAACAGTGGCGGACCTGGACATAGCAGTAATGTGTCCTCCAACACCAGTGACAGTAGTCTCGCAGGCTGTTTTGTGGAGAAAGAGCGCCTGGACTACCTCTTCAGTCACAAAGGATCCTTCGGAGGCTGGATCGATGAGAGCTCTAAAGCTTCTTGACAGCCCAGCCTTCGACTGAAGAATCACCTTGGCGGTTCCAATCAGCATAGGTCTTCCTAGGGCTGTCGAATGGGCAGCAAGGTGATTTGACTGGCCTAGAGTTGGCTTCGGACCTGCCGGNCCTCTTCAGTCACAAAGGATCCTTCGGAGGCTGGATCGATGAGAGCTCTGAAGCTTCTTGACAGCCCAGCCTTCGACTGAAGAGTCACCTTGGCGGTTCCAATCAGCATAGGTCTTCCTAGGGCTGTCGAATGGGCAGCAAGGTGATTTGACTGGCCTAGAGTTGGCTTCGGACCTGCTGGCAAAAACTCTCCTTTGGCTGCGGTGCTGGATCCATTGGAGTCATGGTGCAGGGCTGTGTGGTGCACTAGATTGCAGTGCCTACACCTGCTCTTGGAGGGACAGGTGCCACCAGGATGTGCCTTCCGTAGGCAGTTAGTGCAGAGGCTGAGATTATTCACCAACTCTAACCTCTTATGGATGCTCTTCTGAAGCAGCGAGGGACAGTATCCTATATAGTGTTCACCTTGACACACTAAACATCCTGGGAACTTGGAAGCCCTTTTCGAAGCACTGGTGGTCGATACATGGGCTGAAACTGCTCTAGTCGATGAGGTAGCACTTTTACTTGGATTCACTGTGACCTTCGTTGAGTGCTGGACAGGAGAATCACTGCAGTGGGCTGTCTCCAGGGACTGCACACGGTTGTCGAGGAAAGAGGTCAGTGCAGCATAGGTTGGAAAGGTGGCGACTCCCTCCAACGACTTTTCCCAATCCTCTCTGGTGACTGGATCCAGGTTGTAGACGATGAGCTGTACAAACCAGTCGTCCCAGCTGTCTACTGGTCTCTGTAGGCTCTGCAGGGCCCTTTTGCACTCGTTCGTGGTGTCCATCAGCCTGTTCATCTCCGCAGGAGACTTGGAGGAAGCAGCAGGCATGGACAGGAGACGATTCAGCTGTACAGCAAGCCGGAGACGCTTGTTGTCATATCGGTTCTCCAGTGTGGTCCAGGCTACGTCGAAGTTGGCACCAATAACCTTGATGTTGCAGAGGCGACGTGCTGGATCTCCTTCCAGGCAGGACAACAGGTGCTGCAGCTTGAGGACTGGAGTCAGCGTGGGTACATCCTTCACCATAGAGCAGAAAAGCTCTTTGAACGACTCCCAATCTTCCTGCCTGCCGTTGAACCTGGGCAGAGTGAGCTTGGGGAGCGAGCTTGCTGTAGTGGAGAATGACAGGGACGGCCCTTGAGGATCGTTGACTGGCAGGGGTGGAGCTACCTGGAGAGCACCGATCAGCGTGGCCAGTTTGGCGGTCATCTTCCCCTTGGTGGCCAGGTATTCGTCCTCAACGGCTGAAAAAAAGTCAGTAGTGAAATACTGATCACCTTTGAGATCTTCATAGAAGACATAAAGCTGTTGGTGCTTCTCGTAGAAGGTAATCCAGTAGTTCTCTAGCTGGGCTAGACGGTGCCTCACGCCTTCGACAGTCAGATTAGCCTCTCCTTGCTTGGTCAGATTCACCCAAGCCTTCAAAATCAAGTTCGCAGTAGCCTGTTGGCTGCCCAGCAAGGTTGTCGCGGCCGTAGCCTTCGCGGGCGAACAAGGGTAGCGGTTGCTAGAGCAAGCAAAAAAGCGAGAGGCGCTAAGCTACCAACAGCGACAGCAGCAAGAAATAGAAACAGGAAGAGACGATGGCACAAAGCTAGCGACAGGAATAAGAGAGGTGATACTTAGCCTCTCTCGGGCAGTAGATCCTGGGCAGGTCCAGCGATGTCGCGACGAGGGGACGTCCTCCAGGAGCAGCTTCCATACACTAGGTGGCTCGGCTTGGAGGTTAGATTTCCCGTCTCGCCTCGGGAGCAGAAGAGTCGACTGTGGCGACGCGAGCGAGGCGTGGCGCACGTGTCGAGAAACGAGCACGGAGTACTGACTCGCTCGTCCAGGTGGCGCCGCAGTGGCGCGACTTTTGCAAGTAGAAAGCCGGAAGCCGTTGCGACGGTTACGTCACGACTCCAGATCGCGTGATGCGAAGGTCAAAGCACGACCTTGACGAAATTCGCACCTTTTGGAGAGCGAAATTCGCTGATGATTCGTGACTTGCTAATTTCAACATTGCAAGCCTCGAAAGAAAAACGCGTTTTTTCCTTGCTTATTGTTTAGAGCAAGACACACACTTTTCACCTTTCACTTTTCTCGCTCGCGAATTCGATAGTCCCGAACGCAAGCTTTCGAGTCCGGAGAAAAGGAGTCACTATAACACGCGGTTTCGCGAATTTAAGAGTCCAAAACTCACGTACGCTTTCCCGGAAAGTCACTCGAATTTTCACCGCACCAATACTCACTTATTCCTCCGTTGCGAGCACTATCCGGCTCGAAGGACCATGTTTCGGAGCGCGAATCGCTCGAAGTAACTCGGGACGATGTTCGCGGCAACGTGTTGTACCCGTAGAGTGCGTAGGTGGACAGAGGAAAAGCGGAGAGTAAAGGGGTGACAATTTCGTCCTTTTGATACCAAGTCGAGCTTTATTACTCGGCTAGTGTTGATACACTTGTTGGGGTGACTGCCCTAACAACAATTTAAACAATTGAAAGAAACTAAGTGTGTGTGTGTGTAAAACGCGTTCGCGGCTGAGCTTACTTCTCGGAAACGAAGCTCGTGATGAAGCAGCCGGAACAGAGAGCGAGCGCCGGTGCGCACGCTGGTTTTGTAGGCCTTGGTGGCGATAGTGGGGGCACCACTACTTGTCGTGATACGGTTCGCGCAGGATCCCCGGGTGACCTGACGGTCACTCTCGGAGATCATGCGCGAGACTGCTTGTAAGCTCGCGCAAGTTTAAACGGCCCGAACA
>CM053168.1:26546500-26560748 GCA_012977825.3 Pteromalus puparum | reverse complement strand
AAAAAAATGTCGAGCATCAAAAAAATGGTTCTTATATCCAAAGATCAGCTAGATAGAATGCAACGAGAGCCGCAACCAGCTACGAGCAGCAGCAGCAGCAGCAGCAGCAGCAGTAATGCTGTGACAAGAGGCCTAGACAATGCACCAAGTACACCAAGCCTCGGGACTAGTCAAACTATCGGTGACAATCTCAGTCGTCTGGATGATAAGATGAAAAAAATTCTCGACTCAACAACATATACAAATGATCAAGATCGTTTAACACAGTACCTTAGTGCTTTGCGTCGATACTTATTCTTTATGGAAGAAAAACGTAAACCACGGGCAACATCTAGTGAAAAAAATCCTCTACACTCGGAACCCATGCAAGACGATTTAATTGTACAAAGCGTTCCAAAACTTTTCAAAAAAAGCACACAGCTATTATTAAACCATTTAAAATTACACACTGAGAGTATATCTTGGGATGCTCGCGGTACAGTATACATTGACGGTGAAAAAATTCACAATTCAAACATTATAGATTTGGTCAACGAAGCCGCACGATCTAGAAAAAAATACAAAGCCACTGGAAGAAAAGAATTTGCAAGATTGCTCCGTGCTCTCAACGTGCCTAAAGAGTTTATTGGCAATACGGAACTCTGGAGCATCGGTGGTGCTGCATCTACGAGTAAAGACTGGAGTAAATTAGACAGTTACAGTAATCAAACAATCGCTAATCTCGGAAAGTCAAAGTCTGAATTTGCATCAGCCATCGACGGCGACGAGGACGAGCATGATACCGGAGGTTTTGATTCTACCAAGGACGATACTGCATTACTTGGCTCTAGTAAAATTACAAGGAGAAGGCGCGCCACTACCGTGTATACCTCGACACCTAAAAAATCACCTAAAAAATGGCTAAAAGCACTATGAATCAACGTTTGGAAAAACAATACTTTGACCCCCGACATGCAGCCAGCTATTCCGGAGCTAGGAATCTTATTCGTGAAAATAAAGATAAATTTTCTGCAGACAAGATCAAAAAGTGGCTCACAAAACACGATACCTACACTCTTCACAATGCTATTCGACGAAAATTTTCGCGATTATTCTACAACGTGAATGGCATAGATCATGTTTGGGAAGCCGATCTCATCCAGCTCACATCTTTAAAGTCGTACAATGACAATTTTGGCTATATTTTAGTGGTGATTGACGTTCTATCCAAGTTTGTCTGGGTTCAGCCCCTACGCGATAAAACAACACACGCAGTTTCAACAGCGTTTAAAAAAATTCTCGACACCAGTCTCCGGAAACCACACATACTACAGACAGACCGTGGAAAGGAATTTGTCGGTAGCACTTTTCAAAAGTTACTCAAAGATAACGATATTTATTTTCGTGTTGTAAGCAACCCTGATGTGAAAGCCGCTGTTGTTGAACGATTCAACAGAACGCTCAAAGAACGCATGTACAGATATTTTACACATAAAAATACAAAACGATACATTGACGTTTTACAGTTATTGGTTGACGCTTACAATAAAACACTGCACTCTACGATTAAAATGGAGCCAGCAAGTGTGACCATATATAACGCTCACAAAGCGCGAAAAAATTTACTTAAACGCGCTATGCGGAGACAGCCTCTTCGTAAAAGACCGAAATACAAGACTGGCATGTATGTGCGCATTAGTCGAGAAAAGAATATTTTTGAAAAAGGTGCTGAAAAATCATGGAGTGAAGAAGTGTTTAAAATTACAAATGTTTTAAAAAGACAAGTTCTATTTATCTACAAACTGTGCGACTTACAAGGGGAAGAAATTGAGGGGTTTTTCTATCCCGAAGAACTGTCTGCTGTGCACAAGAAACGAGTCAAAGAGCAAGAATTTAAAATTGATAAAATTTTACGCACCAAAGGCAAAGGCAAGAAAAAACAGTATCTCGTCAGCTGGGTCGGTTATCCCAAAAAATTCAACTCTTGGATATCAGCTGCAGATTTGAAGAATATTTAAAAACAATGAATCGAACGGAATTTACCATCTTTCTCCCGAGCAACAGCAGTGCAAAGTACTATCCTAATAACACGACTACAAGCTTTTCGACACGACTGCCCAAAGAAATTGAACTTTACGGGCGATGGTTAGTTGGTATTTCAGAAATACACATTCCATGCACAACATTTCATCTACGCCACGAGGACTGCATTCTCAAGTATGGCAATGATGATGAAACACCCCGATACTTTCAACATGGTACATACACTACTATGCAATTTCTCGGTGACATAATAAACGACGCATTGACACTATTGAATTGAATTNTCGGCTCGCCTCGGATGCGTGGTCATGGTTTGGGCTCGTGGTTTTCTGGAATATTCCGCAGTGCTTTACCGTTTCTTGCAAAAGGCGCTCGAGCCGTTGGTAAGGAAGCTTTACGGGCTGGTGTCAATATACTCGAAGACGTTGGTGAAAACAGCATGACGTTTAAGGACTCCCTCAAAACACGTCTCAACGAATCAGGACATAACCTCAATAGGAAAGCAACAGAAAAGCTGTCAAAAATCATGGAAGGCTCTGGCTATAATCATCTGCACGCTAAACGACCTGCTCAGTCTCGTCTCGCGCTTGGGCTTCGACCCACCGTGTCACGGAGAAAGAAACGCCGTTCATCTACTGGCGGTACAAAATCCAAGAAACGCAAGACAAAGAAGAAGAGTCTACGTAGACGTCATGCAAAGCCAGTTAAACGCTTGATGAAAAAACTGTCAAAGAACAGAAAGTCTAAGAAGAAGGCAAGAAAAAGTAAAAAAACACGAGATATTTTCGGCTAACATTCTAACGTTAAAATGTCGTTTTTGCACAGTCACTCGGAAGCGTGCCTCAAAACAGAGCTCGACTTGTTTTCCCTACCTCCTACACAAACGGCCATAGAATCAAGCAGATGGGTATCTTACAAACCCGTGTCGTCGTTGAGCGACGAGAGTCCCATAGAGTTTTGCATAAATTCTCAAAACGAGGATTATTTAGATCTCGCACATACTATGATAAAAGTCAATGTGCAAATAACACCGCTGAGAGAGGCGACCGACAAATTTGTGGCTCCAGTAAACAACTTTTTGCACTAGATATTCAACCAGGTTGATGTTTATTTAAATCAAAAACTTGTCTCACCGCCCAATAACGCATATCCCTATAGAGCATACTTGGAAACTCTTCTTAATTACGGCCCCGCTGCCAAAAATTCTCATCTAACCACCGCGCTATGGGCAGCCGATGTGGCGGGCTCTATGGACGAACAGCCCGGCGGTGATAATAAGAAAAATACAGGCCTCGTGGAAAGACAGGCATGTCTAGCGGGCGGTAAACAATATGATCTTCTCGGACATCTTCACTGCGATATAATGAATCAAGATAGATTTCTTATAAACGGTGTAGAAGTTCGTCTAAGACTCGTACAGTCGAAAGACGCATTCTGTCTCACGAACGCATCAACCACAGAGTATTCTGTGCATATAGCCGAAGCCACACTCCTCGTACGCCGTGTAAAAATTTCACCAGCCGTTCTCATAGCACACGCCAAGACATTGTCAACGGCCACAGCCAAATACCCCATCACGCGTGTAGAAGTAAAAACCTTCACCATGCACAGTGGCATAATCGGAGATTCTTTAGAAAATGTCATACTCGGCCAATTACCCAAGAGAATCATTCTTGGTTTTGTCGACAACAAAGCTTTTAATGGAGACAAGACAAAAAACCCATTCAATTTTCAAAACTTTTCCATCAATTTTCTATCCCTCTATGTCGACGGCACTCAAATACCGAGCAAGCCACTGCAGCCAAAATTTGACAAGAACGCA
Organism: Pteromalus puparum; assembly: GCA_012977825.3. NCBI lineage: Eukaryota > Metazoa > Arthropoda > Insecta > Hymenoptera > Pteromalidae > Pteromalus > Pteromalus puparum. The sequence goes on along the minus strand of CM053168.1, from coordinate 26,556,904 downwards.
CCCATGTACGTCGAATCCTATCACACGTTATTCTCAGGCACTGGCATACATTACATGAACGAAGGCAACGATATCGACCGCAAAGAATACGCCGACGGCTATTGTCTTTTTGCATTCGATCTCACACCTGATCTATCAGCTCATTACGCCGGACACTGGAATCTCGTGAAAAACGGATCCATCAGAATCAAAGTTCGCTTCGAAAAAGCATTAACTAAAACTATAAACTGCATACTATATTCAGAATTTGACAACGTTTTAGAAATAGATGCAGCAAGGCAAGTCGTCATAGACTATAACTCTTAAACTCACTCACACACACATACACACACACACACACACAGCGGCTCCCTAGAAAGAGGGAGAGGGAGATAGCCCTCGAAAGAGAGAGAGAAGTGGAAAAAATGGAAGGGCCTGCAGCCTCTGCAACACCATACGACAATCCGCTCGAAACTCTCGCCCTCAGCGCACTCGCACTCTAGTCATCATGGAGAAAACAGACTATGTAATAGATATACAAGCATTTCACGACAAAATCGGGAGCTTTCTACCCAAGGAGGTTGCCGTATTGGGAATTGATTGCAATTTAATCGCACACTGGATCATAAAACCACCGTCAAACGATTGTGACATTATACAAAAAGGCATACTCGCCACAAACACATATCTGTCGCGCTACCACCGTGGCATCGAATGGTTCGACGGTGAGGCGGACATGGATCGTGTATACAAAGGGCGTCGTGAAGTGGCTAGCAATGCGCTACGAATATATGTGCACGGTGCTCAAAAACAAAAGCTACTAGAAAACGTTCTCGGCCGACACATAATTAACTTGGAAGATTTCAGCTGCCCATCTTTCAAAAATCTACCACGCGTAAACGAACACTACTGCTTCTTTCACGGAAAAAAACGCGAATATTTCACTTGTGCTCTCGGTTACGTATACAAACTATGGCTGTGGATCATGAAGACTCTGCATGTCCAATACCCATCAATACTCAAAAGACATTCCAGATAGTAAAAAGAAATACACGGGCCTAGATAAAGTAGACGAAGCTTGTGAAAAATTAAAAACTCTAAACATATCCTGTGAATCCACGGCACCAGTGTCCCCCGCCACCACGACTGTCAGCGGCGCTAGTAGTGGGGAATACAGACCAGCTGAGGAGAATCACTACGACAACGTCAGCGATGAACTCTCTGCAGATTCTACGCGCACTCAAAAACCTACCAGCGACGACAGTGGGTGTTTTCCCAGCAGACCAAATACCATTCGTCCTGGAGAAGCCGTGTGCAATTGTGGTTAACACAGATGACAGCACAAAGCCTGGCTCACATTGGGTTGCGATTTTCATCGACATCACAGGACAAGGAGTTTACTTTGACAGCTATGGACTACCCCCCGCACACCCGGATCACATCGATCGACTTAGACGAAATTGCAGTCTCTACCATTGGAACATCCAACAGCTGCAGAGCATCGATTCTGACGTCTGCGGTCATTATTGTATTAGTTTTTTGTTTCATCTTTCTCGTGGTAGTTCTCTTTCTAATTTTCTTACAATATTTTCAACAGATACCCGCCTCAATGACATTCTAATTGTAAATATTACCAACGAATTCAAAAAACACAAATATAATAACAAACATGTAAATAAAAGAATTATTTGTACCAACTGCGAACAAACCTGTAAACCAAAAAACCGACATTGTAAATAAAATATCAAGTGTGTGTATGTGTGTGTGTGCGACTTATATATCTTTTTTTTACTTATATATACATAATCATGTGTACACTTTTCTTATACTATATTCATGTAATCCTATATATCTGTCTCAAAATAAAAAAAACACTTATCGAAACACGTATGTCCTTATTTACAACAGACACCCTGTCCTCAACTATTTAAAAAAAAACATCCTTATCCACTTAAAAAATCCGGGACACCAACACGAACGCTCTCCCTATACACAACTCCGGATATCCACTACAAAAATTTACAACTTTCGACAAATAAATTATTATAAATTATTATAAATAAACATTCAATTGTTCATAACGGCTTCCTTAGGAAAATCTCCATCGCTTTCCATATTTCATCATTATTTACAATAAATTGTTCAACAAATTTTTCAATAAACTAAGACCCCGGGCGATAACATGCCGCCGACACACCTCTTCATCCATCGCGCGCTACCGGGCCTCCGACGAAAATCCCAGGCCCCGAGCTCCCCCAAGTCTGGCGGTACCGCGCCGCACGCAAAAATCCCCTCCACAAACCCCCGAGCTCAACCTCCCCCAAGTCTGGCGGTACCGCGCCGCAGACAAAAATCCCCTCCATAAACCCCCAGCTCACCCTCCCCCATCCGGCGATACCGCGCCGCATCCCGAAAATCCCCTCCATCAGACCCCGAGCTCACCCTCACCCATTCGGCGGTAGCTCGCCGCAGCCGAAAATCCCCGCCACCAGACGTCTGGCGCCAGACCCCCTCCCCCACAGGCGTCTGGCGATAACGTGCCCCTACTACTGGCCCTGTATACTTGTTCTCTCTCTGTCGTAGCTTGCCCATGCGGGAGAAGCACGTTCTTTATCTCTAGTAGCGTCTGCGTGTAGCTGCCGACGCGTCGAGTACGTGAGTGCATGAGAATTCGTCCGTTGCGCATCTCTCTGTCCTTCTCTCGCTTCGCGTCTCTCCAGCTAGCTTGCAGCGTGAGGGCTCCTGCGCAGAGCAGTTCGACTCCATTACTCTTCCAGACAACATCTCCTTACGTAACCAAGTGCGACGAAGCCACGTGCAGGAGATTTCCAGAAGGAAGTCTGGTCCCAGCCGCTTGAATAGCAGTCCCGCCTCGCCACTGGTCCTTTCAGTAGTGTTTTTAGTAATATTTTAGCATTCTAACTTTAATTAATCTTTTCTTCTGCACCCGGGGATCTCTCTGGTAGACTGATCCAGGGAGTCATTCCCATTCTGGGAATACTCAGCATATATTCTAACATAATAATCCTGCCTCCGACAGGTACAAAAAGACAGCTATCGCTGTCCGGCTGGTGGTGATCATATCACGTCCCAGTCGGTTGCCTATGGACGCAATTCGCGATTTTTTTGTCGTGTTACTAACTCTCACACCATAACCCCTTGTGCACCTAACAAATAATGATCACGAGGCGAATTCACAATCATATTATATGAATGTATAAATAATCTCTTTGTTCATTTATCTCCGCATGTCATCAAATTTACATCTTTTTGCTGCAATATATTTTTTTTTCACAACAATAGTAATTTCTTCCAAAGCACAACTTATTTTTCCTATAAAATCCGTTCGAAAGCCGGGTTTCTGCCTGATGTCACGGTAAGGCTTTATGCCACAAATTTATTCACATAAATATGATGTGTTATTATTTAACCTTATCCTGCTACGACCACTCAGTACCTTATGAACCCAATTATTCTCTTTAAATTATTCATTATAAATTCTCAAAATATTATTGTAATTAATCATTACTCAATTATTTATTCCTTAAAAGTTTGCTCCTTTTCTTGCTCAACAGTTGCTCGCGCATCTCACGAATATTTAATAATAAATCTATTAATATCAAATCTAAGCTTGCTGCGCAATTAATTTAAATATTTCTACATATTTAATTTAACTAGTAAAGCAAACTATTTCAGAAACTTCCACACTCTCTCCTAATCCTACTCTTGGAACGAGTTTTCGGCTCGACTCTACAAAAAATCTATGGCCGCGCTCTCCCTTTCCGGGCTCCGCTCTACAAACTAGTCGACAAGCTAGGCTAGAATTTTGCGCTTGCATATTTTATTTATTTAATACTGAATAACAACAATATTTCAACTTCTGCAAATGCTATCGTTATTTGTTATTAATAAAAATGACTGCAAAAATATGGATTTTTAAGAATATCTTGAAAAGTATTAACTTTTGAAAAAACATTGTTTTGTCATTTTATTTTATTTATTATATTTGTCCTCGAATTTTTGCATTATGTTTTTGCATTATAATTAAAGTTTTGCCAAAAATTTACCTCCAAGTCCAACATGACGGGAGAGTGGATGCCTCCCGACAAGTGCGGCAGTTATTGCACCTGTCATAAGCAAAAAATACTACTACATTGATATGTATTAATTGTGATGCTGCATATCACATCAACTGTTCAAACAGGATTCGTCCGTCTTTAAAGTCATCAGTGAGAACCTGATTGTGTGTTCAGAGCACGACAACACTAACCTAACCTCTAAAATTAAAGAAAAAGAACTAAGTGACTCTGCGAGATTTTTGATTGCTCAAATAAAGCTAAAGAAGTCAGAAGAAGTAAGGAAAGAACTGCTAAGTGAAGTGATTAAAACAGCTCAAGATGGTCTTAACATCAACATCGAAGATAAGTACAAACTGGTGAAAACCGAAAATTCCTCACTGAAACAGTTAATCAGTGAAAAACGAGATACTTAAAGACAAAGTGCTAGTAAATCAAAAAAGAAAAAGCCACAGCTAGTTTCACATATGCTGAAATGGCAAGCTTTCCAAAGCCAATCCATAAAAAGGTCCATAAATTAATTGTGAAAAAAGTGGGTGACAAACCTGTTGATATTAAACAAAAAGTGATAGAGTGTATCGTTTCTGAAAAGAGGGCCCAGACTAAAAATCTTTTTATTAATAGTAAGGAAGATTTAATCATTAATTGTTTAAACAGTGATAGTGTTACGCTAACTAAAAATATTCTAAAGAAAAACATGAAGGTGTTTGTAAGGTTAGAAAAGATACGTTAAAGAATCCAAAAATTAAAATTGTTGGAATCGACAACTACATAAACATGGAAGTAAAAGAGCTGGAGAACGACATAAACGTAAGAAATTTTGAAACTTTACTAGCAAGGGCAAAGTACTACATATGAAAAACAAGTCAAGTAAACTAACCACCGTTTGAATGGAGATTTCTGCTGTCATGTACAAATTTGTAAAAGAGAGTAAAAGCAAGATTTTTGTTGGGTACCAAAATTGCAAAGTTTATGACTCGATAAACATCGGACCCTGCTACAACTGTGGGAGATTTGGGCACAACAGTAGTAAATGTGAAAAGTCAAAAACAAGAAATGACTGATGCAGCCAAGCAGCAACGACCACCTCCGCCGAAGTTGGACAAGCAACAACAGCAGCCACCAATCCAGCCGAAAAGTACGAGCCTAAGAAGCGCTAAAAACTGAAAAATTGACTATCTTGATATGATACAAAGGGATTCAATGCTTAAAGAAAAAACATACAGTGGTATTGGCGGTCTAAACAAGGCAATTAGTAATAAAAACGATATAATTATGCATTTAAATGTAAAGAGTATGAAAGAAAATTTTGATAAAGTTAAAATATTAATTTAAAGCCTTATCGTCAAAGGATCTGTCATTATTCTTTCAGAAACTTTTGATCAGGTAAATTACAATGTTTTTTATTTGAGCCAAAGGGATTACGAAAATAAGTCCTACTGCAACGAAAGTAGACTGAATAGAAACGATGGAGTTATAGCTTTCGTGGACAAAAACTTAATACAAAACACCGAAATTGTTCAACAGGGTAGGATTAAAATTGTTAACACTAGAATAAACTTGAACAATAATAGTAATATTGAAATCTCATCGATATACCGATCACATGACATACCTATAAGTCTTAGTTTATTCTAGATTTAAACAAATATTTGGAAAAAAAAGAAAAACACAAAAAATCATCTTGTCATAGGAGATTTCAATATTGACTTATTAGTTTGCGACAATGTAAGTCAAGAATTTCTATGCAACTTTTTCAAAAAAGGTTACATACCGGGTTTTGTCGATATAACAAGGCCGCCTGTTGGTATAGCCAGAGGATACTGTATAGATAATATTTTTATAACGACCAGAAACCTAAACACTGTAACTTATAAACTCAAATCATCTATTACTGATCATTTTCCGATCTTTATTGCTGTCAATAAAATGAAAGTTAAAGACAACAAACCAACAGTTTTTCTGAATTACAAAAAATTAGCAAATATTGCGCAATTTAGAAACTGGACTGATATTACATTGTATGAAATGCTCAAAATTTTCGCATTTCTACTTTCAGTAAATAATAAGTCAATCATATACAAATCAATGCTAACAGTAGTCCCACTGAGTTATAGCGTAATTGAGGTAGAAAAAGACGACAATAGTAATAGATAAGGTAACCAAGCGGCTTAGATTCAAAACACTTGAACACAGAGACCGACAGGCAAGAGTAATGACTCACCTAAGTCCAATGAATGAATTATGAATATATTATACATCTTTCCGAGAGAGATAAAGAAACGAGTGACCACAGAATCAAGAGAGACAATTTTACACGGAATTGAATTTCAGAATTAATGAAAAACGCTATAACAATCACGCGAAGTCATAAATTAAATTAACAAATAACAGAATTATGAAACGATCTATCACAAACAAGCTCACGATATTTCACACGTACATCAAAAAGCACAACGCCCTATACCAACTACAAGCTAGTAGAACGAGCAACAAAATCACATTCTGCAAATTCGCCTCACGAACAAAGGAAGAGAGTCAAGCTAGTTACGAAATGACAAACGACCACATGTACGCACACGAACGAGGTGTCATAGCAGCATATTTCAAACGATATAACTCTATAATAAAATCGGGAAGCAAGAGCCAAGCAGTAGCCACTAGCATTCCACAGCTATGCAATCAAACGGAAGTCAGAACAATAGCCACGAGCCTAGAGCAGGTGCACAACCACTTGGAGACGACGGCTACAAGCTAGAAGAGGAGAAGTGGCCTAAATACGGAACATCGAACGGCCATATCTACGCATTCGCGAAACAACATATTCGCAGAATTTCAATCAAAATGACACTTATAAAGTGTCGAAAAATGAGAATCAAGAGGTAGCCACCAACATTCCACAGCAGTACAAACGAGTGGAAGAGAGAACAAAAACACCGCGAAGTAGAGCAATTGCGCAATACTACTAGAAGACGATGGTTGACAGCTAGAAGAGGAGAAGGCGGATAGCAACAGACATCGAAAATTCGAGAATAACAAGTACAGGAGATGCACGAGCGGGGAAATAATCTAGGAAGGGGATCAGACCCTATGTATGTGTGATATCGAGGTTCCAAATATGGTCATACAGAGGAACCGAGCGTTTTGATTGGAGTTCTCCGTCAAAGTTATCACTAACATTTTTACACCTGTTATCGTCAAATGCAACCATACGAACTATAAAAAGGCCCGGGTAGGACCGCACGGTCTCTTAGTACGACTCTATGCTCTTAATACGCTTAATACTCTCAGAAGACAGTAACACTTGCCCTTAGTACTCTCAGTGCTTGGTATCTCTTAACCCGTCAGTACTCCGCGTCAGTACGATTTTTGAGGCGGTGTCACGTAAGTTAAATTCGTAACGGACTTAAAATTATTTTCTTAAAAGTAACTTAAAGAATTCTTGAAGTAACGGACTTAGAAGAAATCACACTTGACCTCGAACTAAATTATTCACGAATCGTATAACACCGTCTCTCGAATTAATCGTTTCTCGGATTCTAAAATTAATATTATACCGTAAATCGTCGGTCTTGCATTTACGAAACACGGTGTCATAAAGAGCGTGAATCACACAAGTTGTTTAATTATTTGAATAAATCGAGTTATAACGGCATAAATCGTGAGTGAAGTCAATACAAGACCTTTGTTCCAACAACCCCTCTCGACTAGTTTAATCGCAGCTTCGACGCATTCAATGAGGACGAGCAGGAATCAAAGCCTCCGTCCAAGCAGAAGCAAGAACTACAAAAGGTAGGCGTCGATACAATATCTATTATAAGCTAGCTAGATACACTCTCTCTCTCTCTCTCTCTCTCTCTCTCTCCGAAACCTACGCTGCGGTTGAGATACTAACGCCCTATTTGCATTGCTAAGATTTAATTAAAACAGAATATTTGGAACCCACATTCGTTCGCTCTTAAATGTTTATAAATTCAATTATCGTACAACGAACTATTAGGACACTACGACGTAGAGTTACGTCTCAATTGGGTCGATCACCATTTCAATGAACGCACATACTGAATATCAAAGGGAGGGAATATAACCAGAGTTTATCAAAGAATAATTAGAACGCGGAGAGATTACTAACAGTTTAACATCAGTGATAAACAATAATATTTCTAATAGAAAGCAGTTTCCCGTACAGGCATTTTCCGCCATTCTTTTGATCGCGGGAGTGTCTAAACACCGAAGCGTTCAACTCTCTTTCGAAGCTTGAATTGTTTTTCGTGTTTACTCTTAATACAATAACAATTAAATGATTCATCCGTTGACAGTCATCATACGACTTAGGACGTAACAATTGATACAGGATCCCAACTTGGCAACTGACAGTTTATTGTCCGAAATCAAACAATGTGTAGAATTATCTAAAATAAACCAATGAAAATGTAAACTCAAAGGTCGGAAAAGTTGGATCACTGATGCCATTATCAAATCATGTAAAACAAAGGAACTTCTATATAATTATTTTATGTAATTGACACACGGCACAATATGTAGCGTCCGACTGTGACTCGAGGTATTTTCCTCTTATGATTAATCAAATTATGTGACTCTTTTAAATTATTGTTAATAAAGATCTGAAGAGGTTGGAAACCAAACCAACGGAACGACGTCAAACAAATATTGGAGTTATTTATTTTTCCACATGGGTTGTCTGTCTCACCTTTGTTGATAATTTAATTATTGTTTTAACATGGAGAGCAATAAACTGAATTATTGAAACTTAATTATTCTATATAATTTATGTCAACTGGACAAAAGCAATGAACAGTTTAAACGTGAACGCAAAAGTCTTAGATAAGGTTATTAAAGATGCCAAATTTAAATCCGACAAAAATCTAGTTGAAAAAAATTATAATAATCCAAAAAAATTATGGGAAATTATAAATGATAAAATAGGTAAAAAAATATCCTATGATACCATAAGTTATATAAAGGTTAATGATAACAAAATCGCCGACAAAGTTGAGATTACAGAAAACATGAACAATTTCTTCTATGGTATTGGCCGAAAATTAGGTGATCGTATTGTAAAACCGAAGAATTCTGAGTTTAAACTTCCGGTAATGAATTCAAATTCTATTTTTCTTAAACCAACAAATACCAGTGAGGTTAAAAATATAATTAGCAATATGAAGCTAAAAAGCGGTGGAGTCGATAAAATAAATAGCAAGACCTTAAAAGTTGTAACGGTTTGACATTCCCCGTGTGTTGAGTAGTCGGCCGGACGCCAGGATTTGGTTAGGGGAAAGGTTAATTGAAGAGACTTGTTTATGCAATTAATCTCTCTATATTATAAAAAAAGTTTCGCCGCCGCCGCCGCCGCCGTTTCAGAAATTTTCCCCCTCAATTCTCCCCCTCAATTCTCCCCCTCAGTTTTCCCCCTCAATTCTCCCCCTCAATTTTCCCCCTTAATTTTCCCTCTCAATGCATATCGTCTCAAATGTAGATTTTAGAATTCTTTACTATAGATTCTGTAGTCTCTCTATATTATCAAAAAAGCTTCGCCGCTGCCGATTCAAAAATTGTGCTCCTTAATTAGTGCCCCTCAATTACTGCCCCTTAATTCTTGCTCCTTAATTACCCTCCAATATTGCCATTCAGCTATTACCTCTAAACCACTGTTAATTCTTATTCTGTAATAAGTTCTAATATTACACACATGGTTAATTCAAACTTTGAATTCCGGAAATTTTTGCCAGTGCCGGCCGCTTGTTAACTGGGGCCGACGCGCATGCGTTCTATATCAAAACGCGGCCACTCGCGTCCAGCGCATGCTTGTCGGCTCTGGATATCCCCAATGGGAACTTGCATGAAAAAATTTATTAGTGTCCGTCAGACATAGAATATCGAAAATAATCGACACGTTTTTTCTTTTTTTCATAAACGATTTATTTAAACAAAAGATGCGGAGAGAGTGTGAAAGTTATGAACGTCACTGATTCGGACTGTGTATGGTAATATATCGTATATTGTCGATGATCAAGTGACGTCACACGATATTTCAACCCGCTTGTACCTTGGTCATAATGTAATTGGGAAAGAAGAAAAAATACGTGGTCAGAATATTTGAATATCGTATATTCCTCACGACGTGGACCGTAATAGATTTTTTCATGCACGGTTTCCCATTTAACCTATGACCAACACTGGCGGGAGTTTCCGCGAATTAAAAATTTGCAAATTGTAAGCGGTTCGACTTTCCCCGGCGGTGTTGCAGTATCCGGCCGGGACGCCAGATTTGTTAGGGGAAAGGTTAAATTGAATAGACTTGTTTATGTCTAAGATAATAACAATAAAG
>CM053168.1:26530448-26542356 GCA_012977825.3 Pteromalus puparum | reverse complement strand
CAGAACTCGCACTTCGAAAATTTTTGTTTTATTTTTTGAAATACGCTTTTACGTATATTACGAACTTTAAAGTTTTTACTACGACGAACGTGGGGTTGGCGAGCGAAGCGAGCAGGGGGGGGGGACCCCCCTAGTAATAATAAAGATATATTCTAACAATTAAGTTAACAAGGTGATAATTCAAATATGAGTCTCTATCTATAACAGAAATCGAAATCGCGGTGGTTTAGAATATTTCGCCTTCACAATCGGTTCAGCTTAATCTATAGCGGTTTACGGTACATTAACACGACGTTGCCGGAGTTACGTGGTTTCGGTGCGGTTATCGGTTTTACGGACGCGGTATCGGAGTTTCGGACGGTGAAACGGGTTCGGGTTAACGACGGGTTTTCGGAGGTTAGGTTTCCCTCGAGTCCATGGAGTCGTGAGCGCACGGCCCTACGAATCGAGGTCGCTCGTCTCATTCTTTCCCTGGTCCTGTGTGCTCACAGTGACCAGGCGAATCCCGAGCGGTCGGCGGGTGGTCGGTTTTGTACAGGCAGGAGTTGGCCGGTGTCTCACCAGGACGTGTGCGCACGACCTGGGGAATCGTCGGCGGGGCTTTAGTTATTTTCTCAGCCCCGTGTGCCCACGGTGGCCGGGAAAACAACCAGTCCCTTGGGACGGATGTTCAGAAGCAGGTGGCAACGTCGAGTATCGGCTACGTGTGCTCACGTAAACGAGACTCGGCGCTGTTCGGCTACTCCTGGTTGTCTCGTGTGCGCACGACGGCAGCTCAGAGTTTCGGGTTCGCCAACAATGTCGTCACGTGTGCTCACGAGCCGACGTTGTTGGCGTCGGTCTAGTTCTAGCTGTTCCTCTCGGTAACGTGTGCGCACGATGCCGCTAGGAGTTCAGCTCGAGTAGAACTGCCTTGCTATGCCGCGCGGCCCGCCTTATATAGGTGTGTTCGCGGCGCGCCGCTCGCGCCGCCTGGCGCGTCGCCGCTGAGTTACTAGTAGAATCTCGCGCTCGTGCGGACTGGCCATTCGGTTGTTGCGCGCGCGCGCTCGCTGGCGTCAGCTGATTTACTCGGCGCCGTGTTTGTTGATCTCGTGTGTGAGATTTATGTCTCGTCACAAGGTTATTAGTAATTATATCGCGTTACTACTAACGTATATTTTCAACCTCTGTATTGAAAAAGCAATTTGGCCAGATGCTTTAAAAAGGGCACAAATCGTTTCGGTACATAAAGCAGGAGAGAAGCATAACATTAACAACTACAGGCCGATATCACTTATATCAAATATTGCAAAGATTGATCTTTTGATCACTTCGGCTAGGTTCTTTTTGTAGCTTATGAAACCTTTTAGTTTAAAAGATATTAAGATTCAAATACTTCAACTCTCACCCTGTATACTCTGTGTGACTGAACATTATTATTTTTGTTAAACCATATAATTTGATAATTAATGCTTAGTATATTTTGATAGTTTTCATAGTTTTATAAAATGTCCGTGCAGATGGTTTTGTCTGTGTGTGTGTGTGTGCGTGCGTGCGTGCGTGCATGCGTGCGTGCGTATACTGTTATAATTCTGGAACTACGTGATCGATCGTAATAAGATTGGACATGCATATGAATTTGAGTACATTTTCTTTTAAGATTTTGGACTATTTTATGACCATTTCATGGCCATTTTTCGATTTTTGAAAAAATATTTTTGCTTTTTATAATGATATGATGAGCGGATCTCCGGTGAGACCACTCTCCCAGGAGCTATTCTAACGTCTGGTGGATCTCATGGAAAAGTAGGAAGTGCAACTCGTGTGGCGTTAGCACAATCTACTATTACATTTAAAACAATGCCAAAAAACGGAATAGGAGGAAGCTAAGTGCCAAGGACTTGGCAGCGGTATTTTATTCCTTATATCTCTAAAACAATGTAGTCCAATGCTTCAAAATTTTATTTAGTGATTTACCATAAAGAAAGCTATCTGTTATTAAAATTTTAAATGATTTTGTTGAGCAGATCTCAAGTAAAGAGCTGAAATGTAAAAACCGATTTTTCTCAAAAATTTTGCTTCCTCTTATAGAGGTGTCGTTGCATGTCGAAAAAAGCATAAATATACTGTATAATAAAACAATATTTCATTTATTGGACCTGTAAATTTAGTTAGAGGTAGCTACGTGCCAATGAATTGGCAGCGGGTTATTTAGTTGGTACAGCAGAGAGCGATATTTCGAAAACTAGTCTACCACTATATGGACAAGTTCTAAGCTTTTTCATGGATAATGTTAAATTAGGAAAATCTATACCTAAAAGTGCTAAGCATACTGTTCAAAAATGGATACAAATATGGGAGCAAACAGAAATGCCAATCACAAACGAAACCGATTTGATTGAGAAAGTAAAATGCTTACATGTTGGAATCTAAAAAAAATCTAAAAAAGTTGTCCATAAGTTAAGAAAAAATTTTGTTAAAAATTAAAAAAATGACAAATATTATGCATTAATTGTAGACAACTTTTTTAAATCAAATTCTTTTTCAAATCCCCACATTCATCTGGAAACTATAGCTGTTCCAGGCATTTCTATGAAAGTAAAAGTGCCCTTTGAAGCCCAAATCTTAAGTAAGTCTGTGGTAGCTGTAAAAATGAACATCATGAATTCTGGCCTTCGAAGACTTGTACCTGGTATATGACATATACAGATATTGTATTTGTTTTTTACAATGTTTCTGAGTTTATACCATTGTTTAAACAATATTTTAAACAATTTAACATAATTATAAATAAAAGATTCAATTTTTTAATTTTCTGACATTTTAAGGGGGTCTCAAACCCAATTTTTACGGACCGAGTCGATAGAACAAGTACTCGGCAGAAAATTGCTTGAAGCTAAATAAATACGGTGAATTATCAAAAACCAAGACATAGTTGCCCTTCGTCTCAGAATCATCTACCACAATGCAAAGTTTCAAGTCAATATTTAAATGCGTTAACAAATGGCATTTGAACAAAAACTAGTAGCTGCAGCGTGTGCATGTTGAAAATTTCGTTCAAATGCCATTTTTATATGCGTTGACAGATCGACTTGAAACTTTGCACATAGGTATAAAATGATGAGAGAAAGGGCAACTATGTCTTGGTTTTTCATAATTTGAACAAAAAAAAAATAGTTTTATTATCATCCAAGCGACGCCGAACAGCTGTTCGTTGCTCTGTCCGCGGCTCTGGCGAAGTGAGTACGACGACTGCGCATACATTGTGCGCGTCGATCTGGGGACCTACTGGCGTCTGCGGCGACACGTTCACGCTGCCGCCACTCGCCAGCCGTGCCTTGTGTTTTGACGTTTTGAAGCTGCATTCGCTCGTTCGGTTCAACTTCAAGTTATTCAAAGGTATTGATTGTATAAGTGCAGCACGTCGACGCGATATAGCAGTGTTAGTGTGCTAATCAAAAGCGCATATATTTTCAAGCAGTCTCCGCTCAGCACGATCTCGCTCGCGGATCTGCTGCTCACGGCAAAACTCGCCAGTGCTTCGTATACTTCTAATGCAGTGCGAGAAGTATATAAAAGTGATGCTCCGGAATATCAGGTACGATGCAGTGTGTGAGTGTCAGTCCGTCAAGGAGTGCTGCAGTAGAGGAAAATACGCAACTCCAGCAAGAAACTTGACTTTTTGCGCTTGGAGGTTATTGTTTTGGTGTCTGCTTATGTTGCTGCTGCTGGTGCTCTTGCTGCTTCCACTTCTGCGTATACATTCAACTTTCAAGATGCATTCTAGATGTGGATCGACTATCACTGTTTGTGCTGCTACTTCTACGGCTGTGCTGATACCTTCCTCCGACATACTGTCTGGATGAAGATTCGTTGACACTCAAAATTCACAAGTATTGCTTGTGTTATGTGCAGTGAAATCAGTGACTACGTGGTTTTATTATGCGTAGATGACTCTATAGCTGATTTACACTGTCTGTGCATTATAGGTTGGCATTGACGGCTACAAACAAGATGACTCTGGAGCTGGATAAAAACTGTCTGCTGCTACTGATGCTGGTTGGCGTTTCGAGAGGCTTCAGTTATCTGGAGACGACTCTGAAACCAGGTTCACGCTCTTTGGTGGTGATGGCTGGCGTTGCTGAAGGCTTCAATCAGCTGAGGAGGACCTTGGAACCATGTTCACACTCACTGGTGGTACTGGCTGGCGTTGCTGGAGGCTTCGAACATCTGAGGACGACCATGGAACCAAGTTCACGCTCTCTGGTGCTACTGGGTGGGGTTGCTGGAGGCTTCAGTCATCTGAGGATGACCTTGGAACCAGATTCACGCTGTTTGTTGGACAGGTTAGCGTTGCAGGCCCATTTCAATCATCAGAAGACAACCCTGGAGCTGAAATCAAGCTGTTTGCTAGCCTGGTTAGCTTTGCGGACCTGTTTCAATCATCTGTAGACGACCCTGAAGTTGGAAGTTGCTGGTATACATTCTACAGCTGTACATCAAGGATCTACAGTAGGTCCTCGACCAGGGTCTGCTGTTACTAGTACGGAGTCCAGTGCTGCTGGAGTTACTGGTCCACAGTGTACTCCAGCTGCATATTCAGGGGCCACTGCTGCGACTGCTGTGTGTGCAGCTTTTGCTGCTTATATTCATACAACTTTTGCTGCTGCTGCTACTCGAGCTTGGTCAACTGCTGCTGCTGCAATACAAGCAACTCCTGCAACAGCTGTATGTTCAGGATTCCCTACTGGTCCTCGACCAAGATCAACTTGCTGCTTATACTAGTACATCTCCTTTTATACGGCTAATTAAGTAGCTTCTGACGCTTCTTGTTCCTTCCAAAGCTTTTTGCAGGCCAAAATTTTGTCGCAAGTCTATATGATGATATAGCACATCTATGTAAATTTAAGTTTTTAAGATTTGTGTGGTTAAAAATTGTATATCTCAAACCTCATGTAACATATACACTTGAAACTTGATATGCAAGCCTGTGTTATGTATTTCAACATATTTATACAGTTTAGTGACTTAAGTGTAACCAAATGATCTATTTTGTTCGAAAACACTTGCGCCAAAAGCGTATAATTAGAACGAACTAGATCTTCTGGTTACACTTAAGTCACTATACTGTATAAATATGTTGAAATATATAACAAGGGCTTGCATACCAAGTTTCAAGTTTAAACATTGCATCACTTGTACATAAACTCATTTTTTTTTTAAATTTCTTTGACTAAAATTGCATATCTCAAAAGTGGTGCATGGTATATACTTGAAACTTGATATAATAAGCCCTAGTAATGTATTTCACTATATTTCAGCAGTTTGATGCACTTACTACAATCAGATGATCTACTTTGTTCGAAAACACTTGTGCTAAAAGCGACAATTTAGAACAAACTAGATCTTCTGGTTACGCTTAAGTCACTAAACTGTATAAATTTGTTGAAAGACATAACAAGGGCTTTTATACCAAGTTTCAACTTTATACAATGCATCATTTATACATAAACTCATTTTTTTCAAATTTCTGGGAAAAAAAATTGCACATCTCAAAAGTAGTTTTTTGTCATAAGAAAAGCGTGTATTCGAAACACGTGTGTATATGCGAAATACACGTAATTATTTATTAATTTTTATAATATAAAAAGCGTGTATTCGAAACACGCGTGTATATGCGAAATGCACAGTTATTTTATTAAATGCGTGTAGTCGAAACACGTGTGATGTATATACGAAATACAGATCATCATGTATAGGCATTTTTCGTTATATCAAATCTGCGTGTACGGCAACACGCAGTGTGAGTGTCGATATTGCAAATTTTTGTAGTGGTTGACGCCAGATGGCGCCAGAGAAAATCTTTTATGGAAAAAAATGTAGGTTAAAAGAGGCCAAAAATTAAGTATTTTGATTGTTAAACATTTTCTAAGCATTCAAATCAAAATCCCTTCATTCATACCAAAAATACAAGTGTACAAAGCATTCTCCTAAAATTTTAGCCCAATCAAACCATGTGGTCACATGGAATCCTACGGACAGTGCCAAAATGCTCAAAACAGTATACGGAGAGTCACCATGGGTAAATAGGTGCTAATATGGATTTACCATGGTAAAAATACATGTAATATAACCTAATATTAGTATAACAATTATATAACAATTATAATTTATTTTTGTTATTATTTATAAGAAGTTTATTTCTCAGAGTTTAAAGGTGGTGTGCCCCCTTAAGACGGATACACCGTCCCCTTAATAAATAAAATAGTAAATAAATTAAAGCGAACTCTTGTATATTTGTACGCGATGGAAAATTCCAGAATAGATACACAGCTACAAGCGTGCATATTCCTGAACTTTCCCTAAAATAAAAAAGGTCCAAGCTTTGTTCTACGCTTGTCTTAATTACGGTCGCTCGCTCAAGACGCGCCGATATCTTGAGCAAACGCAGCTGTTCATCGTAAATATTACGCTCGGTTCGTCACGCTGAAAACTTTCCTTAATGACCAATGCGCAGAAAAACTACTGTCGGTATTATGACGCATCCACTGGTGCATCTCGTCTATGCGCGCAGCTCAAGAGATTTACGATAGGGCTATCTGCCCTTCGCTTTCTCTCTTCAGGCCCGCATCTCCGAATTTCTATTTTTTTGAAAAGTGTCACGTAAATGCGATAGATAAATATCTATATATTAAACATTTTTTAAATTACGAAATTCACAGGACGTGACAATAAGATCACGTCATAAAATAGAGTAAATGCAACATCCGTTTCAAAGGCAAAAGAAGCAAATAGATTACGTGAGAATCGAAAAACCAGAACAGAGATTATTCTACAAGATGATATGGAACAAGAAAATTGTGTAAATATAAAAAACCGCTGCCAATTCTTTGGCACGTAGCTTCCTTCAACATTATGTATTGCTTAATATCATAATTGTTTTGCTTCATATATAATTCGATCAAGCATTTTTGTTTATTTGATGTATAAAATTATTTCGAATCAATTACATATATAGTATATATAATTAAATCTCCTTCTCTCTCTCTCTCTCTGTCTCTCGCTCTCTCTCCCTTTCTCCCCCTATCTTTCTTTCGCATAGCTCGCAGAGCTAATTGTTAAACTGATCTCCAAAAGGCATAACCCTTTTTACCTAACATCTTATTTACTAACACTTTAAAATAATTTTATTTAACGTAATTTTTGTATTAATTACATTTAATTGATATCGTTTCCTCGCCACCAAACGGTAGATATCTCGGCGCGTTTTTTTTGTGATATTTGTCTATAAACTAAGCTGAAATATTTTTCAATTTTCTTTTACATTTTCTTAAAACAATGTTTTATATCTCACTATTGGATGAATGTTACAAATAGAGGTGCTAAAATAGATGATATAAAGGTTTATTTAAAGTAGTTTCCTCAATCGCATAATATTTTCTAAACTAATTTATAAATGAAGTGGTAAAGTTATACATTTTACCTGATTAGCAATATTATGCACAATATTATGCGAGAAGCGTTATCTACTTTATTTTTACTTTTAT
The DNA here is from genome assembly GCA_012977825.3 of Pteromalus puparum. NCBI lineage: Eukaryota > Metazoa > Arthropoda > Insecta > Hymenoptera > Pteromalidae > Pteromalus > Pteromalus puparum. The sequence continues at coordinate 26,534,827 of CM053168.1, read as the reverse complement.
TTAAAATTATTTTTCAATTATTGATAAATGCATATTACATAATGAATTATATTTTGAAGCCTAATATCTTTGAAACTAACTGGTATCATAAGCAACCCGAAGAAAGGGATCAAGATGCTATATAATGCTAACTAAATCCAAAATTTAAAATTGATTATTACCTTTTTACTCCAGTTATCGCGTCACGTAAAAAAAAAATTCATGGTATACAGGGTGGCTAAACCACGCGTAAATACGCGAGCTCTCCCACTTTTTCAACCGACGCTCCGGGTCACAGCTGAGCAGCCGATCGCCACATCACGCCCGCAGCGCAGTCGAGTACGGAAACGGGAACAAAACCGAAAGAAAATAAATTTAAAATCTCAACCAAGTCTGGTTCATTTTCCTTTGATGATGACTTGAAGTCATGCTTAAAAGGCACCTGGCAACTTCCAAAAAACCCGTAGAAGTTGTTTCTTGTGCCTCGAACGAATCTGTTAAAAACCCTAAAAGATATACAAGAGACAACTCTTCAAACAGTTCCTATTTGTATCATTTTTAATAATCCGCGGGATGAATATTATACAAATCGGATTCTGAGACAAACAATAATAAAATATGTGCTTGCCCAGAAATCAAAATTAAAATCAACAATATTCTAGTAAAATTATATTATACTGTTTACAATTATTGTTGTATATGAGCGAGCAGATGGCTGCTTGCTAGAGACGGCAGGCCCAACGCAGAGATACGCGACTCAACTCTCCCCTCTCTATGCCGCGAAACGGCCACCGTTCTGAGCAACAAACTCTCACTTCGCCTTGTGCACTCGAGTGGTCAACACGCGTTTTAGCTTGTCTGTTCGATTACTTTTGTTATACTAATTATATTCTCATATAATAGCTTGACTACGTTGTAACATCAATTGCTGGTTAGCTTGAGGTGTTATCAATAAATAGTGATTTATTGTGAAATCCTGTGTACACATTATTTCTCCCCAAGCATGCATGGTCCGAGAACAATTAAGTCTCAACAGGTTATGGGCCCAGCACGCTTCCACTGCACGTTGAGACTCTACTGGACTTTGTATGCTTGGTTGAAATAACTTGCGAGTGAAAAGTGTTGTGAATGCGAGCCGGTTTCTCAGTTTGAAGGACTACGTTCAACGTGGACTTTGACGTGGACAGCGTCTTGACGAGGACGGAGTTTGCTGTGAAGAGTACCGGCGTGGCATTTTCTATGTTTGAGATCTCGGCCAATGCAGCCCGATTTTAAGTTTGAGGAAAGAGTTTGTTGTGGAGATTGCCGGTGCGGCATTTTCTCTAGTTCGAGATCTCGTTCAACCCAGCTCGATTCTAAGTTCGACGATGTTAAAAATAGCCAACAGCTCGAGTAGAAAGGTTTTGTGATATTTAGGTCAAGGTAAAAGCTCGAATAATTAAGATTTCTGAAAAGTGCGCGATCGCGAGTGCTGCAGGAAAATTGTGTTCGTTTCCGTGTGCAATCGCCTCGTCGAAATTTTTGTTGGAACATGAGCATAGCGTTGCCAAGTTCCAAGGAATCTCGCGCGATTGAGCAGCAGGTTCGGACGTGCATATCGGCATGTGGCGTCGGTTGTTTTTCGACGTCATCAAGATGGCGGTATGCAAGAAAGAAGGAGCCGTTGACACAGGCGGGCGCTATGTTGCTTTCCTGAGTGAGAAAGGCAGCATGATAAAGACGCTTGCGCGCGCTCGCATCGGTCTAGGACTGACTGAGCGGGAGCGATGCGAAGCAAACTCGATGCTGGCATGTGACCACGGCGTCCCTGTAAACTCGACGAAGGGAACGTGAGAGTTTCTCTCTGACCATAGCTTGATCGCAACCGCACTTTTTACTAGTATACATGCACGATATATGCATGCACGCTGTTCGAATCGTATCACGTCGCACTCATGGTTTATGGAAAATTTGTGAAATTAAGCAAACGATACCTTGACTAAAGTTTAAATCAGTTGGATAATCACAAAATTGTCAAAGTTAATAGTTTGACGAAATTGAAATGGAAATTAGTTCGATCTATAATTATTTTAATAATTATTATTATTATGCTTGATTCAATGAATTAAATAAAGAACAGTTATAACTGCTAATTTAGGATATTGAATTGGGAATTTCTTAAAGCCATTCAGACAAAACAATATAATTATCTTCACAGATGAATTATAAGTGTTATATGTCTTAAACTTATGATAGTTGTCACCGGACAGTAACTGTACGGGTTGATTAAGCTTTATAAGCACAGACGATAACAAAGCTTCGATACCCAAAGTCTTAGTGCCGTCGGTGCCTGGCTACCTTCGCGATCTATTCGAGAACAGCCTCCAGTAGCCGCCGGCGAATTACTTTGGACCCGCAATAAATCGTTATGCATTTTAGTCTGAATCAACACCCTGAACTCTGAGACGAACTAACTTTGCCTTCACTGTCAGTAAAATAGGACGTCACTCCGATCGTTAAGACAGAACCGAGGACTAATATCATTTTAGACTTTTGTAAGATGAGATCGACTATTTATGCAATGGATTATGAAAGAAAGAAAGAGAATATGTATGGAGACATGCCGTCTGTTGATATGTATATCACTTACCTCGTATTTATTCACTTCTGACCTGTTCTGCTACCAGTGCGTCCTCTCATTAGGGCGTTAGCTCGATTTTTAAAGCGGAATAATTATACGAATGCAAACAGTCGCGTCAGAAATTAGGTGTTAAAGGTTAAAATATGCACTCACGATTTAATTATTATTTATTATAAACAAGTTTATTTAAGAATTATTAAAGACAAAATTTAATTAACGCTCGCTTGCAACTAACTGATGTATCTAAGACAATTATTATTTTCCTCAGAACGACGAACGACACAAACGACAATAATATTCTAAGTTTTGAACTGCCGAAGATATTCTAAGTTTTTGAACCGTCGAAAATATTCTAAGTTTTGAAAGAAGTTACACGTAAAAAGTTCAAGTCCCAAGATGATATATCGGACGGGCTCTGCTCGGGCAGAGCTTCCGCGTTGTGAAATTTCGATGAGATACTGTCAGTGGGGCCCGGCAGACCAGGGCCTTATATACTCAAAATCGCCCTCACCGACACCCTCTACGTACATAGGTAGTAGTGAACATTTGTAAATAGTACATCCAATCAGAGAGCTTAGATGCTGCATATTTTCTTATATGGTTTCTCTGGGCTCGGGTCTTGTTGCTATAGGCATCTTAAAAGCTATTCTTTTGTACTTGTAGCAGTGGTGGGTTTTTTTTCTCGCTCCCCTATGTAGAGTGTCTTTCCTCTTTTGTGGGTAGAGTCACCGCCGTTGACTTCGAGATCTTATCTCTCGATACACGAATGCAAGTGGTCTAAGACCCCTTCTACTTATGCTCGTTAATATGCACGTCTTCTTGTAATGAGGACGAAGTTCACGTATGCTTCCGTCTTCTCCTGCACTCATGACCTCGGTGTAGTATTCTCATTGGAGTTGGGGGCGCACGTGCACTTGCTGTTCGGACGCGTGCTCTCCTTCATGATGTTCTCGTAGTTTTAAGACGAAGCCCTCCTGCTGGTGTTGAAAGTGTGCAGGTGCTAACAGCTCGGACGCGTGCTTCCTTCTTTGGCAGATTCGGACAAAGCTCTCCTTCAGATGTTATATATGCACATGTACTCGCTGTTTGGACGTATACCTCCTTCTTCTTGGTACTCTCGCAGTCTAAGACGCAATTCTTCTACTAATGTGTTTGCTGGAAATGTATGTATTTCTATTGTTCACAGTGTCGCTTCATTCGCCCATATGTATGCGGATCAGTCTCGCGTGATTTTAATTTATGATACCTATATAGAGATGAAATATCTCTAAAATAAAGTTGCCACAATAACTCTCCAAAAGTACACATTAAAAGATAAACCATCAGGTCAAGGTGTTTACTAAAAATATTTTTATGATATGTGCATGAAAAAGGCCACTTTTCAGTGTGGATTCCGGCGTAACAGGTTGAAACGGTCACGACTTTTCTTGGTCCTGGGTGCTTCTATTGAAATAAAAGTTATTGATTTTTATTTATAAAAGTCGTGCACATTTACTGCTCTGCGTCGTAATTGTGACGGCAGGCCAAATAAAGTGATTTTATTATGATTTTAAATATCATTAATAAATTAAATAAATATAATAATAAGTATATTACAGGTCCGGGATACGAGGTAGTGGAGTGTATTCATCATAATAATAAACTTTAGTTCATTTTAACAAAAATAAATATATTCAATAAGATATTAAATGCGAAAATATTGCGTGTAATGTTGCATATATTTTCTATCACAAAATTAAATAAATATCTCTCTTTTTGATTTTTACAAACGTATATATAT
>CM053168.1:26520068-26530114 GCA_012977825.3 Pteromalus puparum | reverse complement strand
AGGACTAGTGCGCTGATAATTGCGCTGGAGCTAGTGACTGGCTCTAGGCCGCGAGGGTCCTTATAAAGGCTGCGGAGAGAGCGGGGATCGCACCGCCGAAAAAACGCTTACATAAAAATATCACACTCACATTCACACCTATGTACAAAACCCATTCACACAAGCGTACGGAGCTGCGCGCGCCGCGCCGCTGCTGCGTCGTAGCTCCCACTCTCACACTGTGCACGCCGCACCGCTCGCTACGCTGTATATATAGATATACGTGCTCGCTGCTGCCGCTGTGTATATCTATATCGTGTTCGCTGCTGCTGCTGCCGCGTCGTAGGTCCCGCTGTCGCCGCTACTGCCTGATGGCGCTGCTGTTGTTGTTAGCTGGCTGCTCAGCTGTGGCCCGTAGCTCTTGCAAGAGTGGGAGAGTACGCTTATTTTTGCGTGCTTTTTCTAAAAAACAAGTCGCGAGACTTTAGTTTTTTGTAGTGTTTTTTTATTGATGACTCTGCGGAGCGGTGTGGGGTGTTACAAGGTCGACGAGCAATCAAACATTTACTATAAGACAGTTGTTAGAGAAAAAACTGGAACATTGCGAAGCAATACACCAGCTATTTATAGACTAAAAAAGCGTACGACTCTATCAAACGAAGCAAAATGTATCAAATCCGAGTAGGCGGTCCGAGTAGGCGGTAATGTATCCGAATCATTCATGATTCGCGACGGTCTGAAACAAGATGACGGTATTTTCACGGTACTCTTTAACTTAACGCTGGAGTATGTTGTTAGGAAAATGCAGACTAGCGGGCTAGGTGCAACACGGAAAAACACAAATTCCAGGATATGCGGATGACTTGGACATACTGGGGGATAACGGTCAAACGGTGGCGAGAAACGCGGAAATTCTCATAAATGCGGCGGAGGACACGGGGCTAACTGCTGCTGCTGTGCAACGGCGGCGCTCACTTCGCCTAATGGACTCGAGCTGTCAACACGCGTTTTAGCTTGTCTGTTTGATTACTTTTGTTATACTAATTATATTTTCATATAATAGCTTGACTACGTTGTATCATCAATAGATGATTAGCTTGAAGTGCTATCAATAAATAGTGATTTATTATGAAATCCTGTGTACACATTATTTCTCCCCACGCATGCATGGTCCGAGAACAATTAAGTCTCAACAAATAGTAAATACAAACAATTAAATAGTTGAAGACAATCACCTAAATATTAAACAACTGTTTTTTTCTAAAGCATTAAGACTACACAATGATGATCTCAAAACGCAATTCCTTACGTCGAACAGTGTAACAAGAAACAAAAGTATTATTATACCCAAAAATAATAAAAGAATAAGTGATAAGAATAGTTTAAAAAAAGCCATAGTAGTCTTGAATGCTCTACCAAACGATCGAAAAACTATAAATATTGAAAAATATGCGCAAATGAAGTTGATTAAAAACTGGATAAAAACCAACTGTTAGTCGATAGTTTGAGGTACTGTATATAAATATACATAATATGAATAATGATTGTAACGTCCATATATATTATTACTACACAGAGTGTAGTAATAATGATATCACCAACATATATTACAAAAATTGTTATTAATTGAATATGAAAATTATATAAATTATAAATCGTTTTTTTTTTTAGTTTGTAAGAAGGTTAGTATATAAGTTTTTCACTTTTTTAAATTTCTATTTTCTCTGTACATCCCAGTCCTGCGATCAGGTAACACTGTTTACCTCGGCGGGGTTGTCGGGTATTAGTTGTTTGATTAATACTCTGTAAATATTTCTCTGGTATAAATAAATAAATAAATAAATTTTTGAGAAAAATTGGTTTGTACATTTCAGCTCTTTACTTGAGAACTGCGTAACGAAATCGTTTACAATTTTTACAGCAGATAGCTTTGTTTATCATGAATCACCATATAAAATTTTTAACCATTTGACTAGATAGGGCGCGAGTGACGATATGGTATCGCAGTGAGTCAGGTGTTTGAAAAATAAAGATTTTATTGTTTTCATGGAGGTAGTATGGGGATGTAATGTTAGGTAGACTATTCCAGAATTAGGGTGCACTGATTTAAAAGAGGGAGCAAAGAGAGGGGAGAAGACTAAGCTTGCGCTCTCTTCACGTTTAGCCTCGGCAGCGAGCGCACCTGTCCAGCGCTCTCGACCAGGCGAGCGGCCGATGGAGCCGCTTATCTCCACGATCTCCAGAGTTATGAAGAATCATGGAAGTAGTTATTGATGCGTATATCCCTGCTTCAAATACATTCATCTTGTTAAATCCCCACCTCACGAGTAGGGGGAAGATTTTGAGGGTCTAGTTCTACGTTGGACGATTTGGTGTATATCGGGGAAAGTCTAAAGCGGCCGCTTGTACCGGGTTGGCTCACGGCATCGTGGCCGCTTGTTTAACTCTCGCACGGTGTTTATACGGCTGGCGTTTCTGCTCCACGTGGCGTTGTTGTCCACGTGGACCAAGGCTCGCCGCGAATTGTCGCTCCTGTACGGATCAGTGACGGGGACCTCTGCAATGCTTCTTCGTTCAGATGCGGTGGTGTGTTAGATCTCGGTTGATCCGTGAACGTCGAAGCTGGCGGCTCTTGCAGCACTTTATTGGAACGAGGCAGATCCGCTGGTGTTGATAGGAGAACTCCAAATTGTCGCGTACTGTGGGTGCTGGTGGTTTTGTGACGGCCTTCTGCTTTCTCCGATTACGCAGCTGCCTCTGCCTCTCCGAGCTCGAGCGTCCAGCGATCGCCTTGCTGCTTGTTACCGCTGGCACCATGTGCCGTCCAGTCCTGTTGCTTTGACGATAAAGCGTGCCGACAGGCCTTTGCCGCGTTGCTACGCCTCGAACTCGATGTTTGGTCGAGAGCAAATTCGTCGCCTCTTAGTCCGCCGCCTAGGCATAGGTCACCAGGCAGGCGATTCGGATGACGCCGAGCGCTTCTCGCCGTCAGAGCACGAGTTGCAGAATCGTGGATTACGAGAGACTGTAATAATGGTCGGACCATAATAATGTGTATTTTAAACATGTATGTAGAGTTCTAGTGCTCTTCGATGCCTAGAACTGAAGTAAGTCTGCGGTGAGTGAAAAAATGAAAATTGTGAATTGTGGCCTTCGAAGACATGTTGCACTTGGTATTTGGTAAATATAAAAATTGTTTCTAGTTCTCTATAGTTTTTTCGTGTTTATATGTTTGTTTAATACATGTTGCTTCCTCCTCAAGAGGAAGCTTTGTAATAGTAAAATTTTCAGTTTTGCTAATACTTCGAGGAAACGCATTTGGAGGTGTTTGGAGTACGAATCATACGTCTTTAGAAAATGTCCGTGCGGATGGCTGTGTGTGTGTGTGTGTGTGTGTGTGTGTGTGTGTGTGTATGTACGTATACCGCCATAATTTTGGAACCATGCGACAGATCGTAATAAAATTTGACATGCGTATATTTTTTCTAATTCTGAATTTAGGTCATTTTTTGTTTTATGATTCTGACCATTTTATGGCCATATTATAGCCATTTTTCTATTTTTGAAAAAATATTTTTGCATTTTATATTGATATGATTTATACAATATATTCAAAAATAGTGTATCTAAAAGAACATAAATTTGTCTACTTTTTCCCGCAAGATTTTCTAGATTGACTGATCTGTTCATTTTTTATGATATAAAAGGTAATTTTTCGATAAACATATATATCTGCAAAAAATAAATAGTTAGATGTTTTAAAAAAATTCATGACAATAAAAAACAACGATATCTACTAGTTGTAAAAATTTAAGCAATTTTGGCGACTAGTTTTTGAATAAAAATCAAAAACTAAAAAAATGTTTTTTTTATGTCGACGATTACGGGAGTAAAAGGTTTAAATCGAGTTGAAATTTTAGGAAAGAGATGTGATCTTTTGATCACTTCGCTAGGTTCTTTTTGTCGCTTATGCAAACCTTTTAGTTTAAAAGATATTAGATTCAAATTCTTCAACTCTCACCCTGTATACCCGTGTGACTGAACATTATTATTTTTTGTGTAAACCATATAATTTGATAACCTAAAGCTTAGTATGTTTGAGAGTTTTCAATGGTTTAAAAAGGTCCGTGCAGATGGTTTTGTCTGTGTGTGTGTGTGTTTGTGTGTGTGTGTGTGCGTGCATGCGTGCATGCGTGCGTACGTATACTGTTATAATTCTGGAACTACGTGATCGATCGTAATAAGATTGGACGTGCATATATGTTTTCTGATTCTGAATTCGAGTAATTTCTTTTAAGATTTAGACTATTTATGACCATTTCATGGCCATTTTTTCGAGTTTTGAAAAAATATTTGCTTTTTATATGATATGATTATACAATATATTCAACAATAGTGTACCTAAAAGACTGCTACCGTCTTAAGAGAGTTCGGGGCTTCAGTCCCGAGCGGATCTTCGGGGTTTTTGCTTTTTATTATGATATGATTTATACAATATATTCAACAATAGTGTACCTAAAAGACTGCTACCGTCTTAAGAGAGTTCGGGGCTTCAGTCCCGAGCGGATCTTCGGCGAGACCTCTCTCCCAGGACCTATGGAATACAGAAAATATTACGAGGGTCTAAAAGGCGACTGCGGGAGTACTGAAATGAGCTTTTAAATTTTAATAGGCGATTATGGGAATATAGAAAACAACGTCAAGGGTCTGAAAGGCGGCTGTGGGTATGTAGAAATCGTGAAAAATAATTAATCAAAAAAATGAAGCCACCCGCAATTTTGTAATTTGCAGTTGTTAATGTTATTAACGATTCCGCAATTACTGGTATTTTTTTTATTACGATATATGTAAGTGATTTTAGGAGTTCACGTTCTATCCTTTTGATATCCACCTTAACCCCCACTCCCCTGATACCCTTCCCCTACAAGTGTCTTCCTAACCTATCTTTTTAGTATCGAATAGTAGCGAATATTTAAATCAAAGAATGAGTTGATTGTCCCATGTAATTATCTTCCACTAGCAGAATAGGAGGAAGCTAAGTGCCAATGACTTGGCAGCGGTTTTTAAACAATTAAATATTAAAGTAAAATTAAAATCCAATTTTTCATTTTTTGAAAATTTAAGGTGGTTAGGTCCCCTTAAGAAGTATGAGAGGGTCCGAGTGGATGGTGGTGATTGTTTTACGATCTGTCCGACTGCATGATGGGATGTTGTTATAGAGTATGCGAGCGGACGTTGGGGATTTTTTTTACGATGCCCGAGTGTGTCGTTTATTAACCCGTTATTTATGGTTGTACGTGCCCGGCGTCAAGCTGCGTACATTTTGTTGGCGAGGTTGTGTGTCGTGCGTGGACGAAGGGTTTTTCGGGCCAGATGTATTGGCGAGGGATTCCGCGAAAGCGGAGGAGTTGCGAATTTATAGCAAGGAAAAACGGAGAAGATACATTTAACAATGTTTGCTCAGTGATACATTCAAAGAAAAGACAGAATTCAAATCTTTTAGATTGAAGAGACATAACATGTGTCGAAATCATGCGCCCTATTCAGGCAGTATATGATAAAAGTAGCTAAACAATAGTAAAGAAAGCGTTCCTTGCAAAATTTGATTAAAATAGGCATTGTCAGAAGCTCGAATAATGTGTTACTTTCGGTGTAGCTATATGTCGGGTGTATTAATAAGTTTGAAAGTTAAAATAATTTAAAAAAAAACCAATTTAAACCAATTTAAATGGGTGGCTTTTTCGAACTCGAAAGTTCATGGCCTCACAACGTATCGTGTTGTGTTTCTAGATGAATTTTAGCGTTCGAAAGTTTCCAGGGTAGGCTCATCACACCTACGCCTTTCTCAAACCCGGTGTCGTGAGTAAGATTTCCATCGGATCTGAAAAAACAGATCGCCCTGATGGGGGCTCGAACCCACGACCCCTTGACCGGGAGGCAGGTGTTTTACCACGGAGCCATCGCCGGTCTGAGTTTGAAAGTTATACAATCTAAATCTGAGTTTACATAAATTAAAATTCTTTAATTTTGATAATTTTGACTTTTGTAAACATCCCTACCTTATGTAGATATATCTTGTGAAAATAATTTTTTTTTAAATTATTGTAATCTTTGTATATCAACACATAGATTCATCACAAAAATTAAATTTTTAAATGATTAGTTTTTATAAACATTAACGGTAAATATAAGCTTAAAAATCGCACGTACAAACATGAATAACTTTTAATTGATGTGTAAAAATGCAATTCTTTTCTGATACACTAATCGTACAAGATTATATGTATAAAAATGCAAAATAGAAATTATCAGATGTGGTCCAGATTTCAGGATGCTGTGGATAATCATGATAAGAAATATGAAAGGGATATGATATATATATGTATACAACAATAATTTAGTAAATAAGTTGATATTTCTGGTTTTTATAAGATATATACATATAGTGCACTTATTCGTAGACGATGTCTTGTTATCCTGGGAGTCGTCCTGACACCTGGACATCGCCTACGAGATGTGTGGGAAATTCGACGGTAATTTCAATCGATATCTGGTGCTTTCATCTGTAGATGGCATTTCGGCATTGTGAAGGTTTTCTTGAACATAAAGTACATATTTTATTTCAAATTATAATAATTTATGATAAAATTTTAGATTATAGTATGAATAAAAATTGCTCTCTGCGTTTGACAGGGTTGCGACTGTCGTAATTATTAGATATAAATGTTCCAATAAAAACGCCCGCATTTCAATTATTTATTATACCATTTAATAGTTTTTTTTAATTTTATTTCATTGTTTTATGTACTATGTATTACATAAGTAATTGACGTAAATAATGGTAGTTTTACTCTTGTATTATCTGTTTTTCTTATTAAATTTTAACGTGAAACATAATTTAAAATAAGAAAATATTAAAAATCATTATATTTTTAAATAAGTATGCCGAACTATTTGTATATTGATATCAATATTTAGACTTTTTAATGGCGATAACTCAGCCAACCAGTATATATATTCAGTCTCTATAATGGCGATAACTCAGCCAAACAATTTGTATATAAGTATTATATATGTAGACCTATCTGCGCGGGGAGCCTGTAACCCCGTATGCGGCGCGTCCCCTGGGTGGAGGATAGGGGAGTGCTCGCCGAGGTAACCTTGGAGGGTAAAGCAGAAATAAAATATGCTTCGTGGACCAAACAGGCCGCCGTGTTTGCCGTGCGGTGCGACCCGTGAGCTGCCAAAGGGAGATCCTGGATGGGGAGGCGATCCGAGGTTGCGCGCCGAAGTGACCTGAACCATCTTTGGCTTCTGCTGACGGCAAGACGGGAGGCTGGTTACCTAGCTAGTACCAGTCAAACGGCTTGAGCGAGTGTGTGATGTCGTGTGACGCCTGTTAGAAACTCTCCAGAGAGCCAATCACTTTTGTTCGGAGTGGGAGGTTCGAGAGAGCGGAGATGGGCTAGTGCGACAGCGCGCGCTATATTTTGGTATGATGTACCCAGTCTGGCACTGCCTTCAGTCATGTGTTGGGACCATGTCAGCTGCCCCCATAGACGGGGGGATCCGGGTGGTCGGACACATACCGGGACGAAGAAAATCGATGTCAATGGATACTATGAACGAACCAAGAAAAGAGGTACAGGGAAACCTGACAGTTGACACCCTAAAGGTGCCAGCATCGCAAGACGGTGGATACCCAATCCACAAGTCAACCAGCAGCACTAGTATAGCCAGCGCGATGAGTGCCGCTGAATACGAAAATATGACAGTGATAGGGTTATGGCTAAAAGAACACGCCAGCCTGCGAGAAAAGTTGCTGGAAATAAGACGAACGAACAGAGAGATGATAAAAACTCTGGATAAGCAGAAGAACGTGAATACAACAATCAAAGAGGGACTACCGGTAATAGGAGCTATTATGATTGAAGCTTTCACGCTTCTCGACAAGATGGAGGATGGCGCGAAAAAGTTGCCATCTCAACAACCTGGAGAAGATCATTCGAAGTCTTGCAAGCCAAAGAAGAGGGGGCGGACATCATCCGACGGAGGCGGCGGTACCCCCGCCAAAAAAGACAAGAAGGAGGATAGATCTGCACCGTCTACGAGCAAAACGCAAGAGGAAGCTGCAGATACACACACACAAGGGGCTTGGCAGCTAGCTGCAGGAAGAAGAGCAAAGAAGAAAGGACAGAAAAAACAGGAACAAAGCCAGCCTCAACAATTGAGGAAAAGCGCAGGGAAGACCTCGCGGCAGAGGGAAGACGCAATCCTCATAAGACCGGAATTGGGTAAGACATACGCCGATATCTTGAGAGAGATCAAGGCAAGGGTAAGCCAGAAGAATTGAATACGGAGGTTAAGTATCTTAGCAAAACGAAAGACGGTGGCGTTTTGGTTGTCATGGGTAGGAGTGAAGACAAAATGAAATCACTCAAAACGGCCATACAAACCGCAATAGGGCATGCAGGCACAGTTAGGAGCAAGATTACCAGAACTACACTGGAGATCAGGGACATTGACGGCCTTACGGCAAAGGAGGAAGTCTGCGGCGCCATCGCTGTGGCCACGGGGTGCGACGAACAAGATACCAAAGTGCACCTCTTCGAACCAAACTCGAGAGAGCAGAGGGTGGCAGTGGTCGAAATGGACCAGACCAAGGCCACAGCCCTGCTCAATATAGGCAAGATCCGTATCGGGTGGGTCAACTGCCGGGTGCGGGTTCGAGCGAGCGCCACGCGATGCTACCGGTGCCTCGGATACGGTCACGTTAAAGCGCAATGTAAGGGTCCCGACAGAAGCACCAGCTGCTGGAAGTGTGGTGCGGCTGGGCACAAGGCCAAGCAATGCTCTGTCCGGGCTCAAGAAATGAAGTGTTTCTTGTGTACAGAAGCAAAGGTGCCTTGCGATAGGACGGCGCATGCTCCAGGAACCGGAGCGGGCGCGGTCTTCCGCAACGCTCTAAACGCGGCTAGGACTCAAAAATAATGTCGCGAATACTGCAAGGTAATCTGCACAGGAGCAGGCTGGCTCACGATCTCCTACCGCAGTTCATCGCAGAGGAGAGTGTGAATATCCTCCTCATAAGTGAGCAGTATATGGACCGAGATGCACCTGGCTGGGTGTCCAACGGCGCAAAAACTGCCGCTGTTTGGGTGCCCAGGCGGGGAATCGCGGATACGGTAACCGGAGACGATTACGTGCGGGTGAGGGTGGGTCGCGTCACTTACTTCAGCGTGTATCTGTCACCGAACCTAACTGCAGCCGACTTCGCGACAAGGTTAGGGGCCCTAGAAGACGCGATAAAAGACGTTCCTGGGGACCTAGTAGTCGGGGGCGACTTTAACGCGCGAGCGACAGAGTGGGGCATGCCACAGACGAATAGGAGAGGTAGGGCGATACTTGAGATGGCAGCAAGGATAGGACTGGTAGTTGCGAACGAGGGAAATACAGCTACCTACCGCAGACCAGGTTTCGGGGAGTCGATACCGGATGTAACTTTCGCTGGGGAAAGTACGATCCGCAAGATAAGGGGCTGGCACGTTACGGAAGAATTTACTGCTAGCGACCACCAGTACATTCTTTTTAATATCGAGGAAGAACGCGCGGAGAGGCGAAGTAGCGGAAACAGCCGGGAACCACGATGGAACACTCGATGTATTAATCGGGAGGCGCTTACGGAGGTGATTCGAAGCGCAGAATTACCTTCTAATGGGCTTCCGGACGAACTAGGCGGACGTGTGAGAAAGTAAATCCTAGTAGAACGCACTACTAGGCTAATCACCGAGATGTGCGACGCAACGATGCCCCGAGTATCCACCGGCCACCTCAGACGTCCGGTTTACTGGTGGACGGGCGAAATCGCTGAGCTTAGAAAGCAAAGCCTTCGAGCCAGAAGAAGAGCTCAAAGGGCCCATAACCGCCCAACGGCTCAAGAACTTGCTCGCGGGTACGACGAGGCAAAGAAGAGACTCCGGGACGCAATCAAAGAAAGAAAGCGCCGCTGCTAGTACAAGATCCTAGATGATGTAGAGAACGATCCGTTCGGCGAGGGATACGCGATC
>CM053168.1:26470867-26517128 GCA_012977825.3 Pteromalus puparum | reverse complement strand
AGTCCCACACACGGGGAGTCCCGCACGGCTCCTGCCATGGTGCATTAAGCATTTCTCAACTCTCCGGATAAACAAAAAAAAAAAAAAAAAAAAAAAAAAAAAAAAAAAATAATGGCGATAATAAAATACGGCATAACTCAGCCAATCAATTTGTATATATCAGTATATACAAATACTCAGCAAAATGATTAGTATTATATATTTAAACATTAAATTGGCAAAGATTAAACTAAACAATTTCTATATAAGTATTATATATTTAGACTGCACAATAGCGATAACTCAGCCGAACAATTTCATAAATATTCCAATATTTAAACTTTATAATGGCGATAACTCAGCCAAACGATTAAAAGTATATATAAAATTTATTTTATTCTATTTATTTTTCAACAATTTTATTAATTTGAAAAAATTTCCGAATATACTGTTTCTCGTATATATTTCCGTATCAATATTTAGTTTTCTCCGTTTTTTTTAATGTTTAATAAATAGTCATAGTATTCATAAATCGACACTTTACTTAGAAATAACTTTAAGTTGTGTCTTGATGTCGCTCTTGATAGAGCAACATATAATTGACCATGACTGAATACTGGAGTTCGTAAATAAATTCCAACTTTGTCAAAAGATTGTCCTTGAGATTTGTTAATAGTCATAGCAAAACTTAATCTAATCAGAAATTGTTTTCTTATCATACGAAATGGCATTTCTTCTAATGATGGACTTAGATCGATTCGTGGTAATAAGACGATTTTACTAGAATACTTACCAGTTATGATTTCCCCGACTAATAAATATTTTTTAACATCTTTAATTATCATTCTCGTTCCATTGCAAAGACCACCATTGATATCTGAATTTCTCAAATAACTAACTATGGCCCCTTTTTTTAAGATTAATTTATGTGGTGGTAATCCATTTGGTGTCAATTAATTTAAAAATTCAGTTGGTATTGAGTTTATAAGATTGTCATCATTTTCACTTTCGGTTTTATCATCACTATAAAAGACAAATTTTTTTCCATCAATTTTTTCAACAATATTTTCATTAATTTTTAATCTATCAGAATTTAACGGTGATAAAATTACTTTGTTTTTTAACGATAAATCATTTGGATCAATTTTATGACATAAAATTTCTGTGATCAGATCGTTATTACAAATCAATTCTTTAGGAATCTTTTTAACATTATTTTGTAATTCAAATTTTGTTGCGTTTTTATTTTCTCCCACATCAAGAAGCCAATTTTTAAATTCGTAATCTTTATTTTGCAATCTTGAATTCTCATTTAATGATAATTTCATGAAAAATTACCATAATTTACTTCTTTTTACACATGATTCCATTATTTTTGTTCGATTACCATGACGTACTATAGGAAGTGTTTATCTAAAGTCACCAGATGTAACAATAATTTTTCCACCAAAAGGATTATAAATCTCGTAAAAATGTATCAATTGCTTCGAAAGCATGTTTAGATACCATTGATATTTCATCCCAAATTACAATTCTAACATTATTAAAAATATTCCATATTTCGAATTGGGAGAAATATTACATGTTGTTTGTTCATTAATATTTAATGGTAATTTAAACATACTATGAACGGTTTTACCATTGATTAACAAATTTGCAGCAATACCAGTCCATGCTATTGTTAGAAAAGTTATATTTAATGATATCAAATATTTAATAATAACATTGTGTAAATAACTTTTGCCACTTCCTCCCGGACCATCAACAAAATATAATTTATTACCAACATTGTCAATTGTGTCTTTTATAATTAAATCAAATATTTGTTTTTGATCGACAGTTAGGGTATTGATCAAAGATTCCATGGTTTCATTGTCGACATAAGTTTCAATAAATTCATTATCATCAATATGATTACATGGTATATCATCATGTACTTTTTGCATTAAATTCTCGTCATAATCTTTTATCTTAAAATCATTTAATTTCATTCCATGTATTAACAAAACATTTTCAATATTTTTTAGTGCTCTATTTTCAGCTACAACTTTTTCAAGTTTTGTTTTCATAAAATGAGTTTTATATTTATTATACAATTCTGACGCATTGTGTGGATTTTGAAAGACTATGTTGGAATTGCTAGTTTTTAAGTTTCAAAAACAAATCCTAAACAGATGTAGAAAGCTGATGCAGGGAAAGTAAATCCGTTTCACGATTATGAGTGGTTCGGGTTTGCGATGCGACGCGCTGCGACGCGTCGCTCGTCTCCGATTTTATGGAGAGCTTAGCCATCTGGAGCCCGCATGCAGTTATAAGAACGGGACCATTGTTTTAGGCTTAAGCAGCAGACGGAGCATTCTCTTGCATTACCGATAGCTTGCCAATCACTCTAGCCCTTAGCAGCCCTCAGTCTCTGGCAGCTCCTTGTAGCGATCGGACGTGCTTATTTCTCTGTACTTTCAGAATAAATTCAAAGTCGAAGTAAAACATTCTGAGTTTCGTTTCATTTTATTCACCCATTTCCAATAGACTAATATATATGCAAATAATTCATACATAGATTTTGGAAATTTGACCAACGCAGCTTCTTCCAGACATTTATCCCATTCTGCATCGTTACTTATGAGACCTCTTGTTACACATGCTTCTTCGTATGTATCACAAACAATTCCATTTACAGTACGCATATCTCTATAGGATTTTGCGCCATGTACATGTAATAATAAAAGACGTAAGAAAAATGTTTCACGTTTTTTTGGATTCACAAAATACATTCTACTTATAATAGGTTTAAATAATTTTTTCCTTCTATTCCATTTTTTTTTTGTTTTTATTAAAAACGTAATGATATGGAATTTCATGATATAAATATTCAGATGCATCATCATCGTCTTCGTTTAATTTCAACCAAGCAGTTAATGTTGTCTCTACATTTTTATTAATTCGCTTATTTTCTTGTCCTTCTATAAAATACACATATTGTTCGTTTTCATCATGGACAGCTAATCTATAAATTACATAAGATTGCTGACTTAATTTAAATTCCAAAATACGATACATAGCCTCAGGTGCGCACACATATCTTGTTGACACGCGTTGTGTTATTTCATCATAATTATATTTACTCTCATGATCATTTATGATATTTTGATCATCATTATTATGTACAGTTGTAAATTTTATTAAAGCAGTATCTAACAATAATAATAAATAGGGATTATACGGTACAACAAATCCATTATGTGCGTTTCTACGTTTTGAATAAATAATATATTTACCATCGTTTCTTCGGCGATAAGTAGGATATCCATCTAGATTGTATTGTGTTTCATTAACAAATGGTTTAGGAAATCTTTTGGTACAATGTTTTTTGTCCTCACTCATGCATACACAATTTTTGTTCTGTGAACCGCATGGTCCATGAATCATATTATTTTTGACTATATTATATAATTTGGGATATTTATTTTCATCTGGTATTTCAGCACTTATAATTGTATCAATCTGATCGGTATTTCGAAATTTATAATCTGGATACAACCATATTAACATATGAATATGTGGTAAGCCACGTTTTTGAAATTCTATAACATATACATAATCTTTAACCTTACCTGCAAATATATTATTTTTTGTAAGTTCATTTTTCAACACCTTTATTTTTTCATGAAAAACTCGTGAAATTAAATCCGGCCGATCTAGAGTGGTTTCATAAGGTAATAAATTACTTTGGATTTCCTTCCAATTAGGATTACAAGTCATCGTTAAAAAAATATCTTGCTTGCCATCAACTTGTAATTGTGTCATCGAATCTAAATAATTTTGTTGTATGGCTCTAGATGTAAGTTGATGGTNTAATTTTGTTGTATGGCTCTAGGACTTCCTATGTAAGTTGATGGCAATATTACCATTCTTCCAATTTTAGAATTGTCAAGATTGGCTCGATTAGACACATAATCCATTAATCCTTTATACATATCCGTACGTAATAACGGTGTTCTTAGACCGGGATACTAAAGAATGACGTGGTCCACATCCGTATATAAACGATCAGTGGCGCATCCACTGATCGATGAATAAGCGAGAGGAAAAGTATGTAGCAGCTAGTTGCAGGCTTCTTGGGGGCTATACGAAGCCTGGCCCGTAGCGCAGTTTGCTGTACGTGCACGTCCTCGTGCACGTGAGCCCGCGGAGGCGTCGTGAGTAATTTGGCTACGTAGCTAGTTCGCGAGATAGATTATGAGTGAATCGTATGGGAATGGACAGAGTCAGGAACAAAGTGACACAAGCCGAGTAATAGCAAAGTTTCTCTTTATGTAAAGACTCAAAAATCAGTACAAAAGCAGCGCGGAGTAAGAGTGACGGAGCCGAGCGAATAATGCCGAGAGAGAGAGAGAGTATTGCGATCGGGCAGGTACTTACAGTAGTGCTTCGTGAAGCTCGACAAAGGCCTCGTGGCTTGGACCGGAGCGGTGCAGGACGGAGGACCAGGGCCCGACGCTGGAAAGCCGGACGGACGCCTCAAAGCCTCGTGTGTGGCCGGGTGCAGCAGGAATTCAAACGGTAAACCAATGGGCACACGGGGATCCTGGTCATGGACGCAGCAGCAGTCCTCGGGACGATGAACGCACGCACGGATCTATCTAGCGCGGAAACGAGGAGGCAGTATCGGCACGACTGTACTGTACGGCGGTAAACTCCTAAGTGTCGCGGCGCGAGACGCGACCGCGTGAACAGTGTAATCTCTCTCTCTCTCTCTCTCTCTCTCTCTCTCTCTCTCTCTCTCTCTCGCTCTCTCAGACGGCGCCACACACACATACACACAGCGCGCGGCTCTCTCTCTCTCTCTCTCTCTCTGTGTTATGGCTTACTTACCTGCTGCTGAAAAGGAATGTTATACACAAGAATACTTACAGAGATAATGTTTATTATACTATGATCATATAATATAGGGGAGAGAGGGACGTAACGAGTGCACACAAAGCAACTCGTTATAACGTAATTGTGCTTGATGACTGCGTATATAATATAAACGACAAGCTTCAATTCTTGTCCAAACATCGACAATAAACTGCTGTGATAAATTTTTTAAATTCAAACATGGATTAAATTCATTGCGAATACTCAATTTATATGAATAATATTGTAATGTAGATATGTTAGTCTTATTATTTTTGTCTTTTAAATTTTTCATATAAGTTTGCCATCCTGATTCACCAAAAGGAAACATTAAAGGATAAATCATCGGATCAAGCTGTCTACTAAGAATATTTATTCTTTGTGGTTTATCTGATTTTGGATATATAGAAATGTCACGATCTACAGGTGGGGCGCCATCATCACCTACATACACAACGGCAACTTCATTACATGTAGCAAAATATGATTTATTTTTAGTAAAATCGTCACGAGTTAATAGCTTTACTATTTGTTGAGGTGCTGTATTATCATTGTGTGCTTTTATATTTTCTTGTTATATATATATATATATATATATATATATATATATATATATGAAAAAGAAAAGTTATTTTTTATTTTTTGATAATTTGAAGTGTCCAAGACCCTATAATACTTGAGTATATGAATAATATATGAACCTAGAATCTATATTTCATGTTTTCAGAGTTCAGAGATCCCCAAAATCCACGATATATAATCTTTTCATCTTTTTTTTCAGTTTAAGCGATTTTGGTAAAAATCAGGATTTTTACATTTTATAGATTCGTGTTTCCCTATTTTTCTTTAAGGTTATGTGGACTTTAGTTGAAATAACCAGTTGTACGTGATCCGGAAACATCGTGCGAGTATTTTAAAATTTTTTTCAGACAGATTGATTGCGATTTGGCTTGTAGAGCGAATTTTGGCCACAAAAAGTGAATTTTCGTGCAATGTGCGCCGCCTCCATCGGATGATGTCCGTTCCCTCTTCTTCAACTTGTGAGACTTTGAATGTTCTTCTCCAGGTTGTTGAGATGGCAGCTTTTTCGCGCCATTTTACATCTTGTCAAGAAGCGTGAAAACTTCAATCATGATAGCTCCTATTACAGGTAGCCCTCTTTGATCGTGTTATTTACGTTCTTCTGCTTATCCAGAGTTTTAGACATCTCTCTGTTCGTTCGTCTTATTACCAGTAGCTTTTTTCGCAGATTGGAGTGTCCTTTTAGCCATAGCCCTATCACTGTCTTGTTCTCATATTCGGCAGCACTAATCGCGCTAGCTATACTAGTGCATGTTAAGTGACGAAGTTTCTGGATAATTATTCGGAAACATCATGTAAAAATTACACTAAGCCAGTAGGAAAAATCCAGAAACTTCGACGCTTAACTAAGCCTCGAAGGAATGTACCCGAAACCAAAACAAACTTCTCCTCCCTCGGCTGAAGCGCGCGTGCACAGCCGACGCTGTAGTTTAGCCGTTGATCATGGCATAGGCCCATAAGGCCTAATGCGTAAGAGAGGGAGAGAGAGAGAGAGCGCGGCTAGGCTGAAGTACGAAGAGAGGAGAAGTAAGGACCCTGCGTGGGAGAGAGCTTCGACTCTCTCTCATTAGTGTCACCTCCCCATGCTATATACCAGTGTGTGCGCTCCTAAAGACAGGATNCTCCCCATGCTTCATACCAGTGTGTGCGCTCCTAGAGACAGGACGCTTTTTCTTTGAGTTTAACACTGAGTTTAATTTGAGTTGATTGAGTTTAAAGTATTATTTTCTTTTGAGTCTAAACATTTGGTTAGTCAATTTATCTTGAGTTTTACATTGTATTTCAAATTGTGTTTCGCCAAACGATTATATTGGATTCGATTGTACTGGACGTCATTTTTGAAGGAAAAATAAAACAAATAATTTTTAAGGGAAGCCTACCGCACTCATTGTTTTGCTTGCTACCAGCATCCCATTTATCTATTTTCCCAGTCAGCCATCGGATACAAGTAAGTCGATTTTCTTAATAATTTAGTTTCAACATTTTCCAACTCAAACAGTTCTGCCTCGACAAATTAGTGATTTCACTGATCTCCCCCGTATGGGAGAGTAGCTAAGCGCCCACGTTTCTAATAATATTTCATTGTTAGTTTGGTAGACTCAGCCTTATCCTAACAGTGCTGCTGTTTAACTTGAGAATTGGGTATCCACCATCTTGCAGTGCTGGCACATTTAGGGTTTTATTTATTAGGTCCCCTTGTGACTCTCCTTCCCGTTCGTTTATAGCATCCATGTTTAGAAATCAATTTTCTTGATCCCGGCATGTGTCCAACCACCTGGATCCCCCCGTCTATGGAGGCAGCTGCCATGGCCCCAACACATGACTAAAGGCGGTGCCAGATTGGGTACATTATACCAGGATATAGTGTGCGCTGACGCACTAGCCCACCTCCGCTCTCTCGAACGTTCCACCCCGAACAAAAGTGATTGGCTCTCTGGAGAGTTTCTGGCGGACGTCACACGACATCACACATTCGCTCAAGAAAACTCGCTCACCTTGCTTTGCTAATGTTTATTATCAATATTTGTGAAAGCTAATCATTCAAAAATTATCCTTCAAAGATTACAATTAATGTTAAAAAATTAATTAATTTAAAATATTTTCACGATATATAGGGATATGAGCAAAAGGTATCGTTTTCCAAAAAGAAAATATTTATATTATGTAAATATAGATTTTGAAATAATTGAGTGATTATAATCAATATTTTATTCAATCGATTTATAGAAATGAATATCACCTAATTATCAGCGAAAGTATCTATTAGTCCAATTATCCGCTGATCCTTAACTGCCTTTTTCAGTAGAAATGTCACGATTATCTGTAACATAATACTTCATTATTTATCCATCCATATCGCTAACTATGCAATTCATAAACAGATTGTTAATGCCATGGATACGCGTAACCGCGGATTTATATTAGCTAAGGCTATAGCCTAAATGTGATGCAATCTTCGTGTCATGAGTAGCCCTTCACGGTTGTTTCACTACTATCGGGTGCTTATATCCACCGTGCTGTAAAGGGCTACTTGCATTACAATGTAATATAAGTTGATTTGTTCCTTTTTTTATAAGAAATAATTCTAGGAACTGTTAATCTTATCTTATAAATTTTCAGGGTCCAGTTATGTCTTTGACATTTGGTTCAATAATAGCTGATAAAGAACTTCAATCTATTGGTCTCAAAAGTTTGTCTTTTGGTATATTTTTATCGATATTATTTGGATTCATTTTTGGATTGATTCTTGGAACAACAGAAATGCCTTGGGGATACAATGATTGGCCAACTGATGAAATGAAAGGACGGTAATACTTTTAGTTAATATTATTTTAGTACCAAACAACTGTTCTAGACGTAACAAGGGTTGCTATGGATAAGAACAAGTGCGATGCCTTTATATTTATTAATATTCATTTGATCATTTTGCTAAAGTTTGGCAAACGTTTCTCAGCCATTCTATCCTTACGGAACGAATCGGTAGTGCGATTCATGGCGTTAAGCCAACATGGTTAGGAGTAATTTTTATTCACTTCTAGGCTGTCAGACTTTAAGTAGGGAGATTATTCAACGGATTGTGAAGGGCAACGGGTCTGGAAAACTGGTTTATTATGGCAAGAGTTTTCGAGTTCGAAAATAAATAGCTTTCGCTCTGCATTTAAACGGCTTGAATGGTTAGAGATACAGTTAGATCACGGCGAACTATATGCCGAAATGTATTATAGGGAAGTTCAGCGCCTTATAGACAGTGGTTATGCGCGTAAGGTCGACGAATACGTTGCATTTGGTATTTGTCGCATTTCTGTATGACAAATTTAAATAAACCAGGGAAGGTCCGAGTCGTTTTTGACGCAGCGGCAAAATTGGAAGCCGTTAGACTTATTGATCAATTAGATACGAGACTGGATCTTTTGCAATCTCCGATAGGCGTATTGTTACAACCAAGGTTAGAGCTGATCGAACAGGAGAACCCGTGGCTTATGAAATGACGTGTTTCCTTTTTGGAGCCAAGTCGTCGCAATTCAGCACGATTTATGTTAAAGACAAGAACGCGAAATAATTTATGCATTTAAATCTAGATTTCGTTTAGAGAATGAAACGCTATAGTTATGCAGACGATTTTCTACCTAGTCGGTAAACAGTCGAAGTGGCTACGAGATTAGTAAAGGACGTCATTACCATAAATGAGAATGCGAACTTTACAATGCACGGGTGGGCTAGTAATAACGAGACAAGAGTGCGACAAGAAGCTTCATGGGTCTAAAGCTTCATGACTCCATCGCAATTTTACAATGAATCAGATCTGAACCAAGGACGAAGCAGGTATATGTCGCGCACTGATTGTTCGGTTTCGCGATGCAAGGCACGCAAAACGCTTCGCGTTTTGCGTATAAGGCACGGCCACTGACGCTCGCGCTTCGCGCTTGCCATACCACCCGACACTCGCGCTTCGCGCTCGCCATACCGAAGCCTAGGTATTTCAACAGCCTCAATACAACCCTGGAGCTGGATTTATCTTATCTGGTGGTGCTGCTTGGCGTCTCTGGCTGGTGTAATCACCCGGAGACAACCTTGGAACTATATGTGAGCTTTCAAGCAGTGCTGGTTGGCGTTTCTAGCTGGCTTAACCACCTGCGAATGATCCTGGAGCTCTATTTCCACTATCCGGCAGTCCTGGTTGGCGTTGCCAGATGCTTGAACCATCTTGAGACGATCTTGCAACTGAATTGACGCTGTCTTGAAGTGTTGGTTGGCGTTCTTGGATATTTGAACTACTTTAATACGAATCTGGATATGGATTCATACAATTTTACAGGGTAATTTTTAAAATATTACAATCTACTTGAACTGTATGTTAACTTGATATTGTATCTTCAATAAGTTTCAAATTAAAACGCTTTGTTTTCTGAATACGTTTAGAAAACATATTGCTTATGGCTTATGGATATATTTTCAGTGTTCATGATGATAATCTTTTGTTTGTAAATGTCAACTATGTGACTAAAACATGTTGTGTAACGGTATACATACTTAGAAGCTGCCTTGTTTTAAATTTTTATGCAGAGATCAGTGATCTGAATCTCTCAATATTTATGAGGATGATTTTGTAATATTTTTTTGTGTACCTAAGAGTATGAACAATTCTGCATTTGTTCTGATAAAATAAAGCAATAAACCATAGATTTTTTGGGCAGTAATCTTAATTCGATTATTTGCGTTCGATTTGTGAGAACATCCACAAACACTGTAAACCACGTTTATCAATTATTTTCAAAAAAATACATATTTGCATAAAAAATATGTATTTTAAAAGACTTTCTACTGAGAGTCCGGACAAACTCTACACAAAAATAACCCTACACCCTACACAAAATAATTATACCCAGGAAATTACTGCACGTGAAAATTCTACACATAAATTTACTGCACGGACATTCCCTACACACATTTTCGATGATTTTACTACACGGCAAAACTCGACACAAATTATTTTACAACACTGTAAAACCTTACACAAATATTACCTATACGGGCAAACCCTACACAATTTTTAACAAAAAGTGATGTACCGTAAAATTCTACACAATGAATTAACTACACAATAATTTTTAATTTGCTACACCGAAATTCTCTACACGCCAATTCGCTGCACAGTCAAACTCTACACACAAATTTACTACACATAAATTAGTTACACAGAAAAACTCTACACACTGTTAATTAATTTACTACACGGCAAAACTCTACACACTGTTAGTCAAAATAATTATTATTTTTGTATACAGATGGATGTATTTGTATTTGTCCAGATAAGTGAACGATTTTATAAATTGTATATCGTGGTTTAATGTTTTTTTCGCGGTCTTGATGTTTTGTCAATTGCATGCGCTTTGAATTTTCCGAGAGCGCACACTGATTCCGCCAATTAACCAAGTGGATTTTTCATGACTATAAGGACTAGACACCTGATTTTTTTGCTTCCTTCCTAAGGAAGCCTTGTAATAGTAATTTTTTGAGTTTGTGTAAAAACATGTGGGAAGTGTGTTTTGATGAATTTTTAGTTGAAAAATGGTGTTTTTAGAAAATGCCCGTACGGATGTATGTGTGTGTGTGTGTGTGTGTGTGTGTGTGTGTGTGTGTGAGTATGTATACGCCTGTTTCTCAGCTTCTACTTGGTGGATTTTAACCCACCAAGTCTCATTTTCTTTGTTTTTGCTAGAAGATAGTGGGACGAAAGTCCGTTTTTACAATTTATATACGCGTTTTTTTTTATAGTGATTTTTTAGTTTTGAGATTTCAGTTTTTGCCAACAAAGTTATCGGAAAAGTTAATAAAAGTAAATTGCTTAATATGTACCTGAAAGAGAATAAAATTGCCTATGTTTTTACCGTGAAAAATTTATATTATCGTTCGTCGTTCTTTTATTATACACCATACAGTGCAATTTTTTTAAATCGTTATAACTCAAAAACTAAATAGCGAATCATTCTAAAAAAATATATGATTATTGAAGGTAATTAGAACTATATACCACTTAAATTTTAAGTCATTTCATGGGGCAGATCCTGAGAAAAACATCAAAAACTGAAAAAAATCGTTTTTCTACGTGACGCGATAACTGGAGTAAAAAGGCAATAATCAAGTTCAAATTTTGGATTTAGTTAGCATTATATAGCACAATGATCCCTTTCTTTGGGATTTTTATAAAACCAGTTAGTTTCAAAGATATTGAGCTTCAAACTTTTGTTTTTTCACCCTGTATACTATGAGTCGTTTTTTCTACGTGATGCGATAACTGGAGTAAAAAGGCAATAATCAATTTAAAATTTTGGATTTAGTTAGCATTATATAGCACCTTTATCTCTTTCTTTGGGTTGTTTATGATACCAGTTAGTTTTAAAGATATTAAGCTTCAAAATTTTGTTTTCTTACCCTGTATACTCTATATAACTGAAAACTGTATCGCTTTGATCTCAGTTTCCATTAATGGATTTTAATCAATACTTAGACTCGTTTTTTGCTGTTTTTTTTATTAATTTGTTAAAAATAAGTTTTTCAGTTACGCATGGTGCGTATATTCATGGCGATTTTTCGATCACTGGTGATTTAGATACGTTCCGCGAACTAATCCTATCATTATATCTCGGAAACTAAATTTTTACTTTTCGTCAAAACATCATGATTATCGGCTAGTTTTTTTCTGTTTTTTGTTTTATTAAATTGTTAAAAACAATATTTTCAGTTACGCATTGATTATGTAATATAATTATTTCGAAATAATTTTATCCATCAAACGAAAAAGCATAAAAACATTATAGAATTATATATGAAGTAAAAACAATTTAGATATTAAAGCGATACATAAGGTTGAAGGAAGCTACGTGCCAAAGAATTGGCAGCGGTTTCTCATCTTCGAACTATATTGTTATGTATTAGTTTACTCTAATGTGAGAGCGGTACTTTAATAAACGTTGTTGAGAACGTTTTCTCAGAATAAAATAATACATTACAATATTGCTCGCAGAAAACGAGCTCTTCCAAGCCCCAGATGCACGCAAGACCACAAGGCTAAAACATATAGTTTTTGGGAAAACAAAGGTGGGAGGATAACCCAGGTTTTTTAATAATAACCAAAGTCCAAATAGAATTAACTGGCGACGTTTCGTCTCCGGTGAGAGACCTCTTCAAGCCATAATGAAAAAATTAAATTAAATAAAACATCAAATGAGAGACGTAAATACGTCTCTCTCGTCGTAAGAACAATCAGTCAGTGGCCAAAAAAAAAAACAATCAGTCAGTGGGCAGCTGACTGATTGTTCTTACGACGAGAGAGACGTATTTACGTCTCTCATTTGATGTTTTATTTAATTTAATTTTTTCATTATGGCTTGAAGAGGTCTCTCACCGGAGACGAAACGTCGCCAGTTAATTCTATTTGGACTTTGGTTATTATTAAAAAACCTGGGTTATCCTCCCACCTTTGTTTTCCCAAAAACTATATGTTTTGAAATATGGAGAGGAATAACAATATCCTGAACCACAAGGCTAATCCTTACAGGCAAAGCGATGCGAGACTTTGACAGGAGTTGTATTTTTGAAGAGTTGTTCAAATTGATAGTGCCTTGGCTTTTACGATAAGGCACACTGATTACGCGAACAATAATTTAGAGGTGCTTTTGTGGAAACAAGAAAAAAGGATTTCGTTCTTGGTTTTTGCTTTCTCAAAGAGAAAGCTTTGTAACGTTTCAAATTTTCAAATCGATTGCCCGACTCGTTATGAATGTATTAATATGTTCGATTAAAAAAAATATATTTTTTCAATATTTTTCAACTCATTAAATATTGAGGACAATTGACCGACTTGTTTTGAATTTATTAATGTCTGATTAAAAATAAAACACATTTTCCGAGACATTTTCTCAATATTTGTCCCCACCATAACTCTGGAACGGGTGAAAAGGATTTATATGATAAGCTGAAATTAAGCGCAATGATTAAAGAATAAAACGCTATTAGAGAATAAAACGCTATAGCTATGCAGACAATTTTTTCCCTAGTCGGAAAACAGTCGAAGAGGCTACGAGATTAGTAAAGGACGTCATTACCATAAATGAGAATGCGAACTTTACAATGCACGGGTGGGCTAGTAATAACGAGACAAGAGTGCGACAAGAAGCTTCATGGGTCTAAAGCTTCATGACTCCATCGCAATTTTACAATGAATCAGATCTGAACCAAGGACGAAGCAGGTATACGTCGCCTGACGGTATATACTGATTGTTCGGTTTCGCGATGCAAGGCAAGCTGTTTGGACCATTTCAAGAAACGTTTCGCAGGGATAACTTACCGTTGAGCGTACCTTACGATAACAATCTTTTGAGTTGCAGATTCCAGATTTGCGCTTAAGTCACCGTCAATTTTATAGTAATAACCACAATACACACAATATCCATTAAAATATTTATTATAAAATAGTATTTTACGTATAAATTTTTAAATAATAATCCGCACTGTCATTGCATTGTGGGCATCGTTCCTTAAGCCTATTATTGCGCTGAATGCGCGACCAATACTGTTCTGCGCATTCAGCGCAAATACTCGCGCAGCCGCATGGTACGAACGTCACTCGATCTCTCACTCTCTCCAAACAAATTACGCACTGTCCTCTTTCATTCTCAAGCTGTTCTCTATACGTTCTTTCTTCCTCGAGTCTCATCTGTCTTTCCCGCTCTTCTCTTTCTCTTCTTTCTTGCTCTTGTTCCTCCTCTCTCCTCTGCCTTTCTTGTTCTTCTTTGATCATTCTTTCCTGCTCCTCTCTTATGTCCCTTTCTTGCTCCCACAAACTTTGCCTTTGCATCTCTAGCATCTCCTGTTGCTCTGTTATCCATTATCTTTCTCTCTGCAATTCTGCCTGCTCCTCCAGTCTTCTCAGTTCGGCATCTCTCCTATCTAAATTTTTTAGAAAAAAATAGTAAATACATTTTATAATATTTTAAACGCGTGGTAATGTGTGTGCACGCGTATGTGTGTGTGTGTGTGTGTGTGTGCGTGTGTGTGTGTGTGTATGTCAGGTATAAGTTTAATATGATTTTGTGCGTTCTTTACATCTGATGCAGTTAGGTTTTATTCTTCTATAAAAAAAAGTGATGACCGGATGTGGTGAAACCTAGGTAGACATTCTGTAAGAGTAACTTATGTAGTTCGCATGCGCCTCAGTATAGGAAGCTTAGACGACTTCTAGGTTAGCATGCGCGCTGTTGAAGCTCTAGTAAATTATAAATTCGATGCACGTAACGATAAGCTTTATACCCCGCCAATAGAATTTAGTGCTTTAAAAAAAATATCATCATCGTCTGCAAATATAAAACAAGTAATAGTTTTAAGTCGCAGGATTAAATCAAGTACCGACAGAAAGCGATTGTCATTTCATCGATAGCACTAAAAGATGAATCAGCTAATTCGCTTAATATAGGATTTTGTGCACTCTTTACAGTTACGATGTACTTTATACTCCATGAATAAAATTTAGTGCTTTTAAAAAAATATCCTTAACTTCGACGAGATTTCATCTGCGTCGGCAAACTTAAAACAGGTAAAGGTTTTAAGATGTTGGATTAATCCAGGCACCGTCAGTAAAAGTCTGCCATCTCAACACTTGTTCAGTTTTGGCAAACCTCAAACTTGTTGCAGTTTGTCAGTTTGCAAAATTATTCCAAGAATGAATAGTAATAACACCAACAGATGTATCAGATAATTTGCTTATAATATGATTTTGTGCATAGGCAAACTTAAAACAGGTAAAAGTTTTAAGTTGTAGGATTAATCCAAGCACCGGCAGTAAAAGACTGCCATCTTAACACTTGTTCAGTGTTGGCAAACCTCAAACTTGTTGCAGTTTGTCAGTTTGCAAGATTATCCCAAAAATGAATAGTAATAACACCATCAGATGTATCAGATAATTTGCTTAATATATGATATTGTGCGTAGGCAAACTTGAAACAGGTAATAAATAAATATAATAATATTTATTTGTAATGTTTGTTATATAAATAAAATAAAGTTGCAGGATTAAATCAAGCACCGACAGAAAACGATTGTCATTTCATCGATAGCACTAAAAGATGAATCAGCTAATTCGCTTAATATAGGATTTTGTGCGTTCTTTATAGTTACGATGTACTTTATACTCCATGAATAAAATTTAGTGCTTTTAAAAAAATATCTTCAACTTCGACGAGATTTCATCTGCGTCAGCAAAGGTAAAGGTTTTAAGATGTGGGATTAATCCAAGCACCGACAGTAAAATACTGCCATCTCAACACTTGTTCAGTATTGGCAAACCTCAAACTTGTTGCAGTTAGTCATTTTGCAAGATTATCACAGCAAGAGGACGAAGACAGCAGACATCGGAAAATCCGTGCGCTTAAAAGTGCTTCACACCTTGATGGACGTGCCACTCTAAACTACCAGACCAGAGGTGTATAAAGTGTATATTTCGTCGACAAAAAATCGGGTTTTTAATTTAAATAGACTCCAGTAATGAGCGCTTTTTACTTTCATGAAACATTTTCACGTTTTGTCGGTAAAGTGCTGTACTTGATTCTGACTTCTGCAATTAATGTGGAGCACTCTTAAGGTGAGTCCGGAGTGGTAGCAAAGTAATAAGAATCTCTCTAAATATGTATATTTTCTTTCTGTGTCACTCGTAAGATATAAACGTTTAATATCAATTCGACATTCAGTAACCGCGATTCTAAACGTTCAAAACGTTAACTTAAGAAGGTTATCCTCTTATATGGCAACAACTAAATTAGAGATACAGATCGATTTTTATATATTTAGAATAGTGTTACAGTGAAAAAAAAATATTAGGAATATAACAAGTTGAACACGAAGTATTTTATTTTCCCTGCGCTTGCGTGTATATCAATATTTCTACCAAGGTTAGTATATGGGAGATGTACCGAGTACGGATACCCTTAGCTATTTTGGGCATAACTTTTAAACGACGCGATGATTATTCAAATTCCAAATTTGTACGTGTACTTTAGTCTATTTTCTACAAGGAAATTGATGGGCGTTAGTCAAGCGCCAGTATGGATGATTTTAGCTGTTAATATTTACTTACCCTCAACAAAAATAAAAAATTTTTAAGTGACTTAAAATAGCCCTTTATAATTAGGAATGGTCCCGATTCGACATCCTGTGCCATAGTTTATTCGTGACATCAATATAAAAAGTGAAATTTTCAATCCTCGTAAAATAACTGTTCACGCTTTTGAAATCCACATTTACGTATTTCTCTTACAACTTTTGCTGTGATTAATTTAAAATTACGGTACCGAAGTGTGATCATAGACCAAAAATATGTACGAAAAAACCGATATAAAGTAGCTGCATCTGTTATTGGAAGCTTGAAACATTAAATTTTTCATACTAGGCACATCTCCACTACACTCGCTTAATAGTCAAAACCTTGGATTTCGCCGCGACCCCAAATGGCGTCATTTGGAAGCTTTAACATCCACGTCCCCTTAACCTACTGACAATAGTCCGTGAACTCTGGGTGGCGTATCTGTCTGAAAATTTGGAAAATGATACTTTGATCAAAAAGATGGAACACGTGTTTCGTTATTTTATCGAAGAAATCATAGAGATATTCTATTTTTATGTATACAGTGACATAGACTATATCTCTACATGCATAATTTTTAGTCTATAAT
This sequence comes from Pteromalus puparum, assembly GCA_012977825.3. Taxonomy (NCBI): domain Eukaryota; kingdom Metazoa; phylum Arthropoda; class Insecta; order Hymenoptera; family Pteromalidae; genus Pteromalus; species Pteromalus puparum. Next base: position 26,499,945 of record CM053168.1, on the reverse strand, counting down.
AAACTATTACAAGTGAGATTTTAAAACTGTTTAAAACGGTCTACTTTAACTTTAAAGTTAAAGTAGATGATTTCTATACAACAAACGCTTATTGCACAAAAAAAGGAATTCGTTTTATTTTGCTTCCTCCTAGAGGAAGCTTTGTAATAGTAAAATTTTCGACTTTGTCAAAAACAGGTTAGAAATCCATTCTGAGGTGTTTGGAGTTCGAATCACGTGTTTTTAGAAAATGTCCGTATAGATGTGTGTGCGTATGTGTGTGTGTGTGTGTGAGTGTATGTATTGTAACGGGGTGGACTTGACAATGCCGTGCGGTCGCGGAAATGCCGCACGTCAACACACAGTGGACGTCGTATAGCGTCTGGCTGGTCCCTCGATGATCGGCGTGATGATAGTGCGCGGACGTTAGCCGCGTAGTGCAATCACTATCATCGGTGCATTGCCTGCCAACTTCCGTTAAATGCGTGGTACACCCGGGGTACCACGCTTATCCGCGTAACCGTGAGTCTACCAGCGGGAGGGTATTCGGGAAAACACAAATGAATACACTGAGGATAACGTTAAAGGAAAGATATATTGACTCTACTGATGATACAAACTGGTATACAAAGTTCGCACGCGCGATGGCGAGAGGATCGCGCGCAATGTCACACACGAAGCCGGATCGAGGACTCGGTGGCAGCGAGTCCAGACCTGCGGCAGCTTCGCGCGGAAGCTAATACAAAACGCAACTTACTCGGTCGCCGATTCGCCGTTGGCTAACTCGCCCTCACGTTCCTTACGGCACTCCACGGAAATCCGGGCCGCTCGTACTCAGGTCTGGAGGCGTCCCTCCAGGTGATGACGTGATCGGTGAGTCCCGGTGTACGCCAGGTGCGGTAGAGGATCCGCGGACTATTAGCGGTATTTTGCCGATGTTGATCCGGCCGAAGCGAACTCGAGTCTCCCCTTCGCTTTCTCGCGCGCGCGTACCTAACCCTGTAGACGTCGACCGCCGACATCGTCTGCTAGCATACGCGCCGACAGCTCCGCCTCGCGCGACTAACGAACGCGCGGGAAATTCAAGCGCTCGTTACAGTATACCGTAATATTTCTGAATCTAGTCTGTAAATGTCAATAAAATTTGATATGTATATCTATTTTGGAATTCTGAATTCGGGAAAATAAGTATTTTTTGAGTTTGCCAACTAGTTTATACCTATCCTTTTGGTCACCCCATCCCTATAACTGACACTCCACCCGTATAACTGACACCCACCCCTATAATTGACACTCCACCCGTATAATTGACACCCCACACAGCATGAAATATTTCTGAAATATTTGAAATATTTCTAAAATATTTCAGAGAAATATTTCTGAAATAACGATATGTCCGCCTAATTAATATTGTGAAAATGTTACATGAAATATTTCTAGTAATATTTCTGAATTATTTTTGAAATATTTTATGATAGATTTTCGTGGTAAAATTATTTCTCATAATATTTCTGAAATATTACTGAAATATTTCTGAAATATTACCGAAATATTTCTAAAATATTATTATAAGTTAAAATAAAAATTTATTTATTTTAGTTATCTCGACTTACACCTTCATATTCACTATTTATTGTTTATCTTTGTAGTTATTAATGTTAGTAACCTACTTAAACAGTTTAGGGAAAGCAACTTTTTTTTTGTCGCTGACGGGAATCGAACCTGGAACTTCAGCGTGGCAGTCGAGTGCCCTAACGATTTACCTAAACAGAACACTTAATCTACTTCTTCAAATCTTATATATTAGCTAATTTAGCATGTAAACTAAGTTGATAATCGCAGCATCGAATAAATAATATTTAATAATAACTTTTTAATATCAGATAAACGTAAAATAATGAGAATTGCATTTCAACTAAAAAGTAACGAAATTAACTTAACAAGCGGTGATATGATTATAAATGAGGATTGCAAGTTCTAAAATTAATATACCTTTTGGCAAATTTATTAAATAGCATGATTATTGATGGTCATACTTGTGACAATATATAAAAATTGTAAGTTTTTTTAAACAAAAATTGCACTATAAAATAAATAATATTACAAAATAGTTTGCATAAATTTTTGCGATGATTTTTATGTAATATTTCAAAAATGTTACGGTAGAATTTCACAGAATATATCTGAAATATTTCTGAAATATTTCAGAAATATTACATGAATTCTTAAAATGTTCACCAAATCTTACGTGCAATATTTTTGTAACATTACATAACTATTTCATGAAATATTTAACGAAATAATAATCTTATATTATTATGAAATATTTTGTCAAATATTACTGAAAAATTTCAATAATATTGCGAGAAAGTTTGTAAATTTTTGTTTTAGTTACATGTAATATTGCAGCAATATTGCAGCAATATTGCAAAAATATTTCATAAAATTTTACAAAAAATATGAAGCAATTATTTCGTGAAATATTTCATGATATATTTCGCAAATATTTCTCAAATATTTCATAAAAAGTAATTTTAGTCAAAATTTTTATATTTTAGAAATATTTCACAAATATTTTGGAAATATTACATTGAAATATTTCATGATATCATTTTATACAAATCTTTCATGCTGTGTGGGACCCACCCCTATAATTGACACTCCACCCGTATAATTGACACTCCACCCGTATAGTTGACATTCCACCCGTATAATTGACACTTTACCCGTATAATTGACACTCCACCCGTATAACTGACAGCTCACCCTTATAAATTCTCATCTTTAATTTTGGTCCGGAAATTGCTGGATCCTCTTATTTAATGAAAAATGAGTTTCTTAATATTCAAGGTCGCCTATAAAAAGCAGCCCCCCCCCCCCCTCCAAATAAGTTCAAAAAATCAAGTTTTGAAACATTCGAAATTACACATGAGATTTTGTACAAAATTTGGAAAACGTTACACGAGACGACGATTTATTCTTTCACTGATACCAAACGTAAACAACTCATTGTGCCGTGCGCTAAAAGAATTCGCATTACCCCATGCTCAATAGCTTGCGGGAAAAAAGCACATTGCGCAAAAATTCGTGTGCACGAACTTTGCAAAACTTTTTTGGTAAAGTGTACGATACGAGTACATAAAGTGTAGGTCGCTCCCGCTCGAGCAAAGCAATAAATAATATACTATTATGTAATTGAACATTTTTCTAAAAAGAAAAATGCGAATATTTAAATCAAAGAATGAGGTAATTGTCCCATGTAATTATCTTCCACTATAGCAGAAAAGGAGGAAGCTAAGTGCCAATGACTTGGCAGCGGTTTTTAGGTAAAACATTTACGAATTTTCATCTGAATTCGTATAACGGAGGTCATAAACTCTGTAAGTTTGGGATTCAATATACTGACCATAACTAATTGATTGAAGGGTGTAACACCCCACACCAGCTCCGCAGGGTTTTCAACTTAAAACTATAAAAAACTAAAGTCTCGCGACTTGCTTTTTAGAGAAATTGCACGCAAATGAGCGTACTCTCCCACTTTTCTCACCGACGCTCCGGGCCACAGCTGATCAGCCAGCTGCAAGCAACAACAGCAGCGCCATCAGGCAGTAGCGGCGGCAGCGGGAGTCATCACGCGGCAGCGGCAGCAGCGAGCGCGATATAGCTATACTCAGCGGCAGCAGCGAGCGCGTATATCTATACATGTAGCGCAGCGAGCGGTGCGGCGTGCACAGCGTGAGAGTGGAAAGATGACGTAGCGGCGGCGCGGCGCGCGCATCTCTGTATCCTTGTATGAATGGTTTTTGTATATAGGTGTGAATGTGTGTGTATATATTTGTGCGTAAGCGTTTTTTCGGTGGCTCGAGTCCCGCTCTCTTCGTAGCCTTTATAAGGACCTGCGCGGCCTATGGCCAGTCACTAGCTCCAGCGCAATTATCAGCGCACTAGTCCTACCAAGAGCAACCATAAAGCCTTGGTAGTAAAAAGACTTAGAATATTTTCTCACTTTTGAAGGACTTATAAAATTTTCTAGTCAAGCAAAGATATCGCAATTTAAGCGTATCAGTCTTAGACTTAGAAGAATTTCAGTTCCTTTCAAAAGACTTAGAGAAATTTTCGAATATTCTTATACTTATAAAAATTATCTAGTCAAGCAGGATATCGCAATTTAACGCGTATCTGTCTTAGACGTACATCAATTTCTCTAATTATCAAACATTTGTAAAACTTCGAATCATCAGATAACGCAAATAAAGCGTATCTTATATTTTCATTTGTAAAAATCAAAAGCGGATTTACTATTTAATTTCATTTTGTGACATTGAATATATGCAATAATCAAGGCAATATTCTCAATCCTATTTGAATATATTGATGTGGTTAAAATCGTAGTCTTATTATTGTGTTAATTTCCACTACCTCGTATCCCGGACCTGACTAAATTATCTTAGTACTAAATAAAATCATTCTAGTTAGTCTGCTGTCAGAAAGACGATGCAGACTAGTAAACATTCACTGCTTTTCTCTAGAAAAACCATTTAATTACATATTTTTTGCATAAATCTACATAACTACAGGACCGAGAAAAGTCGTGACCGTTTCAAGGGATTCACAATCAGTGGCAATATCTTTTGTTGGTGTTGCACTTGAACCGCCGCTACGTCAACTTCGTTGCCAGTGAAGAGGACATTCGCATTCTGAATATATGAATGTATGATGAATGTGTGTATATTTATGTGTGTGTGTGTGTGTGTGTGTGTGTGTGTTTGTCTGTTTGTGTGCGCGCGCGTGTGTGTGTGTGTGTCTGTTTGTGTGCGTGTGTGTGCGTGTGTGTGCGTTTATGAATGGATATTAACGTTGTCCTACATGCACCGAAACTACGCTAATGCACGCATCTAATGTATACGTACAATATAAGCGTATCAATAATTCTTTTACGCTTCAAGGCAGAAAAGTATCAGCCCTTGGACGGAAAAGTAAGCCCTTGAGCGCAAAAAAGCTACTTTTCGCACTCTTTTACTTGCACTCCATGTCTGCACCATGGGAGGGAATAAGGCGACCCAACGAGTGGGATTACCCTCCTTGCTTCACTCGAGTGACAACTTTCACACTAGTTTGTAAACGCTTTCTTTTCACTCTTAAGAGGATGTCGTAGCTAAAAATAAATAATAAGTAATAATAACACATAACTTTTTAAATAAAGCTTGCAATTAAAAATCGAGTCTGTAGCGCTGTATATTGCTAAGTTTAATAAATCGTTCTACCAAAGGAAATTTCGATCGGACTTTTTGTTTTTCTGAAAGTTGGGAAATACGAAGTACCCCGTGGCGGATTTGATTTGCGAAGCTTTAGCGTCGACATTCCCTTAATATACAATATACTATGTTGCAAGTGATATGAGTTATTTACTAATCTTCTGAGTAATGTAAGTATACTGTTATAGAATCAGAAGCAGTATCTCTTATGATTTTGATTATAATCCGATTTACATTTTGTTCATATTGTACGTCAGTATAAGGGTATTACTTCGTGTACTTTAGTAATGGTGAATACAAAGCGAACCTGACGTATTCCGGCTCTTTTTCTTGGACGTTGCATATTCGATGCAGGTTGTCCAAGAGGACGATCCTGTCTTGCATGTTCCTCAAATTCACCTACAACTATTTCACGAAATCGATCTTCCTGCAGCCATTAAGTATATGCATTAGGAGAAAATTTTAAATCATCCACGAGTAATAGAGTCAGCATATATGACATGACGAGAACAAAGGTCGCGAACTAACATTTTATGTGTAAAAATATATTCAACATTAATAATTTTGATGCTAATACTCGTATTTATGAGTTTACACATCATTCGTTATTTGCGAATAGGTCAGATTTTATGTGGGCTAAGGTTTCGAAAGCATAAATCATCATGCAGTGAAATTGACAAGTTAATTACCCTAGTCAACTGCTTTTCATTCGTATTGTATTATAGTTTTATTGCTGATAACAAAGATTAATCCTTCCGAAACGTTAGCACATTTAAAATGAGTATTATATCCTTCTAGAGATTGTTACCGGCTGCCATTATTAGAATTTTGTATTCGAAATACTAACCATATGTACATCAACTTGTAACACCCCACACCGCTCCGCAGAGTCATCAATAAAAAAACACTACAAAAAATTAAAGTCTCGCGACTTGTTTTTTAGAAAAAGCACGCAAAAATAAGCGTACTCTCCCACTCTTGCAAGAGCTACGGGCCACAGCTGAGCAGCCAGCCAACAACAACAGCAGCGCCATCAGGCAGTAGCGGCGACAGCGGGACCTACGACGCGGCAGCAGCAGCAGCAAACACGATATAGATATACACAGCGGCAGCAGCGAGCACGTATATCTATATATACAGCGTAGCGAGCGGTGCGGCGTGCACAGTGTGAGAGTGGGAGCTACGACGCAGCAGCGGCGCGGCGCGCGCAGCTCCGTACGCTTGTGTGAATGGGTTTTGTACATAGGTGTGAATGTGAGTGTGATATTTTTATGTAAGCGTTTTTTCGGCGGTGCGATCCCCGCTCTCTCCGCAGCCTTTATAAGGACCCTCGCGGCCTAGAGCCAGTCACTAGCTCCAGCGCAATTATCAGCGCACTAGTCCTACCAAGAGCAACCATAAAGCCTTGGTAGTAAAAAGACCTAGCTCCAGCGCAATTATCAGCGCACTAGTCCTACCAAGAGCAACCATAAAGCCTTGGTAGTAAAAAGACCTAGCTCCAGCGCAATTATCAGCGCACTAGTCCTACCAAGAGCAACCATAAAGCCTTGGTAGTAAAAAGACCTAGCTCCAGCGCAATTATCAGCGCACTAGTCCTACCAAGAGCAACCATAAAGCCTTGGTAGTAAAAAGACCTAGCTCCAGCGCAATTATCAGCGCACTAGTCCTACCAAGAGCAACCATAAAGCCTTGGTAGTAAAAAGACCTAGCTCCAGCGCAATTATCAGCGCACTAGTCCTACCAAGAGCAACCATAAAGCCTTGGTAGTAAAAAGACCTAGCTCCAGCGCAATTATCAGCGCACTAGTCCTACCAAGAGCAACCATAAAGCCTTGGTAGTAAAAAGACCTAGCTCCAGCGCAATTATCAGCGCACTAGTCCTACCAAGAGCAACCATAAAGCCTTGGTAGTAAAAAGACCTAGCTCCAGCGCAACTTAAGCGAGGACTAGTCCTACCAAGAGCAACTATTACGCCTTGGTAGATAAACTTAGAATATTTTCTCACTTTTGAAGGACTTATACAATTTTCTAGTCAAGCAAAGATATCGCAAGTTAAGCGTATCAGTCTTGGACTTAGAAAAATTTCAGTTCCTTTCAAAAGACTTAGAGAAATTTTCGAATATTCTTATATTTGTTAAATTATCTAGTCAGGCAAGATAACGCAATTTAACGCGTATCTGCTTTAGACTCTAATAGAAAATTCGTTTATTACCACACACTTGTAACTTTCGAAATAAACAGATAACGCAAAGTTAAGCGTATCTGCGTAAACTATCCTATGTCAAAATAAGACTTCGATCACCGATATATATATATATATATATATATATATATATATATATATATATACGTTTGTAAAAATCAAAAAGAGAGATATTTATTTAATTTTGTGATAGAAAATATATGCAACATTACACGCAATATTTTCGCATTTAATATCTTATTGAATATATTTATTTTTGTTAAAATGAACTAAAGTTTATTATTGTGATGAATACACTCCACTACCTCGTATCCCGGACCTGTAATATATTTATTATTATATTTATTTAATTTATTAATGATATTTAAAATCATAATAAAATCACTTTATTTGGCCTGCCGTCACAATTACGACGCAGAGCAGTAAATGTGCACGACTTTTATAAATAAAAATCAATAACTTTTATTTCAATAGAAGCACCCAGGACCAAGAAAAGTCGTGACCGTTTCAATTTCGATCCTGCCAGGATACGAGGTTTTAAAGTGGAATACATTATAATAAGTCAAAATAAAATCTTCCTGAATATACTCGATACAGTCCACACAATCATAACACAAAAATAGATTTGCATTTATTAAGCAATCTAGTCAGACGTGCAATTTATGCAGTCACCTCTCTATATTACAATCAAACAAAAACAAACCCTGACAAACAAAATGGCAGAAGCCCAAACAAACATCTTCTCGAGCACGCACAGACAGAGTGCAATACACTCTCGGGTTGTCTCTGCAGCTGCTCTAAAAGAACAACTAAACATTTCTTTGGCATTAAATACGCAGAGTGATGACGCGAATCAAACAATGATCGACGATCCATCTAAAAATATACAATGGATTCAGGCTGCTCATGAGGCAATAGATCACTTATTAGAACGATCTGAGGAAATTACCGAGACATTAGAAAATTTAGAAAAAAATTCATCTGATTTATCTGAAAGGTTTGATAGAAATGATCAAAGATACGAAGTATTACATGAGGATTATATTAGAATCAAATCTAAATTAAATGAATTCGAAGTAGCTTTATCAAATAGAATTACTAATAATGACTTAAAGGCCTTGGAAGATAGAATCATGCAAGCAATCGATGAAAGGATACGGGCGGTAGAACCTCAAATCCAGCTGCATACGGACGAAACATCACTCGATGATATTCGGTCTACTTGTTCAAATCTTATAAGGCAGATAACCCCACAGATTAAAGAATTAGTTCAAATAGAGTCCGCATCCATAACTAAAAATATAGATCAAAAAATAGAATTTACGAACAAATCAGTCTATGACAAGTTAACGTCTTTAACAAACGCAAATTCAAATTTGTTAAAAGCACTCAAGACTAATGAACAACAACTGAGATCACTTGTGATTGACCATCAAAAATTCTCAGACGCTTTGTTAATAACTGACCAAAATTTAAGTACAGTAAAATCAGACATTACAGATTCAAAGAAAATGTTGTCAGAACAACTAGAGCAATTGACAAATAAGATTCGAACATTTCGAAACTCCTCGTTGAACGCTAGTTTAGGTGATAGTTCTTTTTCGCTGGTATCTAACGGTCCAAAATTAAAGCCACCAACCTTTAAAGCAGACGGAAAAGACAAACCCATGCGATATTTAAGAGAAATGAAGAAGTACCTTGAGGTATTAGACTTAGAATCAAATAAAATGATCCTAATTATTGGTCAGTCATTAGAAAATACAGCCTCAGGATGGTTCGATATCGCGCAAAATTCTATCAAGTCCATATCAGATTTTGAGAAAAAATTCAAAGCAAGGTTCTGGAATGAAGATATCCAAGACGAGTGGGCGCGTAAAGTTGAATACAATCATTATAATAGTGGCACAAAATACTCTCGTCTTGAGTATGCTACTTATATATGGGGGTTCGCGCAAGATCTCGAACGAAACTTTACAGAATCAGAGTTAGTCCGAAAGATATCCAATCACTTTGATTGGGATATTAAATATACAGTAAGATCACAGGGGATTGAAACACAAGAGAAATTCTTTGAATTATTAGCTCTAAAAGATAGTGGCCCAGATCAAAGAAGATCCACATTTAGACCATCCCAAGATCAAACACAAAATCCCGAAAAGTCACCTACCAATAATCCTTGGAATAAAAACAAGCCTAATTTCCAAAACAAGGGTAACCTTCAGAAACAAGGACAACAAGTCCAAACGTTAAACGTAATTGAAACTAAAAAACCTCAAGCAACAAATACTTTGTCAAAAGACACGGGAACCATACCCAAAACCACTATATCGAAAAATTCATCAAGTTCCTCTTCCTTGGATGACGATTTAAATTTATGTCTAAAAGACACTTGGGGCCTACCAAAAAACCAATAAAAGTTGTTTCTTGTGCCTCGGAAAAACTATTAAAACAAAGCTTACATAGACAAGAAACAACTACACCACCACCAATTCCAATTTTCACAATTTTCAATAATCCACGAGAGGATTTACTGTACGAATCAGATTCGGATAATGAGGCTCATACAAATAAAAGTTGTATTTGTCCGGAAATTAATATTCAAATCAATGAAATTCCAGTAAAAGCTTTAATTGACACCGGTAGCCAAATAACATGCATTTCTGAAAACTTTTACAATACAAATTTACAAAAATTTAAAAACAATGTGACTTTACCGATCGTTGGTACTATAATCAGAGGAGCGACGGGATTAAAATCGACTCGATTAAATAAACAAATGATGTGCCCTACACAAATCGGTACTTACACTAAAGACTTGATTTTCCTTATTATTCCAAAACTAATTCGAGATTGTATTATCGGAATTGATTCAATCAAAGAGCTTGGGTTTCTCATAGATACAAAATATGATGAAATTACAATTCGTATAGAAAATACTATTGAAAAAATATCGTATAAAAATGAGGATTTATTAGAATCAAAAATGGATCACCGTTATATAGAAATTATCGAGGAAGATACAACCAATGATGTTGATTTTCACTCACCCAACCGGCCAGTGCTAAATAAAGCCAGATGCCAAAAATCTTTAAATGAATTAACGAGTTCACATTGTAACCGTAATTCATCAGTCGATCCTTACGATATTTCCGATAAGGATATCGACGACAAACTAAAATTCTGTATAGCAAAAAATCCAGAAACGATCAATAAACTCCGAAATTTATTACAAAAATATCGAAAAGTTTTCTATAAGAAACCAGGTAGATTAGCGTCATACGAATACAAAATCAAAGTAAAAAATCCTGAACCATTCTTTATCCCTCCATATCCTGTAGAGACTAATATAAAAGGTAAACTCAGGGAAGAAATTGGGAGAATGTTGGATTGGAAAATCATACGTCGATCAAGTAGTAATTTTATAAGTCCGATTGTTCCGGTATTTAAAAAAGACGGGTCAATTCGTTTATGCCTAGATGCACGTAAGATAAATGAGATGTTCGAAGATGATCTCGAATCACCTCAAAATATCGAAGAACTTTTACAACAATGTTTCGGAGTAGAAGTCATGTCGAGTCTAGATTTAACGTCAAGCTTCTGGCAAATACCTCTCTGTGAAGAAAGTAAAAAATATACTGCCTTTATGTTCGAAGGAAGATTATATGAATTCGAAGTAGTTCCATTCGGTACAAAGATAAGCAGTGCGGCTTTATTACGCGGGTTATTTCACGTAACTAAAGATCTTGGTGACTCCATATTAAACTTCGTAGACGATTTCTTATGCATCTCAAAAAGTGAAAAAGATCACCTGGGGCATTTAGAAGATTTATTTCAAAGTTTAATAAAATGGAATTTCACTTTGAGTTTCAAAAAATCTGAATTTCTCAAAAAGGAAACTCGATTTTTAGGATTTATTCTCTCGACAGAAGGTATAAAACCTCAAGAGAATAAAATTGAAGCGATAAAGAATTATCCAATTCCTAAAAATCTAAAACAGTTACAAGCCTTTTTAGGGACAATCAATTTTTACGCGAAATTCGCAAAAAATCATGCACATGAATTACTTCCGTTATTGGAATTGCTAAAGAAAGAAAAACAAAAATCTTGGGAGTGGGGGGACAGTCACCAAAAAGCCTTCGAGCGAGTCAAAGAGCTCTTCGAAAAAGACGTCTGCCTTGCATATCCCGATCCTTCAAAACCATATATCCTCCGTTGTGACGCTTCGGACTTTGCAATTGCCGGTGCATTATCACAGATTGACAATAACGGGGATGAACGGGTTGTAATATATATTAGTCGAACGCTCAAAGCAGCAGAAAAAACATACTTCACAACAGAGAAGGAACTCCTCGCGGTTGTATGGAGTTTACAAAAATTAAGTACCTACTTACGATCTGCAAAAGTTTACATAAAAACTGATCATAAAGCTTTAATATTCCTATTTAAATGCAAATTTGTTGGTAACCGAATCCGTCGGTGGATTCTAGGTACACAAGACTATAATATCGTAATCGATCATGTATCGGGAAAAGAAAACGTTGTCGCAGACATGCTAAGTAGACATCCTGATTTCCACCCAGAAGATCAGAGAAAGCCGGGAGAAATCATAATTGCAGTCTTAAAAAGACAAAGTTACACTAAAGACTTGAAATTTAAATTCAAAAACTTATCAAAATTACAACATAATGACGAATATTTAGATAAATTATTTTCTAAATATTTGGAAAAGAAAGATTTGAAAAATCAATCAACATACATTATCGAAAATGATATTATCTATAAAAAGAATCAATCATGCCAATATAAGATAATGGTACCTAAAGAAATGATAGGACAACTAATTCTTGAAACACACGAAACGTACGGCCATGTAGGCGCGAGAAAAGTCGTTCGTATGTTACAAGAAGATTTTTACATTAAAAATTTACGTCATAAGGCGCAAAAATTAATTTCATTTTGCGACTCATGTCAAAGGAACAAAGTTTCCACACGACCATGTACAGCGCCAATGGAGTCGATAATACCAGAAGCGCCACACGACTTGTTATCCATAGATTTTTATGGTCCGTTACCGACCGGGCGCGGCGGTATGAAAAATATGCTTGTTACAATAGACGCATTTTCAAAATTCGTTGTGTTATACCCTATACGTAGACAAACGTGTGCCACAGCGATAAGAAAGATCTTTAATGATTATATCCTATTATATGGAAAACCAAAACGTATTTCGTGTGATCACGGATCACAATTCACTTCAAACGCCTGGATCAAAAAACTCGAAGAAGAAAATATCAATTTAATTTTTTCGTCTATTCGACACCCACAAAGTAACATCGTAGAAAGAGTTAATAAAGAGCTCGGTAGATTTTTTCGTACTTTTACTAGCGAAAAGCACACGGGCTGGGTTAGATATATTAACATTATACAAACAATTATAAATGAAACGTATCATGAAACCACAAGGTTTACTCCAATCGAACTACACATGGGATCGAAACCCAAACGTGCGTGGAAAAACTGGATTCATACGATTGAGTCCAATGACGAAACACCACTCGAACAAAAAATATGTCTAGCACGTGAACGTATCATTTCTAAAGCTCAAAAACGGGCTGAAAAATATAATTTACAAAAAAGGTCATTTTTCGTTGATTTTAAAGAAGGAGACGAAGTTCTTGTAAAATCGAATAATATTTCTGATTTGGAAGACAAAAAAATTGCTAAATTCTTTTCAATCTACGAAGGTCCTTATAAAATATTAAAAAAGATTGGCAAGACCACGTATTTATTATTTGATGAAAATAAACAAAAAGAGAAGGGAAGATTTCATATAAATGATCTAAAAGAGTATAAAAAACTTCCCAGTTAATTAAAGATATAAGTTCATTAAAAATAAATTCATTACACTTTTCCTCCCAAACCTGTACAGAAAAAATGATTATTCTGTAAAAATTCGCGTTTTTATTTCAAAACCCAGAGCTGTGTATACAATGTAAACAACACAGCTAAGACGGCCGAACATCTCGGGAATGCACGGGGGGAGGCGCAACCTGCTTCTCTCTCTCCCCCCTCTCACGCAAACCTATAGCTCGAGTCGGCGAGTTCCCCCACTTTGTGTTCGCGCCTGGTGCCAAAAAACATCATTTTTGAAAATCCTACGCCAGTGGATTCTTCGGAGCAGCTTCTCCGTATCCTTTATAAGGGCCTGCGCTGGGCTGACGTCGTCAGTTTTTCGACGGTCGCAATTGTAGCGCCTCGTAAACAAGCCATCATGGGACGCAATTTCAAGCGCTCAAGAGGCCCTTCCGTGGTTTATCCACGACGTTTAGTCAACGGGGTGGACGTTTTGGTCCAGACTGTCCCGTTTGGACAGGAGGTAAGCTACCCCGGGGACCGCGTGATAACGCCAAGGCCGGCGGAGGAGCGTGTACGCTTAGCGTACACGTGGAAGTCGCGCGGAAGGTTTATGCCTTCAGGCAAGGCCGACCAATGCGACCTTCCACCTCCGTTGCCTACACCACCATCAGCACCTGCACCGCTGACACTCTCGCAGGAGACCCTCACGCCTCCTCCTTCGCCACCATCGGCAACACCAGCAACAACAACAGCAGCCTCAAGCAGTAGCAAGCCCAAGGTCATCAGCGTCCAGGACGTGCGCCTCGACCTCTCCGCTTACCGGCTTCGCCGAAAGCTAAGCAGTTCAACATCACGCCAGCAGCGGATTGAGGCGAAGCTACACGCGCTGTTTGACGCGCCGGCCATCAACACCACCATTTACGGTTTCGGCAGCGACGAGTGGCAGAAGCAGGTGCAGATGGATTTTGAGCTTGCTTGGAGGACAATGGCGAAGGGGGAAGCGAGGTACAACAGGCGAGTAAGTGCGTTGGTCACTGCTCGAGGTAAATATATACACAGCTCTGGGTGCATGCATTTTAAGTAGCATTTTGTCTTTTTCTTTATCTCGTTATATACATATAAACATATATATATATATATACAATCATTTTTTCTCTCTGGGAGTATAGTGGACATTTTTCACTTTCCGAAAAATTTCCACTAGGGGACTATGTAACACCCCACACCGCTCCGCAGAGTCATCAATAAAAAAACACTACAAAAAATTAAAGTCTCGCGACTTGTTTTTTAGAAAAAGCACGCAAAAATAAGCGTACTCTCCCACTCTTGCAAGAGCTACGGGCCACAGCTGAGCAGCCAGCCAACAACAACAGCAGCGCCATCAGGCAGTAGCGGCGGCAGCGGGACCTACGACGCGGCAGCAGCAGCAGCAAACACGATATAGATATACACAGCGGCAGCAGCGAGCACGTATATCTATATATACAGCGTAGCGAGCGGTGCGGCGTGCACAGTGTGAGAGTGGGAGCTACGACGCAGCAGCGGCGCGGCGCGCGCAGCTCCGTACGCTTGTGTGAATGGGTTTTGTACATAGGTGTGAATGTGAGTGTGATATTTTTATGTAAGCGTTTTTTCGGCGGTGCGATCCCCGCTCTCTCCGCAGCCTTTATAAGGACCCGCGCGGCCTAGAGCCAGTCACTAGCTCCAGCGCAATTATCAGCGCACTAGTCCTACCAAGAGCAACCATAAAGCCTTGGTAGTAAAAAGACCTAGCTCCAGCGCAATTATCAGCGCACTAGTCCTACCAAGAGCAACCATAAAGCCTTGGTAGTAAAAAGACCTAGCTCCAGCGCAATTATCAGCGCACTAGTCCTACCAAGAGCAACCATAAAGCCTTGGTAGTAAAAAGACCTAGCTCCAGCGCAATTATCAGCGCACTAGTCCTACCAAGAGCAACCATAAAGCCTTGGTAGTAAAAAGACCTAGCTCCAGCGCAATTATCAGCGCACTAGTCCTACCAAGAGCAACCATAAAGCCTTGGTAGTAAAAAGACCTAGCTCCAGCGCAATTATCAGCGCACTAGTCCTACCAAGAGCAACCATAAAGCCTTGGTAGTAAAAAGACCTAGCTCCAGCGCAATTATCAGCGCACTAGTCCTACCAAGAGCAACCATAAAGCCTTGGTAGTAAAAAGACCTAGCTCCAGCGCAATTATCAGCGCACTAGTCCTACCAAGAGCAACCATAAAGCCTTGGTAGTAAAAAGACCTAGCTCCAGCGCAATTATCAGCGCACTAGTCCTTCCAAGAGCAACCATAAAGCCTTGGTAGTAAAAAGACCTAGCTCCAGCGCAACTTAAGCGAGGACTAGTCCTACCAAGAGCAACTATTACGCCTTGGTAGATAAACTTAGAATATTTTCTCACTTTTGAAGGACTTATACAATTTTCTAGTCAAGCAAAGATATCGCAAGTTAAGCGTATCAGTCTTGGACTTAGAAAAATTTCAGTTCCTTTCAAAAGACTTAGAGAAATTTTCGAATATTCTTATATTTGTTAAATTATCTAGTCAGGCAAGATAACGCAATTTAACGCGTATCTGCTTTAGACTCTAATAGAAAATTCGTTTATTACCACACACTTGTAACTTTCGAAATAAACAGATAACGCAAAGTTAAGCGTATCTGCGTAAACTATCCTATGTCAAAATAAGACTTCGATCACCGATATATATATATATATATATATATATATATATATATATATATATACGTTTGTAAAAATCAAAAAGAGAGATATTTATTTAATTTTGTGATAGAAAATATATGCAACATTACACGCAATATTTTCGCATTTAATATCTTATTGAATATATTTATTTTTGTTAAAATGAACTAAAGTTTATTATTGTGATGAATACACTCCACTACCTCGTATCCCGGACCTGTAATATATTTATTATTATATTTATTTAATTTATTAATGATATTTAAAATCATAATAAAATCACTTTATTTGGCCTGCCGTCACAATTACGACGCAGAGCAGTAAATGTGCACGACTTTTATGAATAAAAATCAATAACTTTTATTTCAATAGAAGCACCCAGGACCAAGAAAAGTCGTGACCGTTTCAAACTGCTGCATTGATTGGCACAATTGGGGCTTGAGGTGGTGCATCATCGTTACCTCCGCGGGGAACATTGACATTATGAATAATTAAAGAATTTGATTTTTTTTCTTCAGAAAAGTTAGCACATTTGAAATGAGTATTATTTCTTTCTAGAGATTTTTATCGGCTGCCATTATTAAAATTTTATATTCAAAATACTAACCATCTGTACATCAACTGCTGCATTGATTGGCACAATTGGGGCTTGAGGTGGTGCATCATCGTTACCTCCACGGGGAACATTGACATTCTGAATAATTAAAGAATTTATTATTTTTGACAAGAATTATAACTCTTCAACATTATTTACGTTTGATGTATAATAACTTGATGCCTAAGCAATGAATTTAGACTTGGTATAGAAGAACGATCATGGGTTAAATTAAAGGGACTAAAACTTTAGGGACAGGTAGAGTGCATTATAGATTTCTCCTATGCAGTTCTGGGGGGCATCTATAGTGTAGTACAGGCTCTACGTGTATTTCAAAGTGGGACTTCTGCGCTAATACAGGCCGCGCTTCTATACCAAGTCTATATTCGTTGGCCTGGGTGGAAAAAGGTTTATCTCGGCTGCGGCTTTAAAAACATCATATCTCGGCCACGTTTTGAAGAAGGCCTTATCTCATCCGCGGTTTGAAGAAGACCCTATCTCTGCTGCGGATTTAAGAACGTCCTATATCGGTGGGAGCTTATATTTAAGACTATTATGCAATGCTATCTCAGATGCAATTGATTTTCTGCAATTTTGTTGTCTTTCCTGTGTGCTTTTAAAATGTTTCTTGTCTATCATAACAAAATTGTAGAAAATTAAACGCATTTATTAGGATTGAAATCACATAGGCTCGCACTGCTATAGAGCGTTTTTGTAAGCACCGCCGGTATACTAGTATAATGGCCCAAATTTTATTATCGCGCGAACCTGCAGCAACTCGTGTCGTCGGTGACCCAGCAATCTCCTATCCTCAACCTGGTCGTGATGGTGTTCGGGTATCATACGTGCCTTTGGTATTACGGATTTTTTTTGTGTTTGATATAAGAATAAAATAGTATATTGTGCACCAAGGGGGAGAAGGAGGCCTTTTGCTTTCGCGCGTAAGTTTGTAGTAGGGGGCGAAAGCGCGTGCGCATGAAAGCAAGTGCACATAGCAAGCCGAAGCCGAGTACTGCAAACACACAAGGGAGTAGAAGGCCTCCTCTCCCATGGAGTATACCATTCTTTTTATCACACATATCTGATTTTCGCGTTTTAACTTAAAAATAGGGACTGATTGTCGTCGGTTTTCGACTGGACACAACTCACTTGTTGGATCAGGAAATACGTAACTCATAACAAATATTAATTAAAAAACAAATAGGTATTGATAAACAAGATTCACGCAATGTCAAAGAAGCGGGAGTTCAAACTCTTTTGCTCTCGCAAAAAATAATCCGCGGGATTGAAAACTCCCAGGAAATTTTTTTCTCCCGTCGTTGGAAAAACGACAACTTCAACCTCTAATTTTAGTCAAAACAAGGCGGAAATCATGCATGTGTGGTAAAAATTGAATAAATAAAGTTTTTATATATAATACGTGCAAAGAAGACCGGCGATAGCTCCGTGGTAAACCACCTGCCTCCCGGTCAAGGGGTCGTGGGTTCGAGCCCCCATCAGGGCGATCAGTTTTTTCAGATCCGATGGAAATCTTACTCACGACACCGGGTTTGAGAAAGGCGTCGGTGTGATGAGCCTACCCTGGAAACTTTCGAACGCTAAAATTCATCTAGAAACACAACACGATACGTTGTGAGGCCATGAACTTTCGAGTTCGAAAAAGCCACCCATTTTTTTTTTTTTTTTTAATACGTGCAAAGAAGGTATTTTTTGGCGCCTATAAAGTGTAGCGAAAATAGTTTTGCGAGCGTCAGAAATAAAAAGCTCTCTCTCTCTCTCTCTCTCTCTCTCTCTCTCTCTCTCTCTCTCTCTCTCTCTCTCTCTCTCTCTCTCCTATTGTTTACTTTTGCGTAATTTCTTTTATAAAACTACAAAATCAAAAAATTTTGAAAAATTTTAAGACAACTTGCAAGAACACTATTCTCGATTTCACTTTGTAGCAATAAAAAAAGTTCTTTTCATTCTTTTTAATGCTTTATATAAAAAATTCGATGATCAACAAGGGGCGAGGGGGCATTATAAGACTTGGATGATCATTTGAGCATTTTTTATAAAGATTAGACAATAGTATATTGTGTACCAAGGGCGTAAAGTGGGATTTTTTAGATCGAATGTGGAGTCAAAAAGCCCACTTAGCCCTTGGTGCACACCATATTTTTTGTGACGCATGTATTGATTTTCGCGTTTTTCATGGCTATAAAGCGGGAGTAAATAAGCCTTTTTTTACACGGCCACTGCACACCTGTAATTATTTAGAAAATACGACTCAGAAACTAAAAATTTGCATTTTCAAACAAAATTTTGCCCGCTTCTGAACGTGTTTTGCCCGCTCCTGACTTTTTTTGCCCGCTGCTTACTTTTTTGCCCGCTGCCAACTTTTTTTCCCGCCGGTAAAAAAATGCTACTTTACGCCCGCTTAATAGCTACGAAAAACGCGAAAATCGTGCATGTGTTACAAAATAGTATATTGTATGCCAAGGGCGTAAAGTGGGCTTTTTTAGGCCGAGTGTGGAGTTTGCAGTACGAGTCAAGGCGAGTTAGCCCGAGCCGAAGGCAAGGGTGTTTACGAGCCGCAGACGATAACGCATAACGGTTGTGAGAGTTGTTAAATACAAAGATCTCTGAAAATGACTATACAAAATACATTTGAGATTGAGGATTTTCAAGAAATTTCATTCGGGCTTTAAGATTTGCCTACAATGTTTCCGCTCTTGTTCCAAATCCCACTGTCTAGATTCTTCCTAATTATACGTCAAATGTCACAAATTGAACACGCCCTATACCTAAAAAGTCTTCTTGCACGAGATTTATAGGTAGCTGGTGAAATTGATTAATCGCAGCTTCTTCCTGTGCTTCATTTATCCTGACTTTATTTCCGAAATTAACTGCAAAATGTTCATTTGTTTAAGATCTACCAAATCAAAGGGAGGGCACACGAAATATTTTATGAAGATTATGATACAAGATGCGCAGATATTGTTAAATGGCAAAGAATGGCGGAAAACGCTTTATAAACAGTGCAGTCTTTTTTATTTTTCATCCAATTTCGACGAACCAAGGCTTATATTGTTTCTTAGGAAATTCCAAGAAGTGATAGCACTTATAAGTTAAATACAAATTACAATTATTTCAGAAAACTTAAAAGATTGATTTAAGGGGGAACTCCACTGATTTTTGTTCAAAAACTCGAAAAAATTTTTATTATATATTTTAGTTGCTTATAGTTTTATGAACATTTTGAAACCAACCCGATGTAAAAACTTAAAGTTATACGAATGTTATGGGAAGTTGAGTAAAATATTTTACATTAGATAGCATACAAAAATAAAACTTTAAACGCGTTTTTCTCGTAACTTGTTCGTTTGACTTTAAAAAGTTCCTTGCGCAAGGCATTTCTATTAATCCTTTTGAAAATTTTTAAGCGTATTCTTTAGAACATTTGGAACAAAACTTAATATTTTAAGTTAAGGTATCTGTTTTAGAAAAATTTGTTTTATTATAAATATTAGTAAATTATAGGGTTTTTTCATAGATTTAGTTGTTTAATAAATTCTTGATTTATTACAGATGAACTATGAGAGTTCCCGTAATAAAAAATATTAACTTTTGTTAAGTATGGGTCAAAATGTATGTCCAAATTTTTTGGATTAATTTAGTCGAAGCCCTGTGCGCAAGCAACTTTTTCAAAAACCTTTAATTTTAATGATTATTTTTGGTTTATATATCATAACTTGAGTATATGTGTATAAAAATGGCCCAAAATTGCTATGTAACCTTCTTTTATCACCACAATCAAACCCCTAAAATCTGACAATGGATGGGGCAAAAGGTAAGAAAAATTAAAAATCAGTGGAGTTCCACCTTAAATATTCTAGGGATGTGCGAGTCAAACTCGAACTTTTGTTGTTTTAATTGCAAAATAAGTGTGGGATGATATAAATCTACTTAAACACCGTGACTGTCGAGGTTTTATACATATCTAACGGATAGTATGATTTTTTTCTTGTTTCTTAACCGTGATATGTTACTTAAAGCTTCAAGTACTTTTTCGAGCTTTTTTTCGAGTGTTTCCCTGAAAAATATATTCCGAATCGAGATAATCTGTTTAATTAGTATGTTAAGTTAACATCTAAACACTTATAATGTATTATTATATCTTTGTTTAAATTAAATATATGCACTATAATGTCATAAGTCCGGCGATGGCTCCGTGGTAAACCACCTGCCTCCCGGTCAAGGGGTCATGGGTTCGAGCCCCCATCAGCGCGATCAGTTTTTTCAGATCCGATGGAAATCTTAGTCACGTCACCGGGTTTGAGAAAGGCGTAGGTGTGATGAGCCTACCCTGGAAACTTTCGAACCCTAAAATTCATCTAGAAACACAACACGATACGTTGTGAGGCCATGAACTTTCAAGTTCGAAATAGCCAGCATTTTTTTTTTTTTTTAATAACGCAATATAAAACTCGACTTTTGACTCGTACATCTCTAAAATATTCGTAATTTGCTCTTAACCTATAAATGCTATAATTCAGATTCCATCGATAACTCCATCTGGCATTTCATTTCTAAGAAATAAAATAAGCCTTCGTTCGTCGAAATCGGAAGAAAAATAAATATTGCGTTTTCTGTCCTGTTTTTCAATTATAATTGTGTATTTTGTATCACAATCTTCATAATATGTATTAAGTTACTTACAGTTTGGTAAAAAGGCACTCCTTCTTTGCCTGGCTATTAAATCAAGATATTCTCGTACGCTCATCCTAAATAACAATATATATATATATATATATATACACACATTATATAAACATTTTGGCGATACTCCTCTCGCACTCCCCACACTCCCTCCACAGCTTTACAGCTTTTACAGATTTATATAACAGTACTGACAGATTTCCACAGATCCTGAATATGTACTGAAAAGAGAATAAAATTACCTATCCTATCTTTATACCGTGGAGAATTTAGTTCACCGTTAATCAAGGGGCGCGGTAGCGCCCCGATGTCAGGTATAAGTTTTATACACCGTGCCGACGGGAAGCACCGCGACCTATTATACTTTTAATTTGCTTTTTAACCTAAATGCGTTTTATTATCTCCAATGATTTCTCGTTTTATACGTCTTTTATGCGTAGATTGAGTAATGTATCTTGAAGATTTTAATGAGATCTTTCTAATGAACAATACAAGAATATGTCAAAAAATTGATAGGTTATAAGGTTATAATAACTGTAAGTTGACACCCTTTTGATTACGACTACGCCGCGAATAAATAATTTCCAGAGCATCGTCTCATTTTGGAGTCCACCTACGCACTTGGATTCGTTCAAGTTCGAGTTGGATATTTTGCTTTCTGCTGCTGTGCCACTTGGAATCAGCAAGTTGTTTTGATTTTCAGATACAGTTTTTCGGATAGTATTTAAGTTCTAGTGCATAATTGGTGTTGTATTTCCATTTCAAGTATCGAGGCTGCGGAAGTGGTATAATCGACGACAGTCGAAATATTATACAAAGAAGATACTTGTGCCACCGCTAGTGCATCGCACGTCAAGATTATTGTGTCCGAGCGCCGAGCGTCTGTCAGAACAACTCTAGCACTGTAGCATGGATCGCTAGTGATCGCCAGTGACAGACACGACGTGTAAATTTTGGATGCCGAGCTAAGTATAGATAGAGCAGCGTGCTGGATCAGGGATCATCCTGGGACCCTTCGCTCGTATCGATTGACTGGAGAGGGCACCGACCAATCGCTCTATAGAATTTGCAAGAGCGAGATCGGCAGTGGTACAGCGCTTGAACTTGGCGACAACGACGACCCCGTTGGCTACAATGCCTATACATATATGTACCCCGATCCTCTTCCCCCATAACCTCATTTACTTATTCCTTCAAAACGTGCTGAAGATGGCAACTCCGAGTTCTTAACATTCCGTTACAGCAACTCTTATCTTAACCTGAGCGAGGCCGCCTCGATCATGGTCAACCTGAACTTGGTCATATGCCTCACATGTCATCGGTGCAGCCGACCTTGCCGCAGCCACTTTAACGGACGCAGCAAGCAACATCTCGACTTCGCACTCTAGGTCGAGTCCAAAGAGAATCAGATGGAACAACAGTTATATATAGCGGCTCCTGGGCGAAGAGGCCCGAGAATGCGTTTGCAGCGGGGCCTCGAGCAGGGCGCGATTGCGACAACGATACCATCGAGTTTGAGCGCGAGGAGGAGGTAGACGTTAACGAGAAGCCGACGCTTCCCCAGGAGATCGGCAGTGCCGGGGACCGTTCAGTCTTAAGCTCACTTAATTAAGATCGTCAACGAAACACAGCAGCGTACTCAGGACTCAGGACCCCTGGCTCACATCGATAAATTTAAAACTATAGGCACCGGCAAATCGTTTCATGACTTGCTGGACTGCGACATAGAGAGCGAGTCGACAGCGTGCATGCAGCGTGATCCGCGGATAATCAAAGCTCGACTGTAACTTCACCAAGTTTTCGCTACTGTAGTTCGACAATGATCCGTAGGCTACAGTTATAACCTCAACGACCATTTTGGCTTGCACCAGAGCCATACACAATTAAGACAACAGATATTGCTCTAGTCAGTAAGATCTCGTTTGCTTTTCTGGTCTTTCACAGCCCGAGAACGAGTTTGAGAAATGCGACTATGACAATGATCTCACTAAGTCCCGAGGACGAAGAAAATGACGAGGACGTCGAGGATGATGAACGAGCACTTGCATGGATCGCCGCAGACATGACGTGTGAATTTTGTATGAAGATGCAGAACAGCCACACAAGAGCGCTGGATCATAACGATGGACTAGACACTGAGCATCGACAAATCGCACTATCAGAACATATGCTGGACTGCGACATCAAGAGCGAGACTGATATAGTGTGATCGGCGGTCACTCTAAGCTCGTCTTGAACTTCACGAGCTTTAGCTTTAGCTCTTTACTTGTCCTTGACGACGAACCCGTCGGTCAGTCAATGTTGTGATTTCGGTGCGAGTAGACGTGTATACATTACGCTCCGCACACGGGTAAATCCAAGAAACGTCGACAACGCAAACAGGGCTTGGCCCTAAAATTTCAACACCTTATAAAAGCTAATCACGAACGAACGTGATTATGGCTTCCTTACCATCAAGCCAAACACAAACCAAAGTGATACCAACCTTTATTGTTAAAAATCCACCTACCTCAAGTTATTCTGCAACAGCTGAAAATCTAGTTTTTCCTAAAAGAGACCAAGGTCTCATACTAGACTGTTCTGGAGAACTAAGCCTTGCCGAATACACGTGTGCAGTGGGTGACATTGTAAATCCTAAAAATGTGTTATTTGCATCGAGAATATCAAATAATCGTGCATGTCTGTATCTATCCAGCAAGAACCTAGTCGACAATATCACTAATCAACACGAACATATCCAAATAGGACAAGAAAAGGTAAACATCAGACCCATGGTAACAGAAAACAAACGGATCATCCTCTCCAACGTGCCTCCAAATATACCCAATAGTGCATTAGAAAGCATCCTCGACCAGATAAATGTCAAAAAAGCATCACCAGTCTCACTACTCAAGGCAGCTATCAACAAGGAGGGCTATAGCCACGTATCCAGCTTTCGAAGGCAAGTTTATGTGAAACCCGATGAAATCGATAAAATTCCGGAAATGTTTAAAATTGTTTATGACGAGGTTAACTATTATATATACGCCGGTACAGATACGTTAAAATGTTTCAACTGTAAAATTGAAGGCCACCTGGCCAAAAACTGTCCCGACACAGTCAATAGAGCAGCAAATATAAATAGTCAAAATCAGCCATTGGTACAAACACCAAACACAGCTACACTCCTGGAACTCGTTAATCCGGCTATCAATAACTCAAACGCGACCTTCGATAATACTACAATGATCAACCCACAGACACACGACAACACTCAAATACCTATAGAGGCCCAATCTTTAACGAATATTTTTCCCCCAAGCTCTAATAATATAGAAAATAAAAGAGGTCACTCGCAAATTAGCACTACAGACTCGCAGAGCTCCATAGCAGACGCGGTGGAATTCCAGCTAGCTAAATCATCCAAACGTAATCATAAAAAGAATAAAACAGAACAACCAGAAAAGGTATCACCCACTAAAAATTCTGAAAACGTTACTATTGAAGACCCCGAAGATAATCTTGATAAACAATTAGTTTCTATAAAAAATTACTTAAATAGTGGTAACACCTTGCTCAATTATATCCAATTTAAAAGTTTACTAGAAAACACACAAAAAACTAAAAAACCTATAGAGATAATCTTAAACTACACAAGAGACTTAGAAGGATTTAAAAAATTTATTAAAACTGATGTTTACCCTAACGTAAGAAATAGTTACATCAAAGGTCGCTGCACGAGACTAATAAATAGTATAAACAAACCAAACGATAAATTCACTCCACAGTCTACCCCAGTAAATTCAGACTCTGAGTAAATAATAACCCCTATAAATAAAAATGGCTAATTTAATGCAGTGGAACTTAAATAGATACAAGAACCAATATGAACAACTTCAAGAACTTATAATCAGAGAAAAGTTAAGTATCATTTGCTTACAAGAAACAAATTTAAAGGAAAATCAAACGATTAAAATGAAAAACTACAATAGCTACAACAAAATTCGCGTTGACTGTCTAGCGGCTAGTGGCGGAGTGAGTATTTTAGTAAAAGACTCACTATATAGTGAAGAACTAAACATAAACACTATAATAGAAGCAATCGCGGTCAAAATAATGGTAAATAATAAAATTATAACCGTGTGCAATGTCTACCTTAGTAACAAATATGAACTAAATATGAATGAATTAAACAATCTAGTTTTGCAATTACCGCAACCTTTCCTACTTCTAGGGGATTTCAATAGCCACAATACGCTATGGGGTTCACATAAAATAGACAATAGGGGCAAAATTATAGAAGACTTACTTTCAGAAAATAATCTAATACTGCTGAACGGTACAGATCCTATGCATTTCAGTGTGGCCACAGGAAAAACAAGTGTGATCGACCTTACACTCTGCAATAGCGGACTGGCAACCATCCTAGAGTGGCGCGCACTCGATTATCTTTACAGCAGCGACCACTATCCTATAATAGTCTCAATTGATCAATCGGTTAACCCTTCTAACTCGCACACACCAAGATGGAAATTCTTCAAGGCCGATTGGAACAAATACAAAGGAATTATTGACTCCGAAATAATTAATATAAATGAGCACATTGATAAAAACCTCTTAGAAAATAAAACCGATATCGACCTCCTAATAAATCAATTTAATGAATTAATTATAAAAGCAGCAAATGAATCCATTCCAAAAACCAGCGGGAAAAAGCAAAAACGAAACTCTATTTGGTGGAACACAGAGTGCGAAACCGCGATCAAAAACGCAAAGAAAGCATTAAATCGATATAAAAGAATAAAAACCGATGAAAATAAAATCGAATATAAAAGACTCAAAGCAATCGTTAAAATAACTGTTAAAAATAGTAAAATCAACTCTTGGCTTAAATACCTTGGCACTATAACTCACCAAACTCCTCTAAAAGAAGTTTGGGAAAAAATTAAAGCAATTGAAGGTAAACCACCGTCGAGCATTCCAGCTTTAGTTGAAAGCGGTCAAATAATAAGCGAAAAGAGCTCTATTGCCAATATACTAGCTGAAACATTTGCTGAAAATTCAAGCGACAACAACCTTACCGAAGAATTTCTAAAGCACAAAGAAACCTTCAGCGAGCTACCAGATCCGATAGACGAAAACCCCGACAACCCGTTGAACGACGCAATATCCATGGACGAACTTATAGAAGTACTCGAAGCAAGTAGAAATACGAGCCCTGGGCCGGATTCATTACCTAACGTCCTATTAAAAAACTTACCTACTTCAGGTCACCATTGCTTGCTAAGAATATTCAACATTATTTGGACACATAGAGTATTCCCTAAGATATGGCAAGAGGCCACCGTGGTACCGATACTAAAACCAGACAAAAATAAATATGACAAAAATAGCTACCGACCAATCGCATTAACCTGCTGCACGTGCAAAATCATGGAAAAAATTTTAAACAAACGACTCCGATGGTTTCTCGAAACCAACAACGTTCTAAATATAACATAAAGTGGTTTTCGCAATAACTGTAGCACGACTGACTGCCTCGTTACGCTAGAATCACACATATGCAATGCATTCAATCACAATCAACATATGCTAACCTTGTGTCTAGATATGGAAAAAGCATATGATCTACTATGGCGGCGCAGAATCCTAGAGATCTTCCAGCGTCTTAAAATCACGGGAAATTTATATTATTTTATACAAAATTTCCTCAGTTACCGACTGATTAAAGTCAGAGTAAATGAAACTTACTCTGATTCCGTTTGCATCACAAATGGTGTCCCTCAAGGGTCAGTTATAAGCGTAACTATCTTCCTTTTGGCAATAAACGACATCTCCAACTACATTACTTCTCCGGTTTTAAACACAATTTTTGCTGATGATGTTACACTTTTTATTAAGGGCAAAAATCTCCAGACCAGCCAAAAAATTATGCAAGAGACACTTGACAACTTGCTACGTTATGCAAATAAAACAGGATTCAAATTTTCAACGAACAAAACGCAAGCAATTGTCTTTGATAAAAGGAGAAACGAGCCACATAATTTACAGCTATACATCAACAACAAACCAATTAAAATCGTAGATGAAGTAAAAATACTTGGCCTAACATTTGATAAAAAACTGACATGGAAACCGCACATCCAAAATCTCAAGATCCAATGTATGCGTAGGCAAAATACGATCAAAGCTTTAGCCGCAAAAAATTGGTGAGCTGATATGGCTATTTTAATTAACACTTACAAGTCAATAATCCAATCGAAAATAGATTATGGATGTGTTGCATACGACTCTGCGAAACCTGCTACTCTTAAAACATTAGATGTTATCCTTAACTCAAGCATGAGAATTGCGCTAGGAGCATACAGGACCAGTCCAGTATCTAGCCTTTTAAGTGAATGTAACGTGATTCCCTTACAGCTCAGAAGAAAACAACTCACTGCTAACTATGCTATTAAACTGCTTCATTCTCCAAATAACCAGGCTTACGTACTAATGAACGACAGAGAACTTAAGAACCAATCGGATACCCCAACAAATCCAATACCGTTTGAACAACGTGCTTTGAATTACCTAAACTCATATAGTATTACTCCTGATAATTTTTACCCGGTTAAACGAAACCAAAACACTGACTGGTCAACAGAAGAGCTTTCAATCAAAAGTAAATCAGGAAAAGTACAATGTGATATTGAAAATTTCATCAACAATCGACCAGATCACCATCATATCTACACATCGACATACACCTATCGGAAATCTATAGGAGCAGCCGCCTGGTTAACGAACGAAGAATATATTTTAATCAAACTACCTAGCTGGCATGGATCCCAGACTGCTCTACAAACACTAATCCTACACATTATGGAAAATACGAACTGCAAACATAACACGATAATATACGTTGAATCGCTCCAATTTATTAACAAATTAAATAACAATAAACACCAAAACTCGCACTTGCATAGAATCAAAAATTACATAACAAAGCAAGGAAATAATATAAATGTGTACTTTGCATCTCCCCCATCGCAACTATCCACCAAAACCCAACAGTTAGCTAAATTAGCCAGCGAACTAAAAAATCACCAAACTACACGAAAAATTAGCAGAGAAATAGGAAAACAACTAATAAAAAAAAATTAAACAAAGAGTGGAACGACATCTGGAAAATAATGCAGCCAAAACCCAACTCAAGAAAATTAAAAATAATGTATTTACAAAAAGCCCGCTCTCTAGATTTAATCGGAAAGAGCAGATAATAATATCAAGACTCAGAATTGGCCACACCACGTTCTCTCACGAGCATCTGCTCAAAAAAGAAAAGCAGCCAGAGTGTCCAACATGTAACGTTCCTATTAATGTTGAGCATATAATATCCAGCCGCCCAAAGTACAATAGTGAACGCATTAAGAACAAAATAAATTTAAATCTAAAGGAACTACTAAATAACCATAAACACTGTACCAACGTTATTAAATTCCTTCGGGAAACAAATATCAAAATATAGATATAAGTATTATATACGATTGTAAAAACCTTCCCTTTTTTTGTTTTCTTATATATATATATTCTATTGTACTCGTATGATTAAAAATGTAATCTTTCTGTATACAATTGTAAACACAACATATATATATATATTATTATTTTTTTTTTTTTGTAAAAGCGATCATGAACAAAGTCTATTCTATCCATGTAAATAATGTACACATGTAAATTTTGTAATTAATGTGTCGCTAATACCCTCTGGGGGATGCGACTTTAAATAAATAAAAAAAAAAAAAAAAA
>CM053168.1:26445368-26464103 GCA_012977825.3 Pteromalus puparum | reverse complement strand
TGCTAGAAGGATAGTGGGACAAAGTCGCGTTTTACAATTTATATACGCGTTTTTTTTTATAGT
The DNA here is from genome assembly GCA_012977825.3 of Pteromalus puparum. Taxonomy (NCBI): domain Eukaryota; kingdom Metazoa; phylum Arthropoda; class Insecta; order Hymenoptera; family Pteromalidae; genus Pteromalus; species Pteromalus puparum. Next base: position 26,464,040 of record CM053168.1, on the reverse strand, counting down.
GATTTTTTAGTTTTGAGATTTCAGTTTTTGCCACAAAAAGTATACGGAAAAGTTGTGACGAGACGTAAGTCTCGCACATGATGTAAAAAAGCAGCGCGGTAAGTCAGCTGACGCCAGCGAGCGCGCGCCGCGACGAACAAAGGCGAGTCCCCATGAAGCGAAGTGAGCGCGCGCCGGCGCACCAACCGAAAGGCCAGTCCGCACGAGCGCGAGACTCTACTAGCAACATCAGCGGAGACGCGCAGCGGCGCGAACGGCCGCGCGCGAACACGCCTATATAAAGCGGCCCGCGCGGCATAGCGGGCAGTTCTACTCGAGTTGAACTCCTGTCGGCCATCGTGCGCACACGTTAACCGAGAGAACAGCCAGAGAGGATCGACGTTAGCAACGTCGGCTCGTGAGCACACGTGACGACTGTCGCGAGAACCCGAAACTCCGAGTTTGCCGTCGTGCGCACACGAGACAACTAGGAGTAACCGAACAGCGCCGGAGGCTCCCCTACGTGAGCACACGTAGTGGATACTCGACGTCGGCCACCTGCCCCGAACATCCGTCCCAAGGGACTGGTTGTCTTCCCGGACCCGTGCGCACACGGGGCTGAGAGAATAACTAAAGCCGCCGACGATTCCCCAGGTCGTGAGCACACGTCCTGGAGAAGCACCGGTCAACTCCTGTCCGTTCAACACCGCCGACCTCTTTGAGATTCACCTGGTCACTGTGAGCACACAGGATCAGTAGAAGAACGAGACGAGCGACCTCGATCCGTGTAGCCGTGCGCACACGACTTCATGGACTCGAGGAAGACCTAAACCTCCGAAAATCGGTGGTTTAACCCGAACGCCGTTTCAACCGTCCTCCGATACCGTATCCGTAAAACCGGGTAGTCGCACCGAAACTACGTAACTCGGCAGTTAGCATTATATAGCACCTTTATCTCTTTCTTTGGGTTGTTTATGATACCAGTTAGTTTTAAAGATATTAAGCTTCAAAATTTTGTTTTCTTACCCTGTATACTCTATATAACTGAAAATTGTATCGCTTCGAACTCAGTTTCCATTAATGGATTTTAATCTATACTTAGACTCGTTTTTTGCTGTTTTTGTTTTATTAATTCGTTAAAAATAAGATTTTCAGTTACGCATGTGCGTATATTCATGGCGATTTTTCGATCACTGGTGATTTTAGATACGTTCCGCGAACTATATCCTTATCATTATATCTCGGAAACTAAATTTTGAACTTTTCGTTAAAACATCATGATTATCGAATGTTATTTTATAGACTACTTTAATTTTAAGTAGTCTACGGCAATTGAAAATTTTGTAATTTTTCAAAATTTCAAAATTTTTCAAAATTTCAAAATTTTTTAAAATTTTTAAAATTTTCAAAATTTTCAAAATTTTTGAAAATATGATATGCGTCAAAGAGTTATGAAACCAAATGGTTTCAAAGATATTAATCATCAAAATTTCGTTTTCTCACCCTGTATATTGTATACTCTATATAACTGAAAACTGCATCGCTTAGATCTTAGCTTCTATTTGATGGATTTTAATCTATACCTTGGCTAGTTTTTTTCTGTTTTTTGTTTTATTAAATCATTAAAAACAATATTTTCAGTTACGCATTGATTATTTATTATATGATTATTTCGAAATAATTTTATCCATCAAACAAAAAAGCATAAAAACTTTATAGAATTATATATGAAGTAAAAACAATTTAGATATTAAAGCGATACATAAGGTTGAAGGTAGCTACGTGCCAAAGAATTGGCAGCGGTTTTTATATTTATGACGATTTTGCTTATTTCTTTGCACAAGATAATTCGGATTAGTTTTAGAAGAGATGTGGGAGAATCACGAAAAACAAAGCGAATTTTCATCTTGAAGCTATAGTGAGAATAATTCTTCTTGGAGTAAGTAATGATTATCAGTGTGCTGATTTTTAATACTTGACATTTTTAATTGTTATTTTATTCATATATTGATGCTGTTTGATACATTTTACGTTGTAAAAGGTGTTTTTTGAATTTATTATACACGGATTATTTGTCACCCGAACCCTGGCTCATTTTCACGCTATGGTCGAGACACACGCTTTAATAGGAAAACGATTTTATGACTGTAAAACGTGATACGACTGAACGAAATCTCAATGTGAGTTTTGAACGCGACGTAGACACAACACCCTCCCACCGTTTTCATTTTCAATTACCAGAAAACAAGCCACGGCATTCATACTCAATCTCCGCAGTAGTTAAAAAATTAGGTGAGTGGAAGGGAAAAATTATACGTACAAGAGAAAAGTGGGGAGAAAAATGCTAGATACCATAACAGCAGAAAGACTGAACCACCAGTTCAAGCTCACTCGCCACGATGAGCAGGTATCTGGAAAACGCAGTTCGTCTGACGGATACTTTAGAAAAATGAGTAAGAAATCGCGCGGTTATAAAAAAGCGCATCAATAGATGCAATGTTGAGTATAACCGTGTAACAACTAAATTAGAGCATCTTACCGCGAAAATGGATGCACTCAACGAAACGATCGTTGAGTGCACCAAAAAATTAAACAAAAAAACAGTGTTAAACAAAAAACACAGCAAGACATTATAGTGCCGAATAACGTGAAGTGCTGTGTGTGTGAAAAAATTAACACACGAAGAACGCGAAGTGTAATACATTGGAAACAATGTAGTGATTGTGCTCGGTATCGGTGCTGCAAATGCAGTATTATACACAATTGTTTATGTGTATTCGTGCGCGAGACACCAGCATCGCCATCACCACCGCCACCGCCGCTGCCGCTTTCGCCGCCGCCGCCGCCGTCGATGCCACGGGGACCCTCACCACCGCCACGGACACTGTCGCCACTGCCGCGACCTTTATTATCACCCTCGCCGCTGCCGCAGCCACCACCGCCGCAACTTTTATCATTACCCGCTTCATCACCGCGGGTGCCATCAGAACGGATACCACCACCACCACCACCATCATCCCCGGTCTCTACGGATGACGAGGTATTTAATATCTACGACCCCACCGCGCAATGGGTCGAGCAGCAACAGCAGCAGCAGCAGCAGCGGTGGCAGCAGCAGCAACAATGGCAGCAACAGCAGCAGCAGCAACAACAGCCGCAGCAACAACAACAGCAGCAGCAGCAGTAACAACAGCAGCAGCATCAGCAGGTGCAGCAGCTATATTATACATACAACCTAACGGGTCCAGGAGCGGCAGCGATGCATTTTGCTCCTACTATGTAATGGGTTCAGCAGCACCAGCAATATCCATACAACACAATGGGTCCAACAATAGCAACGGCAGCGGTGCACCCCACTCCCACCATGCATTGGATGCAGCAGTAGCAGGAGCAGCAATGGCAGCAACCAGAGCAGACTGAGCCGCATGACTTGACCACTAGTTGGAGAAGTCAGCCGGCATGCTTGTGGCGGTGGAAAAATATTTAATATTGTCTTTTTCTTTAATATTAATTAATAATAAGTAATATAATTTTTATAAATAATGTACTAAATCAAATCTCTAAAAAAAATTAACTTCAAAAAAAGTAAAAGGTTATAGGCGAGTTTGATATATTCCGCAAAGAAATGACATATAAAAAAGAACTGAGATCAATCAAACAAAGTCAAGTTTATTATAATTAATCATAATGAAGCAACAAAATTATTTTTGGTCAATAAAGGGCTTACTTAAGTTAAAGTTAAGTTATATAATAATCAATTAGGAACAACTCTCAAGATACTTACTTCGTAACTTGCCATAACCGTTTCATTTTGTTTATTGGTAAACAACTAAAATTTTCTTTTTATGTATTAGAACGTCATAAAAACACCAAAAGTATGTACTACAATGAAACGGTGATGGCAAGTTACGAAGTAAGTATCTTGAGAGTTGTTCCTAATTCATTATTATATAACTTAACTTTAACTTGAGTAAGCCCTTTATTGACCAAAAATAATTTTGTTGCTTCATTATGATTAATTATAATAAACTTGACTTTGTTTGATTGATCTCAGTTCTTTTTTATATGTCATTTCTTTGCGGAATATATCAAACTCGCCTATAACCTTTTACTTTTTTTGAAGTTAATTTTTTTTAGAGATTTCAGTCCTTTTTAGTAAATTATTTTGAGTATTTAATATTTGTCCTAAAAATAAAATATAAGGCTTTTTTGTAAAATTTTTATCACTAACATGAAATCACTGATTGTTCTGATGCACTACCCTCGAATGATTTCTACACCTATAAGACACCAAAAACCACGGAGCGCACCACCTAGACCTCCTCATCGGCCACCCTGTACATCTAGACCGTCCTCGTATGATTTTTACACCTAGACACCAAAAACCACGAAGCGCACCACCTAGACCTCGTCATCGACCACCCCGTACACCTAGACGCCGTCCCCGTATGATTTTCTTACCTAGACACCAAAAACCACGGAGCGCACCACCTAGACCTCGTCATCGGCCACCCTGTACACCTAGACACCGCCCTCGAACTATTTCTACACCTAGACACAAAAAACCACGGAGCGCACCATCTAGACCTCGTCATCGGCCACCCCGTAAGACAGCAGACAATGTAAATACATTTAAGTACTCAGCGCAGCATATAGAAAACTGTGGGAAAGCGATACCCAACTGTATTACACATAGCTTGTGCGGCCAACTTCATGCTCCTACCACTTTGAAAGTCAACTTCACGGTCCTAACGCACTGGAGAATTTAGAGAAACTGTTCCGAGCATTCGTGATGTATACACTCGTTTATTATTAAAAATAACGGCTTATTTACAAAAATTTTCGTTGGAAATCATAGTTTAGCTTAGAAAGGATACTAATAAGCCAAAAAAACTCACGAACAGTAACGATAAGCATTTTTTTCTGTATCATAAAAAATCCGAACACCAATATAGAAGTAAATAGTGTCACGGGCGCCGCGGCTCCGTCTGCTTCTCAAACTCGCCTTCGTGGCGCTACCGCGCCACTTGATGGGTACGGCTTTGGCTCACTTTGACACACTTGGGCACACTTGAGCACACTTTGGCACAACTAATTATTTCCACTAGGGTATTTATTGATACATCTAATTTGTATCGCCCATCAGTAATTGCTCCAAAGTATTCAAATTCATTGTTTTTATTTTTAGGCACGACTGCGACACGGAAGTGCCTTATAGTTTCGTGTGCGAAAAATGTCTACCATGCGATATCTCACACAATTTTCGACCGATCGGGCTGAAATTTTAGGAGAAGTCTATCCCGATCCACTACGTCGTTTTGAAATGCGGGCACAATTTGTTTAAATTTTATAGATTTTTACGTGTCTTTCCAATAAAAATTTTGGTGTTACACGATTATCACTGAGAGATTTATTTTAGTCAATCGGGCTAAAAATTTGTGTTCAAACTCCTCTTAGCTGACAGTTCTATTTTGGGCTTGATCCTGCATGTATATGCAAAATGCGGTCACCTCCAAAAATTGCTAAAAACTAAGCATTCTACAAAAAAAGTTGAATGGAAAAGTTGTAGATCTTTGAAAAATACAACTTTTTCCCATTAACATCAAATCATGAAATTGCTTATAACTATAAGTTGTAAACGTTTTCAAAATACAACCTTTTACCGTAGAAAACATTTTTTTAAAACACTTTTAGATATACAACAACCCTACAAGCGATGTTTCGATACATAAATTCAATAATATCCTTTAACTTAACATGCCTTTAACGCGTGTAAAAAATATGGGAGATGCGGTATCTCAGCCTGCTCTGAGAACACTGACACATCTCTCTAAACTATGCTATTACAATCAATTTTCTAAATGAATTCTAGTTGCTAAATTAAATCTTGACTCATATGAGAAGAGAACCCTGACACATCTCTCTAAACTATGCTATTACAATCCATTTCCTAAATTAATCCCTGTTACTAAATTAAGTCTTGACTTATATAAATCTTCTGTTAATTGTATTTAAAATCCTCTTGAATATCCTCTTGAGTCCTTCCTTCCACTTTAATTGTTTTTTTCCACCTAGAAGAAAAATAGAACTAAATTAATAAAACGAGAAAAAAACGACTGTACAATGTACTTATCTGTTAAAGAAAAACAAGCTTCTATAAAATGCATGAATATAAATACGTAATAACAGTAGTAGTACAGTAGTGCCAGAGTCTTGAGTCTTGAAGTTACGTTCTAACCCCAAAATTTTGATAGCTCAATTATCAATACCATCAGTATCCTTAGTTTGACACCGGTAGACGCAGTAGACCATGATCCAATAAATGCAGAATTGTTTATACACCTAGACATACAGAAAAATATTACAAAATCATACTCATAAATAATTATTGAGAGATTGAGACCACTGATCTCTGCATACAAATTTAAAACAAGGCAGCTTTTAAGTATGAATACCGTCAAACAATATTTTTCAGTCACATAGTTTATATTTACAAACAGAAGATTATCATCATGAACACTGAAAAGGTATCCGCAAGCAATAAGAAATCTGTTGACTGATTTTATTATATGGGACAAAGCGTTTCTATGTCATTTCTCTTTATCAGTTAGTTTAATTGAATTTACATAGATTCATTTACTATCTTTTCGTGTTACAAAACTTATCATACAATATAGATTATCTTTTGCTTGCATTTTTAGTCGAAAAATAATGTTTTTAGAAAATGGATGTGTGTGTGTGTGTGTGTGTGTGTGTGTGTGTGTGTGTGTGTGTGTGTGTGTGTGTTCCTTCGTCGACATCTGTATCTCAGCTTCTACTCAGTGGATTTTAATCTACCAACTCTCATTTTCTTCATGTTTACTATAGCATAATGGGGAATCAATCCGTTTTACATTTTGTAGGCTTCTTTTTATTTTTATAGCGATATTTTAGTTTTGAGATTTCAGTTTTTTCCAATAAAGTTATTGAAAAAGTTAATAAAAGTTAATTGCTTAATATGCACATGAATGAGAATAAAATTACCTATCTTTTTACCACGGAGAATTTATATTATCTTTCGTCGTTCTTTTATTATACACCATAAAGTGCAATTTTTTGAAACCGTTATAACTCGAAAACTGAATGTCGAACCTTTCTAAAAAAATATGATTATTAAAGGTGATTAGAACTATATACTACTTTAGTAACTTAACTATATACAATTTTAAGTAAGTTCATCGGAGAAAAAAATCGCCCATGATCAGCTTGTTGGAGTAGCAGTGCATATGTGTAGAGAGTTTCAACATGAAATCATTGCCCTGGATGAAGGGGGCAAGTGGTGGGCGATAAACAACGCCGACAAAGATGGGAGATACTCCCTTAGCAGAAATCTCGCAGAAGAGATACTCCGGCTTCCCCGGCCTGCCAGACCATGTACCGTCAGATGATGCAATGATAGTAGCAGTCAAAGTGTTATGAATGTAGAGGGCCACACCTCCACCATTTCTATTTCTGTCCCGTCTATATAGTATATAGTCATCAAGTAAAGGGATTGTTTTAACCTTTTCGTCTACCCAGGTTTCAGTCACAGCTATTACGTGAAAGGAAGGACGAGTGGACAAAAAAAGCCTAACCGCCTCAATGCGACCCGTGAGGGAGTTAGCATTGAAGTGGCAGGCCCTTAAACTCTTGGACAGAGTTATCTTGGAGACTGATGAGGATGTGGCCGATTATGTAGTAGATGATGCTGATGGTGGTGCAGGTGGAATATGATGTACTGTCTTCAGTGATTGATGTTGTCCGGCGGCCACTGGGACAAAAAATTTGTCTGGTCTTCGTCGCTGGTGAAACAGGTTCTTTTAAACAAATGAACTTATCAAAGAATGTCTCGTTATTTACAATGTGGTCTGTACAGCCACTATTTAGAATCCAATTAATTTGACTTAATTTACGCTACTATTTTCTAACGCGGTTACCTGATTTACCTCTGAGTTGCAGACCTGTGTCAGCCATGCTTCGGATGCGTAGTCACCCTGTTGTTCGCCTGAAGGTTCGCCTCTGGATTGACCTTGACCTCTGCCTCGTTGACGACCTCGATAGTTGTCTCGGTTGTAACCTCTGCTGTACCCTCTGTTTGTAGCCTCGTTGACTGCTTCGTTGGGGACCTCGTTGACCTTAACTGGAATGAGCACCTTGTCCTAGGTTGCTGTGCTGCTGTGGTCTCGTGCATTGTCTACTGTGATGAGCTGGTTCCCCAAAGGTATAACATTATCCTTTAGTTTGTACCACAAAGGTACTCACGTTGGCTTTATTATTAGACTCTGGTTAAGTCATATTTTTCTCTTTAATCTTCGACTTGACGCTGTCGACTGTTCGTTGTACCTCTGGTATAACATCTATAAAATCTTCAATGTAACTGTAACTTCGTGGCAAGGCTCTGATTAGATATTTTAATTTCTCGACTTCTTCTAGTTTTCCACCAGCCGATTTAAATTCATTTGTTACTTTTTCGAATTCTGCGAAAAATTCTTCCACTGCAGTATAGCTATTTAATTTGATTTCTTCAATTTTTCCTCTGCATATAATTTGCAAGGCTCTAGACTGAGGAAACTACATTTTGTCAAATTTCTTAATCATCTCGAAGGCTGTTTTACATTCGTCAACGTTCTCTAGTTGTTTGTCGGAGATAGCACTAATTATCATAGTACGAGCTTTTAAATCAATCTTCTTCCAAGCTTTTACTTTGTTTTTGTGATCGTTTGTTATTTCACTGACTGCTGGCTCTTTACACACTTTATACTCTAATAGGATCATTATTCTTATTTTCCAGCTTGTATAAATTTCAGCATCAAAAACTGGTATCAAGATATCCTCAATTTTTGCTTGTTTAGCCTTCTCTTCTTCTTCAGCTTTTATATTACCGTATACTTGATTTTTCAAAATAATAATTTTCTTTAGTGTTCTCAAAAATATTCTTCGAATCGGATTTCTTATATTCTCTTTCCAAATAGTTTCTTTTTCATTAAGATCTTGTTCTAGATTCACTTTACTGATGGTATCCCCTGTAGCACCCGATAATTTGGCAACATTGCCTCAACATTGCATTGCAAGACTGGCTAGATTCGGCAATATTGCTGGCGCATAGAACAACATTGCTGCAACCATTAGGCAATGTTGTCACGCACCAAAATGTCCGCTTTTTCATTGCGAGGCTGGTTATCTCCCACAGAGATCCCAATATTTTGGGAACATTGCCTGAAGATTGCGTTACCAGATTGTGCAATATTGCATGAAGCCTTATTAATATTCCTGCAACTATTTAAGAAACATTGCTACTAGATTGTGTAATATTTAACGAATATTGCGCTAACCTTAAAATATTTTCGCATCATTATAACAATTTTTATAATGATGCGAAAATAATTTAAAGTTATCGCGATATAATTTAAATATTGTACAATCTAGTAGCAATGTTCCCAAAATAGTTGCACAATATTAATGAGGATTCGTGCAATATTGCGAAAACTAGGAATGCAATCTTCAGGCAATGTTCCCAAAATATTGGGACCTGTGTAGGAGACAACCATCCTTGCAATGAAAAAGCGGACATTTTGGTGCGTGGCAACATTGCTTAATGGTTGCAGCAATGTTATTCTAAGCTCTGGCAATATTGCCGAATCTAGCCAGTCTTGCAATGCAATGTTGAGGCAATGTTGCCAAATTATCGGGTGCTATAGGGGATTGATAATTGAGCTATCAAAATTTTGGAGTTAGAACGTAACTTCAAAACTCAAGACTCTGGCACTACTGTACTACTACTGTTATACGTATTTATATTCATGCATTTTATAGAAGCTTGTTTTTCTTTACCAGATAAGTACATTACAGTACAGTCGTTTTTTTCTCGTTTTATTAATTTAGATCTATTTTTCTTCTAGATGGAAAAAACCAATTAAAGTGGAAGGAAGGACTCAAGAGGATATTCAAGAGGATTTTAAATACAATTAACAGAAGATTTATATAAGTCAAGACTTAATTTATTAACAGGGATTAATTTAGGAAATGGATTGTAATAGCATAGTTTAGAGAGATGTGTCTAGGTTCTCTTCTCATATAAGTCAAGATTTAATTTAGCAACAGGGATTAATTTAGAAAATTGATTGTAATAGCATAGTTTAGAGAGATGTGTCAGGGTTCTCAGAGCAGGCTGAGATACCGCATCTCCCATATTTTTACACGCGTTAAAGGCATGTTGAGTTGAAGGATATTATTGAATTTATGTATTGAAACATCGCTTCTAGGGTTGTTGTATTTCTAAGAGTGTTTTAAAAAAATGTTTTCTACGGTAAAAGGTTGTATTTTGAAAACGTTTACAACTTTTATATTTAACATTTTTATGTAAATCGTAAATCCGCAAAGTTTTATGGAAAACAATTGTTTTTTTAGCTGTAAAAATCTGATTATGGGCTGTAAACTCGAGTTATAAGCATTTTCATGATTTGATGTTAATGGGAAAAAGTTGTATTTTTCAAAGATCTACAACTTTTCCATTCAACTTTTTTTTGTAGAATGCTTAGAATTCGAGTTAGAGCCAAAAAACCGTTTTTAGCAATTTTTGGAGGTGACCGCATTTTGCGTATACATGCAGGATCAAGCCTAAAATAGAACTGTCAGCTTACTATTATAAGAGGAGTTCGAAAACAAATTTTTAGCCCAATTGACTAAAATCTCTCAGAGTTAATCGTGTAACACCAAAATTTTTATTGGAAATACGCGTAAAAATCTATAAAATCTAAACAAATTGTGCCCGCATTTCAAAACGACGTAGAGGATCGGGATAAAAAAACAGTTTTTTAGCTTTTGCGAAAGGAAACTTCTCCTAAAATTTCAGCCCGATCAGTCGAAAATTGTGTGAGATATCGCATGGTATACATTTTTCGCACACGAAACTAAAAGGCACTTCCGTGACGCGGTCGTGCCTAAAAACTTACAAAAGCCAAAAAATTATTCGAATTTCGTTTATTTTTTTTATAATTATTACTTTTTAAATTTTCATTAAATCATAAATTTTTTAATTCGATTGGATATTCTGTTTTATCATCCAGATAAATTGTATTCTTATAACAACAATTGATGTATGTTTTATTATCTGTTGTCATTTCTCCATTAAAATATTTTGCTTTACAAAATAAACATTCATTTTGACACCAATTGATATAACATAAGAATTAGTTGTATGTGACAGATTTATTACATCAATTTTTTTTTATTGTATTTGTATCTTTTCAAATTGTTATTTTTTTATTTTCTTTTTCTTTTTTTTTATATTTACACAATGTTCTTCTTTTATATAATCTTGTAGAATAATCTCTTTTATGGTTTTTCTACTCTCACGTAATCTATTTGCTTCTTTTGCCTTCGAAACGGATGTTGCATTTACTTCTTTAGTTTTTAATTCTTATGTCATATTTTTCCTATATTCACGTAATTTAACTGCTTCTTTAGATTTTAATTCTTTTTACATATTTTTTCTGTATTTATCAATTATTTGTTTAAATTATTTACTACTTTGAAAACAATAAAAATCAACTTAAAACTTCCAAAACTTTATTAAAATAAACAATGTATTTTTAACAAACATAAATACATCTATCTTAACAAAATTTTTTTCATAAAGCTCTGCAAATCTATTAAACCATAATTTTTTAACTACTAAAATATAATTAAAAATGACAATTATAATAATATATACCTCTATAAATGTCATCAACCGAATAATGACATAAAAAATATTGTTTCAAATATCAATCTAATTTTGACCATCTTACTACAAAATTAAAATTTAAAAACTCAAATTTATACTTTTTTATTATATAACGGGGCTGCTCTGCTCAGTGTCGATAGCCGCGCAGACGTTAGCTGCGGGCGATGCAGCTACCGGAGCGGAGAAACAACCGCGCTATAATCGAGACCAAGTCTCGTTTCCTCGGGTATTATCGAGTTCGTAGGTGGACCAGCCAAGGTCGTATTTCGGCTAGCTGCAGTTTATTCGCACGTGCACCGTGAAGCGATGCACGTGCCCGCGGAGGCAGCGGGGAACTTAGTAGGAGTATGGACGGGCGTTCAATCAAGACACACTGGGTAGCGTAGAAAATGTAGCGTATATTGTTCAATCGAAAAGTAGGTACACGGGCACACACGCGGGTGTGCGAGACGCAAACGAACGGTGCAGTTAGAGACCGGGAGGGCACTGGCGAGAGAGAGAGATGCAGAGCTGACACTTACGGTTGACGAGAGTCGGCTCAAGCCCCAGGACGTCTCCTTCGAAGGCGAGTGGTTGGAATCGCTTGGAAGCCTTGGACGTAGCGGAGTCGCACAGGAACCTCGAACAAGGCGCAGTCGCTGTCGGACCCTCTGGGTTGCAGTCATACACCAGGAGCCTTCGCACGTCGCTCTCACAAAGCTATCGGTATTTCTCGTGTCCAGGAGTCGCGCGCACGATGCTTACTCTCTGCGAGTCTAAACGAATCTCAATCTCTCTCTCCGCGAGACGCGGCACGCGCGCGAGGCTCTCTCTCTCTCTCTCCCCACTTACCGTGCTTTCTCCCGCTCCACTCTCTCTCGTACGCCTGTAACAGAGCTGTAATACATTATTATACATCATGATATTTATGCTGGGGAGGTTATGACTAGTTAACATTGTTCCTCGTCATAATTATAATCTATATAACAATAACTGTATAAAATTTTATTATATCAATAATTTTTTGCTTTATAAATTGTTTAAAAATCAAATCACTAAAAGAAGAATCAAATTTTATGTAATAATTGGTAAAAAAACTGTACAAACAACTTTACTAAAATTTATGCAGAAAACTTTACAGATTTCTATCATGAAAATTATACTTATACCAAGAAAAAAAATGTATTTACTTTCAGTGGTGTAAATAACTAATTGCAACTGTTTTTTTTACTTTTTAAAATATTTAAATTAAATACTTTTTTATGAACACAAACAACACTTTTATCATCAATTGTATTTTTAACATAACTATTTACCGAAACACATAAATTGTATTTTAAAATCATAACACAATTTTTATATACTAGAAAATTTAAGTGCGCTTTACGCACCTCTTATTATACCATCAATTATATCTTATTCCAGAAAGATTTTAAATTTTACTGCCTACTGAGCACTAACAGTTCAAAGCGTTTGTAGGTTATGTAAAAATATTCACGTTCCTAATTCGCGGTCCTAAATTCTTGTACCAGGACTGGACATCAATTAAATGCTTCACATCACTTTTTTAAGAGAGAAAATATGTTCTTATGAAATCTCCCAACCCGTGCAACTACGCAACCCAAGCACTTATAAATTATTAAATTACACCTATCTTATTTAATCTCTCTATATTATAAAAAAAGTTTCGCCGCCGCCGCCGCCGTTTCAGAAATTCTCCCCCTCAATTTTCCCCCTTAATTTTCCCTCTCAATGCATATCGTCTCAAATGTAGATTTTAGAATTCTTTACTATAGATTCTGTAGTCTCTCTATATTATCAAAAAAGTTTCGTCGCTGCCGATTCAAAAGTTGTGCTCATTAATTAGTGCCCCTCAATTACTGCCCGTCAATTCTTGCTCCTTAATTACCCTCCAATATTGCCATTCAGCTATTACCTCTAAACCACTGTTAATACTTATTCTGTAATCAGTTCTAATATTACACACACAGTTAATTCAAACTTTGAATTCCGGAAATTTTTGCCAGTGCCGGCCGCTTGTTAACTGAGGCCGAAGCGCATGCGCTCTATATCAAAACGCGGCCACTCGCGTCCAGCGCTTGCTTGTCGGCTCTGGATATCCCCATTGGGGAACTTGCATGAAAAAATTCATTAGGTCCGTCAGATAGAATATAGAAAAATAATCGACACGTTTTTTTTCTTTTTTCAATTAAACGATTATTAACAAAGATGTAGAGAGTTGAAATGTATGACGTCACTGATTCGGACTGTGTATGGTATATCTAGTATATCGTCCGATTCAGTGACGTCACACGATATTTCAACCCGCTGTACCTTTGTCAATAATCGTTTGATTGAAAGAAGAAAAAATAAGTGTCGATTATTTCTCGATTTTCTACACGACGGACCTAATAGATTTTTTCTTGCAAGTTTCCCATAACCTATGACCAGCAATGGCGGGAGTTTCCCAAATTAAAAATTTCAATTAACGGTATGTGTACTTTTGCATGGGGTAATCGGTTTGTTTCCTTCATACACAATAACGAACATCCATTTCTATTCTAAGATTTCATACAAATACATGAAACAGAATATAATAATCCCTTTAAATTTTAAAGATACAAATTACATTCATATTTATACAGAACAACATTGGTAGAAACATAAGCCAACCATTTACCATTAGAAAGCCAATTGGACAATGTTGGTCAATGATTTACAAACGCTTGGATACAAAATCGTCACGCAATGAATGGAAGCCTTGGCTTATGGATAGCTTATCAAGGTCTTAAAGAAGAGGAGCACTCTGTTATTTACTAGCATTCCAGCTTTTAATACACAAATGTAAGTTGTGCTTGAAGATTATAAGCCTGTCACCTGGGACTCCGGTAGACGATGTTCAGGTGTCTGGCAGAGAAAAAAACAAAATCTCGGTAACGCGCTTCATGGCGTTCGATGTAAAGATAGATGTAAGTTGTGCTTGAAGATGATAAACTCTCGACAAAATGTGCCCGGTGCTTGCAAAATTTTAACCTAAAAGTCTATAATTATAAAACTAAAGGACATAAGGCAATTTTTTGAAATGCTTGAAAATGCGTTTAAAAGCAATATTGAAAATAAACAAAACCACGTCCCAGAATAGTCACGAGCACGTGAAATTCAAGCTGCAGATAAGAATAAGTATATAAAGATACAGTTCAGAATTTAAGGAAAATTATGAATAGTTTTTCTTCGTCGTAGCTTGATCAAACGAAATATTTAAAAGATTATTACAAATCGGTATGACCAGAGGGTAGGCAAAGCATTCGTTGTTTATAATACAGCTATTAGCCGTGTATGTAGCAAAGACAAATAAGTTGATATTCAATGAGCAGAAGCTGTTTTGCGCATTAACGGTCAATTCAATACCCAACAATAAAATATCACAAAATTCTTTCCTTATCTATATTTTTTCATCAGCTTGTTCTCGCAGAAGAAATGGAATTTACTTCTAAGTGGTTTGACAAGGGTTAGCAAGATTGGGATTATACTGAATACCTTTTATAAGAAGAAGTCAAGGGATTTGCGTGTTGTAATAAAACTCCTTTCGACAAGAAAGCGATCTCATTAATACAAAGAGAACAACCGATTTTGGATTATTATGAAAGGGCTGTGCCAATTCATGAGATCGAAGGTACTTCGTATTACAATCTATTAAACAAGCCAATAGACGTAATGACTTCTGACGTAAGTTATCGTAAAATTATCGAAGAGTTTAGGATAAAAACGTACCCGCTGTATCACAAGTGGTTGTGGATCAGATTTGATCACGAAATGATAGAAAAATGGTCACGATCGATGACGTCGTTCAAAGAGTTGTGAAGATTCGTCTACACTGAAAGATCTATAATGTATTTAAATTTATTAGGAGACGCATTGGTTTGATCTTGAAATATTCCCTTAAGACGTTTTTTAAGTAGTTTTAAGGTTTAGTTTTTAACGTGGGTAACAGTTCTGCCTCTTAAATTACCTATCGGTAGACTCGCAAACTATACGACAATAGGTGCGTGCACACACGTTGTTGTAAAATTCGAAACGGCGTAACTTTTTCAACGACCGATTTATTGCGACAAATCAATACTGAACAATTATAACGTATTTGAGCTCTTATAGGTAAAATGTTTTCTCCACATACACAGAAAGAAAGAAATGTATTGTTTACACGTGCCCTATCATTTTAACTCCTTGGAAAGGAAAATCCAAAACACATGCGCCGAAACAATCATATATCAACTAAAAATCTCGACATTATACAAGCGTTTAGAATACACTAAAATCAGCAGTAGCTTGTAATCAATATAGAGTAATAATTTTTCTTTTCTTGTACCGGTAAGTTCAACAAATGCGATATACAAGCCCGTATACGTTTAGCGCGTTAGCTCAGCTACAGCAAATAGCTGGCGCCTATGATTCGTTATAAAAAGCTGATGCATACACAGCAATGGGTGCGTTTTCCAACGACCTTAATATCGTCAATTTGTAAATGATTATGCGCGTGAGTAAAGCGAAAAAAACTGCTCGGGCTGGCGTTGCGTATCGAGAGTATCAAGCAAAATTATCAATGTGTAATCGGCGGTGGCGGCTGCAATATAAAATCTAAAACGCGTTAAAAAGCGGTTATCTTCTTCAAAAAGGAAAATCCAAAACACATGCGCACGCGCGGTTAATTTTTAGCAGTAGCTTCGAGCTATGATATATAATTCAGGCGTGAATAAGCGAGGAAAGAGAGGTTATGAAGTGATTTTACAGAATTCGCACTTCGAAAATTTTTGTTTTATTTTTTGAAGTATTGTTATCAGCGCGTGCACAACCTATTGTAGTCCACGCATATATGCTTTTACGTATATTACGAGCTAACTAAAATTAAAGTTTTTATTACGACGAACGTGGGGTTGGCGAGCGAAGCGAGCAGGGCGGGAGACCCCCCCCCCCCCTAGTAATAATTAAAAATTATTTTTGACAATTTTTTTTATAAGAATATTTTTTGATCAATACATATATTTTGATTTTTGATTACTCTATTGATATTCATATTTTTCATTTTTCATGTGTCATAATTTCATATACTATAATGATTGAATTATTATTATTATATTATTACTAACACTTTAATTATCTTTTATATTATATACATAATATTATTAATTATAAATATAAATAATCATTAAGCAAAATATTATACAAATTAACAAAACCAACAAAAATATTATAACATTTAATTATAAAATAAAAAAAAATTTAACATAATCTTTATTATTTTCATAAAACATATTTATCCAAACAAATATAATTTATAAATCTTTAACATGCTTTACAACAAAATATCTTAAACGCGAGCGAAGCGAGGTTATGCTAGTATCATATTAACGAACCATTGTTTACTGTTTGCTGCTATTATTTATTGTTTCTCGTTTTATTATTATTAATGTTAACCTATAAATGAGGGTGATTAATATATCTGATCTGAAATTTGGTACTATGACGAGGAACAATGTTAACTCGTCATAACCTCCCCAGCATAAATATGATAAGATGTATAATAATGTATGACAGCTCTGTTACAGGCGAACGAGAGAGAGTGGAGCGGGAGAAAGCACGGTAAGTCGGGGAGAGAGAGAGAGAGAGCTCCGCGCGCGTGCCGCGTATCAGGGAGATTGGTTTCGACTCGCCTAGAGTGAGCATCGTGAGCGCGACTATTTCGAGAAGTCGAGAGAGTGTTTTGTGTGAGAGCGACGTGCGAGTGCTCGATATTGAGGACGACCACCGAAAGGGTCCGTCAGCGACTGCGCTTCGCCCGAGGCTACTGTGCGACTTCGCTCCGTCCAGGGCTTCCTAGCGACTCCGATCACTCGCCTTGGAAGGAGACGTCCTGGGGCTTGAGCCGACTTTCGTCAACCGTAAGTGTCAGCTCTACATCTCTCTCTCTCACCAGTGCTCTCCCGGTCTCTAACTACACCGTTCGTCTGCGTCTCGCACCCCCGCGTGTGTGCTCGTGTACTGACACTTTGATTCTATAATATACGTTACTCTTTCGACACTATCCAGTGTGTTTTGTTTGGATACCGGTCCTGAACCTAAGATCCCCGCAGCCTCCGCGGGCACGCGTATCGCTTCTCAATACACGTGCAAATAAACTGCAGCTAGCCAAAATACGACCTTGGCCGGTCCACCTACGGTCTCGAAAACATCCGAGGAAACGAGACCCTGTCTCGATTATAGCGCGGTTGTCTCTCCGCTCTGGTAGCTGCATTGCACGCAGCTAACGTCTGCGCGGCTATCGACACCGAGCAGAGCAGCCCCGTTACAGTACATAACTGTTCTGTTGAGGTAAGTAGTCAGCGCACTCGACTGACATCCCGGAGTTCCATGGTCGATTCTCATCGCCGGAAGAAAAAAATTATTTCTTCTAATATACAAATACAAATATGCGACTAAAAAAAATTTATAACCAATGAAAATAATAAGCACCAGAGCGGTAAAAATTAAATTTTTAAGTAAAAATTTCACGAGTTTTAAAAATTACTATATTACATTGTAAAATTAAATATGATGCAAGTATATCCTGCCGTTACTATGTATTAAAGTAATTTTTCCTAAACTTATAAGAACTTTCACTAGATCAAGTGGATTATTAAGTAAAACATAAGTTTTTATATAAGAATTTATACAAGATTATATATTTATATTATATAAGAATTTATATAAGAATTTATACAAGAACTTGTAAAAGATCTTACATAATATCTCATGTAAGATATTGTACACGATCTTACGAGAGATTTCAAATGAATGATTTATAAAGATGATTTTTCTTATCATGATCATAAGATCTTGTCGGTGATCTTATGTAAGATCTTACGTAAGCTCGTGGTTGAAAATCGATGATAAGATCTTGTATAAGATCTTGGAGAAAATCTTGTACCAGATCTTAT
>CM053168.1:26425641-26445268 GCA_012977825.3 Pteromalus puparum | reverse complement strand
ACATTTGAGGGATTATCCCTTCTCTTAGCAGTTTCGGACATTGACAACGTTGTCGTCGGTTCGGGCATACCGATAAGTTTATGGCCCTGCGTAGGACCCAAAACTCGGCGCACAATAAAAGGGAAAGCTGAACTACAGCGCAGGATATTCAAAGTACCTCGTATAGTTCAACAAAAACAGATAATACAAACAGTAAAACTACCATTTTTTACGTCAATTATTTATGTAATATATAGTACATTGTAACGAGTTGAGCATCGCTGCTCGAACTCGTGTGCAGTGTAAGCACCGTTGCGCTGCGACGAACATGAGAGTCCACCGCACGCGAATTCAGGGATCAAGACTCGCGCGACCGGTGGGGAGAGATAGATAGATAGATAGATGCTCTTTTATTCGCTAAATAGCAAAAATACAATAATGAAGCAACTAGGTTGCTAAAGTAGCTTACATACATGGTAACCATGGTACAGTTAGTTTACGCACGCAGTTATATAATTTACGTGCGGCACAAATAAAATATTTTCAGATAGTAGTGCATTATAAAATATATAAGGTGAAAACACCATCGCATATCATAGTAAATCAGTACTTTTCGACATTTTTGTCATAGAGCTATCCATATTGCACGACATTAAAATTATACGCTGTAACATTATAGATAAGATACAGATAAATACATTATATATAAAATACAGAATAAAATACTATATACAGCCAATAAACTGAGTCAGACTAGAATATAATTAGCAACGCTGGTCGAATTGGGGCAGTCAGAGATCGAGAGCAAGCAGATGCAGTCGCAGCGCTCTTTTAAATGATGCAAGCGATGGAAGATTGCGCAGGGTGGAAGGGAGAGAATTCCAGAAACGAGCACCATGAACTTGAAAGGCCCTAGCTCCGGCCTCGGTGCTCGCTACGGGAATGTTGAGTTCCGGTGGATCTCCCCTACTGGAGGCACGTGGCTTATACTTCGTGAAAAGTGAGGCCAGGTACTCAGGCTCACCGATTCGAACTGCCTTGTACAGAAGAATGGCCTCGAAGTAGAGCCTACGAGAGTCCGTGCGAAGCCACTCCAATCGCCTCCTGTAGGGGGTGATGTGCTCATCCCTTCTCACTCCAAAAATATATCTCACACACGAATTGCTCAGTCGTTGCAATCGAATGCGCTGTTCATTCGATGCGTCGAGGACAGTCACAGTACAGTAGTCCAAGTGTGGTTGAATAAGGGTCTCGACCAGCCTCCTACGGAGAGTCTCGGTGGTGCAGCCCCTAATAAACCGCAAGCTATAGAGGGCTTTATTTACTTTTTTTGTGATTGAATCTACTTGCGGCTTCCAAGTGAGTTTACTATCAAGCACAACACCGAGACTCACGACCGTATCGCTGAAAGGGACGATCACGCCGTCCCGCAACGGAACTCCAGGCAAGCTCCATGACTTGATATCATTTACATTCCTCATGGAGCCGAAAAATATGGCTTTGGTTTTACTGGTGTTCAGTCGCAGTCCGGAGCTCCCCGCCCAATCAGCAACCAATCGTGCCGCATCAGCCAGCCGAGCCAGGCCCTCGTGGAATTTATCCTTGGTGGTATGCAGATAAATTTGAAGGTCGTCAGCGTAGAGTAGATGTTGAACCGCAGAGCCATCAAGTACGTCTTGTAAGTCGTTAACGTAAAGACTGAACAGCAGGGGTCCCAGGACAGAACCCTGTGGTACACCCAGATTGGTTTCCAGCCATTCTGAGTTACCATTTTTATTCGAGATAACCATTTGCGTGCGCCCTTGTATGTAAGATTTTATCCACAGGAGGGCCGTCCTAGAAAACCCCAACTGCTGCAGTTTAGCAAGCAATTTCGTAGGCGAGATGGTATCAAAGGCTTTGCTGAAGTCAAACAGCAGCAAAAGAGTCACCCTTTTTTTGTTGATGGCCATGCGTATGTCATCAGTCAATTTTAGTAACGCTGTCTGTGTACTGTGGTGTTTTCTGAAACCTGCCTGGAGGGGGTCTAATATATGATTTTTATTGAGATACTCCGTGATCTGGGTGTGAGCAATCTTCTCGAGTACCTTTGAGAGGAAGCAGAGCAGTGCAATTGGACGAAAGTCCGTGACATTCGAAGGAGTGCTGGTCTTCCTAAGAGCTATCAACTGCGCCTGCTTCCAGATACCCGGAAAGATTCCCTGAGCGAAGGAGCAGTTAAATAGATTAAGCACGAAGTCACCAATAATTGGGAGGGCCTTAACAACCACCCCGCACGGAACACCGTCGACACCTCTCGCCTGCGAGGAAAAATGTGAGATAGCAAGGACGACATCGCTCATACTGACAGGGCTAAAAGTGAAACCCTCCTCGCTTGCAAGTGAAATTATGTCCATTGCTTTGTCGATATTTTCGAGAGGCGACGCCGATACTCCCGCGAAGTGCGCATTCAGCTCGCCCGGCGTAAAACCGAAAAACTCCTCCTCCTTACGCCCAGGCAGGAGGCCAAGATGCCGCATAACCTTCCATATATTTCTGTTTGGAGAGAGAGAGAGAGAACACGCGACGAGACACGCGCCGCTGACAGACAGACAGATTTCGGCCCGCTTAGGAGCAACACGCGAGTTTTCGCTCTAGCGACTTGAAAGCCTGTGCCAAGGCTCGTGACTGGTGTGAGAGAGGTCCAGCGCATCTACCCGCGTCCCTTCGCTGATCCGAGAGGAAGGTCTCGACTAGATTCACCCTCGTATACAGGTGTGTAAGCGGCCAGTGATTGTGAGTGAGTGCATGTGCGATACGCTCTCCGCGAACGGAGAGCGCAAGGATTCTCGCCGGTGTCGAGAACGCGGCGTGGCAGCGGCCCGTCGGATAGCGCGCGACCTTCTCGCGCGCGTATCGCGTTCAACAAATAAGCCGTATTAACAACGGCTCGCGTGTCTCTCGTTTGTATTTAGCTTCTTATAATAATAACGCCGTACGTTCATTATAACACTCGCGTTGTTATTTAGAAACCTGAGCGCGTACCGAATCCCAACTTCTTCCCACGAATACCGCCGCCTCCGTGGGCGTGCAAGGTCCGCTTGCAACGCGTATAATCGTAAAGAGCAGCCGAGCCCACGTGAGTGCACGTGGTGGACACTAAAACGACTTTGTCGCGAAGCTGCTACCCAGCAGCATTGATCGAGGGATACTGCAGCGTAGAGCCCGGCTCCGCATCACCGTGGGACGCAGTCCGCATTGCAAAATTAAAACAATTTTGATCCCCGTTTCAACATAAAATAATAAACAAATTGATTAATTAGTAAGGCAAGAAAATTAAAATGCGGACGTTCTTATTTAAACATTGATATCATACTACAATTATTCTATTATTATTACTAGTATTCATACTACAATTCATATTTAATCACAAGCTATTATAGTTCGATTGGAACGGGGTGAGGCCACCCGAGAGCGACGAAAATCACAAAAGGACCGCCGGGACCGAGAATCGATCCGGCGCCCCCTAGATCTCTAAGCGCGCATGCTATTCACTTAGCCAATGCCGCCTATTTCGTCGCTCTCATTTCTGTCTTGATTACCGGCGTGACGAGGGACGCTGTACCTCGTTACAACATATAATATATCCTTTGGGTCCAAAAAGACCTTCACAATGACGAGACATCGTCTGCGGATAGAAGCACAAGATCTCGATTTGAATTACCGTTAAATATCTACCATATTTCGTCGACAATGTCCAGGTATCCTCCAGGAGGACTCCCACAATGACGAGACATCGGCTGCAGATGAGAGCACCAGATCTCAAATAAAATTATTGTCAGGTATCAGTCACATCGAGACGATATTCAGATGCCAGGATGACTCCCAGGACGACGGGACATCGTCTACAAGTGGGAGCACCAGTTATCGATTGAAATTACCGTCAACTATCCTACACCTCTCGTGTCCAGGTGTCAGGACGACTTCCAGGACGATGAGACATCGTCTACAAATAACAGCACCAGATATTAATTAAAAATACCATGAAATATCCTACACCTTCCGTAGACGAAGTCCAGGTGTCAGGGGGACTCCCAGAATGACGAGACATCGTCTGCGGATGAGAGTACCCGATCTCAATTAAGGGGGCACACCACCTTTAAACTCTGAAGAATAAACTTCTTACAAATAATAACAAAAATAAATTATAATAGTTATATACATTTTACACTAATATTAGGTTATATTACCTGTATGTTTACTATGGTAAATCCATATTAGCACCTACTTACCCATAGTGACTCTCCGTATACTGTTTTGAGCATTTTGGCACTGTCCGTAGGATTCCATGTGACCACATGGTTTGATTGGGCTAAAATTTTAGGAGAATGCTTTGTACACTTGTACTTTTGGTATGAATAAAGGGATTTTGATTTGAATGATTAAAAAATCTTTTATGAAAAAAATGTTGCATAAATAGGTTAAAAAAGGCCAAAAATTAAGTATTTTTATTGTTAAACCTTTTCTATGCATTCAAATCGAAATCCCTTTATTCATACCAAAAGTATACGTGTACAAAGCATGCTCCTAAAATTTTAGCCTAATCAAACCATGTGGTTACATGGAATCCTACGGACAGTGCCAAAATGCTCAAAACAGTATACGGAGAGTCACCATGGGTAAGTAGGTGCTAATATGGATTTACCATGGTAAAAATACAGGTAATATAACCTGATATTAGTATAAAAATTATATAACAATTATAATTTATTTTTGTTATTATTTATAAGAAGTTTATTTTTCAGAGTTTAAAGGTGGTGTGCCCCCTTAAAAGTTTTGTCAAATATCAGTCATATCGCGTAGACGATGACCAGGTACCAGGACAACTCCCAGAACGGCGGGATATCGATTGAAATTATCGTCAAATATCTGCCACCTCTTGTAGACGATATCCAGGTAATAGGGTGAATCTCAAGGTGACGAGACATGTATATCATATCTCTTTCATACTACTTAGCATGATTATCCCCTGCATCATGTAATCGCAGCATCACGTAGCTTTCGCCAACGAAATTTATTGTTCCAATAAATAAAATATTATTTTAAAATACAGTATGTGAATGCTATTTTAATATTATTAGTATGACATAAATTCGTAGGGAGGGACTTTACGATGTGCAACGACAACCCTATAAGAGGAAGCCAAATTTTTTAGAAAAATCGGTTTTTACATTTCAGCTCTTTACTTAAGAACCGCTTAACGAAATCGTTTGAAATTTTAACAGCAGATATCTTCTTTTATGGTGAATCACCAAATAAAATTTTGAAGCACTTGACTACATTGTATTAGAGATATAAGGAATCAAAAAATTTGCAAACCAAAATTCAAACCTTGATGTCTTAAGAACCATAGGGGTTTCAAAGCTGCGCAATGAACTTAGCCAAAACATATAAAATATCTACCTTTTCACAAAATCTCAAGTGCAATAAGGCCTTTTTACGCCCGTAATCAAAACTCAAAAAAAAAAACAAACTCATTTTTTTAGTTTTCGATTTATTACTGAAAAAATAAGTAATCAAATCACTTGAAATTTTAATGGAATATAGTTTGACACGTAACCCATCAACATATTTTTTTTCGTGAGGTTATGATGTGTAGTTTCAGAGATATGAATTTAAAAAAAAAAATCACCTTTATCATTTTATCTGCCGAACGGAGCGGTCAATCTCGAAGACCAAACGGGGAAAAGTAGGTAATTTTATTATCTTTCAAATACATTTTAGCTGAATTGTTTGTAACAATGGAATGATTAAAAAAAACGAAAATAATGTTTTTCGAAAATCAAAAAATGGCCATAAAAAAGAAAGTAATTGAAAAAATAAAAAAATAAATGTTTTTCCCGAATTCAGCATCCAAAAATAGATATGCATGTCAAATTTGATTGATATTGACGGAGTAGTTTCAGAAATATCACGGTATACACACACACACACACACACACACACATACACCACATACACACACACACACACACATACACACACACACACACACACACACAGAGTCACACCCACACATCCATACGGACATTTCCTGAAAACACGTAATTCGAACTTCTAACATCTAAAAACATGTTTCTATGAAGTTTTAACGAAACTGAAAATTTTACTATTACAAAGCTTCCTCTAGGAGGAAGCAATATATTTTCATCATATGTGCACGAAAAAGGTCACTTTCCATGCATGTTAAATGAATCGAGTTTTTCTTAGCAGCGGGAGAAAATTACTCCCTTGGGAGGAAAAGACCTTTTCCTCAGAAAAGTAATTTTTCCTCTCTCTGCAGACTATCCGAAATGTGTTTTTAAAACATTAAAAATTTTTTTGAAATATTCAAAATTTTTTGAAATTTACAAAATTTTTTGAAATTATTAAAATTTTTTGAAATTTTCAAAATATTTTGAAATTTACAAAATTTTCAAAATTTTTTGAAATTTTCAAAATTTTTTCAGATTTTCAAAATTTTTTGAAATTTTTAAAATTTTTAAAATTTCAATACAAATTTGTTTTACTTTGAAAAGTCCTCGAATTTACCATTCCTTCCATATGCATGATAAGTAGCCTATTCGCGCACTTATCATAAAAAGTACGGTATGCAACAAGGGGGGAGTGGCTTTTTTAGACTCGGGTACTGTTTTGAGCACAATATACTATTTTTTACGTCAATTAAAAGATATTAATGTTTGTACGTACGCTTTTTAGTTAAGTGAAACGGGGAACAAAATTATTTCAATTTTGCAATGCGGACTGCGTCCCACGGTGATGCGGAGCCGGGCTCTACGCTGCAGTATCCCACGATCAATGCTGCTGGGTAGCAGCTTCGCGACAAAGTCGCTTTAGTGTCCACCACGTGCTCTCACGTGGGCTCGGCTGCTCTTTACGATTATACGCGTTGTAAGCGGACCTTGCAACGCCCGTGGAGGCGGCGGTATTCGTGGGAAGGAGTTAGGATTCGGTACGCGCTCGGGACTCTAAATAACAACGCGAATGTTAAGATGAACGTACAGCGTTATTATTACACGAAGTTAGATACAAACGAGAGATACGCGAGCCGTTGTTAATGCGGCTTATTAGTTGAACGTGATACGCCCGCGAGAAGGTCGCGCGCTATCTGACGGGCCGCTACCACGCCGCGTTCTCGACACCGGCGAGAATCCTTGCGCTCTCCGTTCGCGGAGAGCGTATCGCACATGCACTCACTCACAATCACTGGCCGCTTACACACCTGTATACGAGGGTGAATCTAGTTGAGACGCCCTTCCTCTCGGTACAGCGAAGGGACGCGGGTAGATGCGCTGGATCACTCTCACACTAGTTACGAGCCTTGGCAAAGGCTTTCAAGTCGCTAGCACGAAAACTCGCGTGTTGTCTCTAAGCAGGCCGAAATCTGTCTGTCTGTCAGCGGCGCGTGTCTCGTCGCGTGTTCTCTCTCTCTCTCTCCCCCCACCGGTCGCGCGAGTCTAGATCCCCGAATTCGCGCGCGGTGGACTCTAACGTTCGTCGCAGCGCAGCGGTGCTTACACTGCACACGAGTTCGAGCAGCGATGCTCAACTCGTTATATAGGTTTTATTGTTTATAATGATTTTGGTCGCTATATCGGCCTACCCGAGGCAACTTGGGATAAAGAAAAACCGCTGCCAAGTAATTGGCACTTAGCTTCCTCCTATTCTGCTAGTGGAAGATAATTACATGGGACAATCAACTCATTCTTTGATTTAAATATTCGCTACAATTCGATACTAAAAGGATAGATTAGTTAAAAGACACTTGTAGGGGTGGGGTATCAGGGGAGTGGGGGTTAAGGTGGATATCAAAAGGATAGAGCTCCGTGAACTCCTAAAATAACTTACATATATCGTAATAAAAAAAAATACCAGTAATTGCGGAATCGTTAATAACGTTAACAACTACAAGTTACAAAATTGCGGGTGGCTTCATTTTTTTGTGAAAAATAACTTTTTCACAAAAAAATTATTTTTACGATTTTCTACATACCCACAGCGGCCCTTCAGACCCTTGACCGTTTTTTGCATATAATCCCGCCAATGGTCTTGTAAAATTTTAAAAGGCTCGATTTCAGCACTCCAGCAGTCGGCATTTTAGACCATGCGTAATCGTTTTCTGATGATTCCCAGCAGGTCCTCTTTTGACATTTGGCCAATAGATTGTCTACATAGCCCACAGCCGTCTTTCAAGACCCTTGAAGTTGTTTTCTACTATTCCTATAATCGCCTAATTAAAATTTAAAAGCTGCATTTCAGTACTCCCACAGTCGGCCTTTTAGGACCCCTCTAATAGTTTTCTCTATTTCATAGCCTCCTGGAGAGTGGGTCTCACCGGAGATCCGCTCGGCGGACTGGAAGTCCCCGAGCCTCTCTTAAGACGAGATACGCGCGGGCGTCGGAGAAGCGGGAAAATATTTCAACTTAGTGGGTAGCAGTCTTTTAGGTACACTATTGTTGAATATATTGTATGAATCATATCATAATAAAAAGCAAAAATATTTTTTCAAAAATCGAAAAATGGCCATGAAATGGTCATAAAATAGTCTAAATCTTAAAAGAAAATTTACTCGAATTCAGAATCAGAAAACATATATGCACGTCCAATCTTATTACGATCGATCACGTAGTTCCAGAATTATAACAGTATACGTACGCACGCACACACACACACACATACACACACACACACACACACACACAGACAAAACCATCTGCACAAACATTTTATAAAACCACGAAAACTCTCAAAATATACTAAGCTTTAATTATCAAATTATATGGTTTAACAAAAATAATAATGTTCAGTCACACAGAGTATACAGGGTGAGAGTTGAAGAATTTGAATCTTAATATCTTTTAAACTAAAAGGTTTCATAAGCTACAAAAAGAACCTAGCCGAAGTGATCAAAAGATCAATCTTTTCCTAAAATTTCAACTCAATTTAAACCTTTTTACTCTCGTAATCGTACGACATAAATAAACCATTGTTTTTAGTTTTTGATTTTTATCTCAAAAACCAGTCGCCAAAATTGCTGAAAATTTTTACAACTAGTAGATATCGTTGTTTTTTATTGTCATGAATTTTTTCAAAACATTTAACTATTTATTTTTTGAGTTATATATGTTTATCGAAAAATTACCTTTTATATCATAAAAAATGAACAGATCAGTCAATCTAGAAAATCTTGCGGGAAAAAGTAGACAAATTTATGTCTATTAAGATTACACTGATTGTTGAACATTAGGTAATATTATAAATCATATCATTGTATAAAACAGCAAAAATATTTTTCATAAAATGAAAAATGGCTTTAAGCCATAAAATGGGGCAGAATCATAAAACAAAAATGACTAAATTCAGAATCAGAAAAAATATATGCATGTCAAATTTATTACGATCCGTCGCATGGTCCAAAATTATGGCGGTTTAACACACCACACACACACACACACACACACACACACACACACACACACACATCCCACGGCATTCTAAAAACGTATGATTCGTACTCCAAACACCTCCAAATGCGTTTCCACGAAGTATTAGCAAAACTGAAAATTTTACTATTACAAAGCTTCCTCTTGAGGAGGAAGCAAAATTAATCTATTTTTTCTCTTTTTAACGTTGCGGCAGTCAATGCTGCCCTCATCAGGAAGCTGTGGAGTTTATTCATACGTTAGTGATAAATTCAATATGTACAGATTTTACATTTCAGTGAAGAGAATCTCTTACAATCAGAGAGATGTCACAAAAGTTTGAATATTCGAGAAAGGCATTTCCCCGCCGGGTGGCGGAGGGGAGGCGTCGGAGAATAACAATGTGTCTCTCTCGGCTGATCAAAGTTGTTTAGCGTGAGTCTGATTTTTGCTCGATATGCATACTTTTACAGCTGATCTCGTCGATTGTTAGAGAATCCTTCTCCGCTTGACTTTTTATTGTTTATGTTTATAAAAACTAATCATTTAAGAATGTAATTTTTGTGATAAATCTATGTGTTAATATACAAAGATTAAAATGATTTTGAAAAAATTATTTTTACAAACATATCTACATAAAGAATTTTAATATTATACAGAGATAAAGATAGAGAAGACTTCTGCTGGGCATTATGGGACCCACACATCATTTTTCAATACATTTTTCCTCATTCGCCATCTGTGCCAACAAAATTCATTCCTCGATCACTGCATAAGCTAACGCACGGTCCTCTTCTGGCAACAAAACTTTCGAATGCGGCAAGAAAAGTTTCAGTATGAGACGGCCCCGGAATAAGAGAGCAACAACCGATAAGTTACCGACATCGGTCGGTTACCACGCGAGCGGCTACTAAGTAGTTCACCACGAAGACACAGATAGCATGCGCGTATAAGCATATGGCAATTACGCACAACAATTTTTGTAACGATCGATCGCGTAATTTGTCACTGCCACAATTGTTAATTTACAAATTATAAAAAAGTTGATCGCGCGTACCTCGTTTAAACAACGGTGAAAAAGAAGCACGCAATTTTCACAATCACTTAGCGTCATAACAAACAATAAGCAATTATAAAAATATCAATTTTTACGCTTTAACAATTTTTTACAATTTTTTGAAAGTTTGTCAAATTTTTTCTATTAAAAATAATGTCTTGTTTACAGCATCGGTTCGATGTAATTTAAAAATTTTTACAAGTACATAGCGTCATAACAAACAATAAACAATTATAAAAATATTAATTTTTACGCTTTAACAAGTTTTTACAATTTTTTAAAAGTTTGTCAAATTTTTTCTATTAAAAATAATTTCTTGTTTACAGCATCGGTTCGATGTAATTTAAAAATATTCACAATTACTTAGCGTCATAACAAACAATAAGCAATTATAAAAATATCAATTTTCACGCTTTAACAATTTTTTACAATTTTTTGAAAGTTTGTCAAATTTGTTCTATTACAAATAATTTCTTGTTTACAGCATCGGTTCGATGTAATTTAAAAATTATTTCACATCTGAATAATGCTTTGCAAGCACTTTCATTTTAGCCCAAAACGATATTTGACCGTGTAGATTCGGAGATAGAGGCCCACAAAGTAAATAATAATTTATGGCTTACTTCATCGTTATATCGAAATTTAAAAAATACTCTCTTATAGCTGATTGCAAATACTTTTTTTTCTTGAATGGTCTTTGTTAATCATAATAAACCGTCATTTTTTATAATAAATTATATAAATATGGTAGCGCTTTTTTTCCATAAAATGACATTATTACAGTACAACAAACATTTTGCAATGTAATAATTAGTAAATTTAATTAGTTATTCTACATAAATAGATTATTAGAGTATTAAAAAGCGTAAACAATTTTCTTTTAAAATTTTTATTATTGAAACATTTAATTAGTTGCATGATTTAATGAACATTAAGCAACAAAAAAATTGTTCGATCATACAACGATTTTTTTTAATGCAAATAAAAAGTTCTTTGTAATATTCTTTTTTGATGGCATATTCTGATTCCTCTCATTTCGCTACATCAAAATAAAAAAAAAAATAGTCTTGATAAGTGCTACCGTTGTCGAGATAACTCATTTTTTACCGCACGTTCGCATTTTGAAACATTTGGGCCGCGCGACAGCACAGCTGCTCTCCGGCATCCCCACTCCTGCTCCCACGCCACTCGGCCGACGATTTCCTGTGATTACGGTATTTTTATCGATTTTTTCTGTCGAAAATGCACAATACGGATATAGAAAGTATTTGCAATCAGCTATAAGAGTATATTTTTAGACACGACCGCTACACGGAAGTGCCTTATAGTTTCGTGTGCGAAAAATGTGTGAGATGCGATATCTCACACAG
Source organism: Pteromalus puparum (assembly GCA_012977825.3). NCBI lineage: Eukaryota > Metazoa > Arthropoda > Insecta > Hymenoptera > Pteromalidae > Pteromalus > Pteromalus puparum. The sequence goes on along the minus strand of CM053168.1, from coordinate 26,433,400 downwards.
TTTTCGACCGATCAAGCTGAAATTTTAGGAGGAGGCTCCTCCCGCAAAAACTAAAAACTATTTTTCTTTGATCCCGATAAAACTTAGTGTGCAAACTCCCCTCACCACCAGAACCTGATGGTTCTATTTTCAGCTTAATCCCGCACATGTACGCAGAATGCGGTCACCTCCAAAAATCCATAAGAACGGTTTTTTGGCTCTAACTCGAATTCTAAGCATTCTGCAAAAAAAGTTAAATAGAAAAGTTGTAGATCTTTGAAAAATACAACTTTTTCTCTTTAACATCAAATCATGAAAATGTTTATAACTCGAGTTTACAGCCCAAAATCGATTTTTTACAGCTTAAATACCAATTATTTACAATAAAACTTTGAGGCTTAGAGTTTTACATAAAAATGTTGAATGCAAAAGTTAAAGATATTATGAAAACACAACTTTTGACCGTGGCAAACATTTTTTTCAAATACTTTTTGGTATTCAACAACCCTATAAGCGATTTTTTGATTTATAGATTCAATAATAACTTAAGTGCAACATGCCACATCTAACCCAAATATTTTCAGGAATTTTCCTATATTGTTAAAAGCTGAAATTTATATTTTGGCCTATTTATATTAAACCACTTTTTAAATTAAATTATAAGAAATGCGTTATTTAAGAAATACTCAATCACTGAATACAAGGATCAGTGAAGCCGATCCGAATATTACTTAGCATCACATAACGACGTATGTACGCTATGATAATTATATCTTTTAAGCTGAATCAGTACAATTCACTTCCGAAATTTAAGTGTATTATTATACTGAACTAGAAAAATCTAATTATATTGGCGGAGGAAGTGGTCCTCAGCGTGAAGTAATCCCTCGGTAGCAATTTAGGAAGGGTTGACGGTTGCTATCGGTCTCTCCGAGGCAGGTAAAAGTGTTTCGGAAGAAAAAACAAGTTAATTCATTTTTTCTTTTAACGTTTCGGCGAACAATGTCGCCCTCATCAGGAGAACTGAGAAGAAATTCGGTTTATTGTTAGCAAAATTTCAAGAGTACAAAAATTATTTAGACTGTGTGACATATGAGGTGCTTATAAGAATTATCGGACTCAACAGGCTCGTTGATGGAAAGTTCGAGGCTGCGTTTTCCCCGCCGGGCGCCGGCGGCGGCGGGAAGAGAGCGTGTTGTGTCTCTCTCAGCTACTCGAGGCGAATTCGCAAGAGTTGGATATCCGCGCTGCTTTTATACTCTGCGCGGGACGGCGAGAGTTGTGATCGGTTTTTTGACATTATTCGCTAGTGACGTGAGCGTCGCTGGTCATATGTGCCTACAGCTGACAGTAAGGAAGGATCGAGAAGCTCGCTTCTCTGTGATTTTCGGAGATCATCAGAGAGCGGCGTGTTGGTCCGATGCGATTTTACATTATTCGAGATGTTTTTACAAGTAGCGCAATCGGAGAGCGAGTAAACGAGCGTGCATTGAATATCTTTTTTCTATTATGATATCGGAGGTGTATGAGTCATGTGTGTTGTTGTTTTTAGTTGATGTATTAGGTGTGTGTACACAGAGCTTAGGTGCTGTGTATCTTCTTTTTTATTCACACCGTTTTCTTGTAGATGTATATGCATCATTTCGGATATTAATCGTTTATTTAAATTTGTTTCTTTATCTTTGAGTTTATAATTTTCAAAATTGAAAGTGTGGTTATTATTTTTTACACGATCGGATATTACGCTATTTTTTGCTTTTTTGTGTTCGTTGATACATATACATACATTTCGTTTTTAACTTATTGAAGATACAATATCAATTTAATATACAGTTCACGTTTATTGTAATATTTTAAAAATTACCTTGTCAGATTGTATAAATCCATATCCAGAATCGTATTAAAGTAGTTCAATTATCCAAGAACGCCAACCAACACTCCAGGACAGCATCAATTCAGTTGCAAGATCGTCTCAAGGTAGTTCAAGCAGCTGGCAACGCCAACCAGGACTGCCGGATAGTAGAAATAGAGCTCCAGGATCATTCGCAGGTGGTTAAGCCAGCTAGAAACGCCAACCAGCACTGCCCGAAAGCTCAAATATAGTTCCGAGTTTGTCTCCGGGTGATTACATCAACCAGAGACGCCAAGCAGCACAACCAGATAAGATAAATCCAGCTCCAGGGTTGTGTTGAGGTTGTTGAAGTACCTAGAAACACCAACCAGCACCAGTCCAGGGTGATCTTGGGAGGCATCGGAATTACAACACTGATGTAACTCTAAAAAACAGATCACAAAATCACACTGACTATACGGCACATAACACAACAGATATTTGTTGTAAATAAATATAATGAACACAAGAACAAAGGAAAACCAGTCTTTGATCTTATGCGATAGTGAACCTTCATCCAGACAGCATATTGCAAGAAGAATGTATCAGCACATCAACAGAATGAGCAGGAGCAGAAGCCACAGGAGTAGTCCAAAAAACAAAGGATAACCTCCAAGCAAAAACTCAAGTTTCTTGTTGGAGCTAATATACAGCAGCACTATACTGCAGCTTCCTATACTGCAGCACTCCTTGATGAACTGACACTCACACGTCGCATCCTCGGTGCCATTCCGGGTGCATCACTTTTGAATACTTTTTGCACTGTCTTCCAAAGCAAGAACCGCGAGCAGCTGTTCCGCGAGCGGAATCACGGTGAGCAAAGGTTGCTTGAAAACAGGCACCATAGCAGCATTTCGGTTCTGATTTTTAAACTACGTATAACACTGTTACATCACGTCGTTGTTGCCGTTTTTCAATACGTACTCACTTATAATATCGCCGAAAAAACATTGCGGTTTGCGGAGGCTGGGAGGCTGCTGCAAAACGTCAACACATATGGGCATGTCGCTAACCGGTCGTCAGATCGATGTGCACAATGTATGCGCAGTGGTCGAGCTCGCTGCCTCGCTTTGACAGAGCCAACGAACAGCTGTTCGGTTTTGCTCAGCTGATATAACAAAACTAATACTTTTCCTGTTCAAATTATGCAATAAACTGTCTTTGCACGAAATTCATGACTTTTTAGGAATGGGATGGAATACGATTTGTTAAGCGTGACGTCACAGCTTCCATATAAAAACCAATATATTTTCCACCAAATAGGATAGTTCCGAATTTGGCCACGTTATGGAATTTCGCGCGTATAATTTGAATTAAAGAACTATAAAAAGATAATATTTTTTAATCTTACGAAAAAATAATGGGTTTTGAATCATATTTATAATAAATTTCGTTGCGATAAAAGAATACATGTTAAAATTTATATGAATATCTATATTCCAAAAACAACAATATTGAAAATCATGAGTCAAAAACTAAAATAATTGAAAAACTTTCAAGTTATGCATGGCCAACACATTTTTAATTGTATACGACAAAGATAAAAAATCAATGTTTTTTCAGATAGCGAGCGCGCAGCACGAGTGTCGGGTGGTATGGCGAGCGCGAAGCGTAAGCGTCAGCGGTCGTGCCTTATACGCAAAATGTGTATACGTGCTTCGCGTTTTGCGTGCCTTGCATCGCGAAGCGATGCAAGGCGGCAAGCCACCTCGGCCGTGAGGCCGCGCGTGGCGCGCTAGTTTAAATTTCGATTTAACGATTAAGTAAGCCATAAATGATTATTAACTTTGTGGGTCTCTATCTCCGAATCCACACGGTCAAATTTCGTCCTTTTGCGCTAAAATGACAGTGCTTACAAAGCAGTAATTAGATGTGAAATAATGTTTAAATTATATCGAACCGATGCTGTAAACAAAAAATTATTTGTAATGGAAAAAATTTGACTAAATTTGAAAAAATTGTAAAAAATTGTTAAAGCGTAAAAATGGGTATTTTTATAATTGCTTATTGTTCGTTATGACACTAAGTAACTGTGAAAATTGCGTGCTCCTTTTTCACCGTTGTTTAAACGAGGTACGCGCGAACAACTTTTGTATAATTTGTAAATTAGCAATTGTGGCAGTGACAAACTACGCGGTCGATCGTTACAAAAATTGTTGTGCGTAATTGACATATGTTGAACTATCTTTTCTGAGAATTTGATAAATATTTATTAATTTTTATTTACCGAAAACATTTCTCAAAGTTCACGTACGCTTTTTTACTAATTTTCGCATATTACTAATGGAAAATTTAACTTTTTCGATTCGCAATTCTCATACCCTTATAGGAAATCGTCAAATAAATAAAAAAAAGAGTAAATTTTTTTTATTAAGGCTTTGTTTCAAAGTTATAGATACAAATGTATCGAAAAATGGGTCAATTTTGGAGATTTCGGTACATTTGTTGTTCTACAGCATGACGCAAGCGTTTTTTGGAGGAGGCAAACATAGATTATTGTTGTACACAATATTCGGAAACTTTTTGCAAAAAAAATTTTGCGTTATCAAACAACATCCATTTCGATTGCTCTACCGCCTGGACTATGATTGATTGATTAGATACCACGTCGACTAACCGTAGGTATGTAGTGTGAATTGTGTATATGTGAGTATGATGTATGTTTGTGAAAGGCCAAACGATTCTGAAAGCACTTTCTGAAAGCTACAAATATATAATAGTTAACATGAAAAGATTACGATTAATGTTAAAAACTTTACTTTTACAAAATATAAGGTTGTTTACAGAAATCATCAATTTCGAAATTAAAAAATAAGAATAATATCATATAGATAGATGCTTACACAGTTTACAACAGGAGGTAGCAAGGAAGCTGATATGGCAACTCCTATTAGTGGTCCATTGCTGCCTTGTAATAATGCCACTGCTACGCCTGTTCCTGAAGGTAGAGCCCAAAGGACACCCATCCAAAGAGATCTGAAGTTTCCACTGAAATAAAAAATTTTGTTTATCAAAATACTTTTTGCTGGAAACCTTATATTGTGATTATGCCTAATTATATGTAAAAGTATATTATGTAAACCTAAACTATTTTAGATTAATTTCAATATTTGTTTAAATATTTAAGGTATTTTTAAATATTTCTTCTTTCTAAAGAGGCGCTTAATAGTCAGTGTTTGGGACTCATGCTCACCTTCAGACTACCTACTTAACCCCCCTTCTTAGTGTAGACCCACTATCTGTGTCCTACAGCAAACGCTGAAAGCCAGAGCCGACAAAAGTCCACTGACGAGACCCCTCTTTCCCTAATCTTCATCACTCCTAATATTTCACCACTTTCACTAACTCAAGCTAATTACTAGCTTTTAAATGAAGTATATTTCCACCAGAGTATTAGTGCAAAAATATTTCACGAAAAAGTAACATATTCTATTTTCCCCAATACGTTTCACTATAATACCTGCTTTTCGGCATCGTCATTGGCCACATTGCCGCTCATCGTTACAGCTAAACTAAAAATAATTGAACATTTCTTTGAAAAATTTTTTAACCAGAAAGAAAATACAGAGATATTTACACACTCCGCATTCCTGAAAAGATAAACAAGGTTATCTGACCGCAGGCCTGGCATTTAATTTTAGTCAAATAAAATATAAATATAAAAAAAAAAATACTTAGAAACTAAGACTTATCCTATATTTACACATAATTAGTAGTAGCCTTCATCACTACTTTAGCATTATCTGCAGATAAATCAAGAGGCGCGACAGCGCCACGCTGGCTAGTAAAAGTATACGAAGTATACGACACGATGACGGCGCGGGTCGCGTCCCTATTATATTTTGATATTGGGTTCTCTAACCTCAAAATAATTTTCGAAACGCATTTATATCATTATTGTTGCACCTAAGCCTGTTCTATCGCTATCGACTTGAAAGCTATTTACCTAATCTTTCTGGAGAAAAAGATTCATTCTAAAAGATTACTTCATTAGCGAAATATTGCAAGTTAATTTTCGCTCAGTATATTTCTGTTCGCTGTGCATGGTCTTCATCGTCTCCCGTCGTCCGGTCACGTGGCTTCCGGTCATCGAGGCGCGAATATTTGAGTAGTCGAGAAAATAAAGCAATGAATCATAGATTTTTTAAGCAGTAAGATGGAATGCGGTTATTTGTATTCGATTCGTGAGAGCATCCACAAACATTGTGAACTAAGTTTATTAATTACTTTTAAAAAAATGCATTTTTGCAAAAAATATGCATTTTAGAAGTGCATTGCGAAAAGACAAAGAATAAAAAATTTACATTCCGGTAAATATTGATGCAAATGAGTCCAGTCTTGCTACTCAGGGGTTTTTGGGGTCGCTGAACACGAATATCGTGACGGCAACGGTCTCTGAGGTACCTGGTGCCCAGGGTGGACAGTATCAACGTCGTCTCCTGAAGTTTTATGGAAATTTGTAACATAATTAGCCGAAACTCGTTACTTGGGGTTTTTTGGGGTCGCTGAACACGAATATCACGACGGCAACGGTCTCCGAGGTACCTGGTGCCCAGGGTGGACATTATCAACGTCGTCTCCGGGAATAATCTTGAGTATTAAATATTTTTACTGTTGATACCGTATAATGTAAGACATGTATAATCTCTATAAAAGTGATGAAATCTGCTTAAAAAACCTTTCTAAAAGATAAAATATTGGTGAGTAAAAGTTTCTTTACAAAAGTAGTGAAATCCCCAAAACAAACATAACTGATGTCAAGTAATTGCTTTTCATATTTTTTAGTTATACGCACGCAGGTAATTATTTTATGAAATAAAATATTTTTTACTTCAATTCTTAGTTGATACAGTAGTTTAGATTCATAAGTAAAATTTTAAATTACTCATCTTCCTTGGCATTTCCAAAAGCATATTCAATCATATACTTTTAATCCATAGTTTAGAAGTTATTAGAAAAACCGCTGTCAAGTCATTGGCACTTAGCTTCCTCCTATTCTGTTAGTGGAAGATAATTACATGGGACAATCAACTATCATCTATTGATTAAATATTCGCACTATTCGACTACTAAAAGATATGGCTTTACTCGAATCAAAATCAGAAAACATAATATGCACGTCAATCTTATACGATCGACACCGTAGTTCCACAATTATAACAGTTATACGTACGCACGCATGCACGCACGCACGCACGCACCACACACACACAGACAAAAACCATCTTGCACAGACATTTATAAACCATGAAATCTCCAAACTATACTAAGCTTAATTATTCAAATTATATGGGTTTAACAAAAATAATAATGTTCACGTCACACAGAAGTATTACAGGGTGAGAGTTGAAGAATTTGAATCTTAATATCTTTTAAACTAAAAGGTTTCATAAGCTACAAAAAGAACCTAGCCGAAGTGATCAAAAGATCAATCTTGTCCTAAAATTTCAACTCAATTTAAACCTTTTTACTCCCGTAATCGAACGACATAAAAAAAAACATTTTTTTTAGTTTCTGATTTTTATCTCAAAAACTAGTCACCAAAATTGCTTAAAATTTTTACAACTAGTAGATATCATTGTTTTTTATTGTCATGAATTTTTTCAAAACATTTAACTATTTATTTTTTGAGTTATTTATGTTTATCGAAAAATTACCTTTTATATCATAAAAAATGNCCAAACACCTCCAAATGCCTTTCCACGAAGTATTAGCAAAACTGAAAATTTTACTATTACAAAGCTTCCTCTTGAGGAGGAAGCAAAATTTAAAAAATTATGAAATCTTGAGTCGTATATTCCAATATTATGTTGTTTAATCATTTAAATAGCTTCTGAAAGCATTCAACGTTAGGATCGTTTTAATACAACAATTCTTATTACTAATTCT
>CM053168.1:26403472-26425541 GCA_012977825.3 Pteromalus puparum | reverse complement strand
CAGATCGTAGCAGTGTCAGTTATTAAATTACGGACCAGCGGCAAAAAATTCACACTTGAGCAGTGTCTTGTGGTATGACGACACAGCCGGTAAAATGGATAACGCTGATGCCGGTAATGCTGGTTTCGTTAGACGGCAAGCAGTTATGACTGACAATAAAATTGATTTATTGGGTTACTTACACGTAGACGTGTTAAATATGGATAGATTGCTACTTGGTGGTGTTGAGGTACGTGTACGTCTTGTGCGCTCTCGTGACAGCTTTTGTCTAATGGATCCCAATTCTGCATATACAGTGCACATATCCGAGGCGACACTGTTTGTTCGTCGCGTAAAGGTTAACCCAGGCATTGCATTGGCTCATGAAAAAATGCTTTCTAAAACCACAGCAAAATATCCGCTCACGCGTGTAGAGGTGAAAAATGTAACCCTAAACAGCGGTGTGCATGGCCAGTCGATAGATAATGTCATACTAGGTCAATTACCGAAAAGAATAATCATTGGATTTATTGAGAATAAGGCTTACAACGGCGATACAAAACTCAATCCGTTCAATTTTAAAAATTTCAATATTAATTTTTTGTGTTTGTTTGTGGACGGTGTACAAGTCCCCTCGAAACCACTACAGCCTGACTTCAAAAAAACAAAGATGTATGTGGATGCGTATCACACACTCTTCTCGGGTACGGGTGTACATTTTTCAAATGCCGGCAATTCGATATCACGCGATGCATACCCAAATGGGTACTGCCTTTTTGCATTCGATTTGACGCCTGACTTATCAGCCAACAACGATACCCATTGGAATTTAATTAGAAGAGGTAGTGTGAGGATTGATGTGAGATTTGATGACGCATTAGACAGTGTTGTGAATTGCATAATTTATGCTGAGTACGACAATCTGTTGGAAATTGACTCGTCTCGACAAGTTTTGGTCGACTACAGTGGTTGAGGTTAGATGGCGCTCCTTGAAAAACCAAATAAAACCGCTCACCAACACGGGGCTCGTGTCAGTCGATACTTGTTTCTTGAGCTGTGCAGACAAGTGAAAATGGATCTAGTTATTGATTTGCAGTTTTTCAAGGACAACAAAGGCCGTGTTGTACCGAAAGAAGCGGGCTTGGTAGTGTTAGATAAAGATATTACAGCACATTGGATTATCGCACCTACTTGTAATACGAGATTCTTAAAGAAAGATATTTTAAGAGAGAATAATTGGCTGACTCTGCATCATCATGGTCTGGATTGGTATGATGGGGATGTATCGCTGAAAAAATTTTATAAAAGTTTACACGATATTTGCAAGAGAGCGAATAAAATTTACGTGCGAGGAGAGGAGAAGGCAGAACTGCTGAATAAGATCACCACACGAGAAATCATCAATTTGGAGCGTGAGCACGAGTGTCCGACTTTTCATAGATTACCTTACAGTGAGAGGTATTGTATGCAGCACTCTATTAAACACTGCTCACTCAAGTATACCTGTGCACTCAACAACGCCTATAAGTTAAAACTTTGGTTAAACACCCGTGGTAGTGGAAGTGATATTGTTACATCAGCAGAACGCCCCTTCTCACCACCCTTCTACCTCTGTAAAAATGAATTCGCTGGATATTCTTCAGAAGTTGCGAAAAATGAGCTTTCATGCGGTTGGAGTGTATCCGGCAGATCGAATTCCGATAACGTGGGTAAAACCAAGTGGCTTTGTGTTTAATACGGAGAGTCACAAGAGGCGTGGTTCGCATTGGGTGGCAATATATGTGTCGGAGAGTGGCGTTGGATGGTATTTTGATAGTTTTGGCAGATCGCCATACATTCCCGATCACATAAGTCGAATCCAGAGAAATTGTAAGAGTATACGGTGGAATAATATTCGATTACAAAGCAGTTTTTCTGATACTTGTGGTAAATATTGCATCATGTTTCTGTATTATATGATTAATGGCTTGGGTATGCAACGATTCCTCCAAAATTTCTCATCAAACTTGAGAAAAAATGATCAGATAGCTGAAAAATTTGCTGACAGGTTGTAATGTAATATTGTGAAAATGTTATGTGAAACGACGGTGTAACAAGATATTTTAGTTAGCATTGGTTTTCAAAAATGTCACCACAGCAGATTTCTATTGGCTCCCCACTACAGAATCAGTGATTCTATTGGTCCCCCACCACCAGATAGGCTGGTTTTAATTGGTCTCACTAACCCCACCAAAACCACCAATTTTGAATATAAGCTGAATGCGTTGCAGCACAGAGACCACAGTTCTCTCTCGCCCGTAAGAAACTAGTAAGGAAGTTTGCTCTCAGAGGAAGAAGATGGCTGGACAGAAGAGACAGCACGCTGATAGTCAGGCCCAGGAGACTCAGGTCAGCAAGTATCGCTGCCATCAAATCCTACCAATGGTGTTTGGCTTGAACAACTCCTACGGGAAAATTATTCACGTAGGACTTGAAAATACCTCCGTCGGCTCTGGCGACTTTAACCCTGTTGTCCGACTGAGTAATCAGGAGTTTTACGGTCTATCCTTGCCGCTCGCCACCTGGATACAGTTCCGGGAGCAGTTTGACGAGATTGACCGATACTTCCAGGCATACAGTGAGGAAGAAATGCTGGATCAACGAATCACCATTACTGGGTTTACCATAAGATTCATGATCAGCTACTCGGATCGGGCGTTTGAATTGGTGATGGAGGAGGCCGAGGACAGTAAGGAGCCTAAAGCAAAACGACAACGTAAGCCTTCGCTTGTATTTAAAAGAGTGACCTTTGACAGATTGAAGGCATTGTCTAAAATAATAGATCATAGAATTAAGTATTTATTGAAGGTTAAAGAAGCTATAGAGATTATTGTGAGAGAGGTGGGTGACTATAGCAAAGAAAAATTGATGAATAGCGAAAATTCTCAGTACACATACTTCACCGCATATAATGTTGAGTGTGCAATGAGAAATTTTGATCAATCGCTTGTAGATAAGATAGATAAATTGTTAAAAGATAAAAATATACACTTAGCTATAGAAGATATTTATATTATTATTTATGAATTTATTAATCTACATTTATATAATCTAGTTGCGTACTTAAATACAACCGTATATAAGGATAAATGATCATAATTGTATTTAGTTTAAGTTTTCATGAATAAATATAATTGTTAAATATATAATACTTGTACTCACTTACCGTGTTACTCTAACCAACACCACCTATCCAGTAATCCTTCATATTCATTCTAGTTTTAAAACACACATACACACACATATGACACACACACACACACACACACACACACACACACACACACAAACACACACACACACACACACACAAAAGTGCGTTAAGGAGTGGAGAAGGGAAGGGAGGGCTCTACCCGAAATGGAAAGGGTAATATGCTGAGTATGTGCGAAGGAGGCATAGTAGTAACGGAAACCACCCCTCCCACATCGTACACCAGTCGTCAGTCAACCGTCGGGGAAGCAACACCTCAAGAAGTCACTCCGACGCTCTCCAAAGTGTCTTGATAACTCCGAGACACTTTGGATAAAAACAGGGTAAGGTGGGGGGAGTCTCTCCAAAGTGCCTTGAACCATCAGAGGCACTTTGGATAGACAGAGAGAGTGGGGGTTCTCTCTCTCCAAAGTACAAATGGCACCATGGAGAGAAAACAATCTTGATCTTGACCTCTCACTGGCTCGGGTGGGGGGTCAAGGTCAGTTTTGTTTACTCTCCATGGTGCCGGGGTACTACTACTAACAAAATATTGCCCCATTTTTAGGCACGAGCGCGACACGGAAGTACCTTATAGTTTCGTGTGCGAAAAATGTGTACCATGCGATATCTCACACAATTTTCGACCAATCGGGCTAAAATTTTAGGAGAAGTCTCCTTTCGCAAAAGCTAAAAAACTATTTTTTTATCCCGATCCTCTACGTCGTTTTGAAATTAGGACCCAATTTGTTCGATTTTTACGCGTACTTTTTGAATAAAAATATTCGTGTGACACGATTATCTCTGAGAGACTTTAAGGTAGTACCGTCGTTAATTAAATACCGTTGAGATATTGATGAAATTGAGGGAATCGATTCGTATTGGTCTAAAAGTGACTCAAAAAAATTTTTGTGAGGCTAGGGTACGTGAGAGAAAAGTTATGAACATTTTAATTTTTACTGATTTAACAGGCAGTCTTATGGGAATCCGTGTTTCCAGCACAGTTATCGCCCAATTATATCAAAAGTACCGTTCAGATTTTAAAAAAAGCGAGAAAATATAAGTTAGATATCTGCCGAAAATTTTGGGCCGTTGAGCGTATTGATTGGGTACGTGTGAGAATAGAAATTGGCAATGAAATGCAAAAAAAATGACGCTGAGCAGTGGTATTCGGCCATGATATATTAGATGTGGCAACGCCACAAAGGAGGTTAGGCGCGCGCTTCGTTTGAAATTCCTCGTGCTACGTACGTACGCAAACGAGAGTTTCGCAAAATAAGAAAAGCGAGAAAATTGATTATTCTTAATAATAATAAATAGTGTAAGTTGTTTCTGTGTATAATAACAATATTAAAGACTACATATGAATGAATTTATTAACATATATACAGTATCGAACGAAGTAATATAAATAAACAAAACATCAGCGTATAATATAATAAATTAACTCTTTTTTTACTTTTTACTTTCAAAATAATTAAAAAGCTTCTGTAAAATTTTCTTATCTTTGGTAACTTTAATAATACCGTTCTCATCTTTGCCTAAGTTTGCCTAAGACATTCCGTAATCCGTCAAATTTATTTTGTGTGTACGCATCGAGCATCACTTCGAAAGTAACATTCGCAGTCACTATTTTTTTCCTCATTTCTTGAGATATACAGTCTTTCAGACAATTAAAATTTTTCATTGCATTTGGTAAATTTTGCGAAAAAATTATTTTGTTTTGAGCACCCTCCCAGCTCAGAAAGGATTTTTTCAAGTCATCGTTTGAAACTTTCAACTTTTTCAAAACTTCATCCATCATGATGACATCCTGGAGTGCAACGTGTGCTTTTTCACAATCGATCTTAAATTCTGCAGCAAGATTTTCCAATTTATTGCATTGTCACCTTTACCCTTGTTTCCGGCTTTCATTTTGATTACAGGAAGAGTATCATAATATCCGTGTACTATGGCATGGAAATGTTCGGTCATGAAACATTTTTGAATAGCATTCATTGATGAAGGATAATCGAATGAATAGTTGTGTGCAGTTAAAATGCACTTTCGTTTGAGGGAACATAAAAATTGGTACAATTGGAGTAACGCTTCTGATAATGAGACGACTGTAACTGACTTTCCATGAAATAAAAGTTCTCCATTTACGTATCTCAAACCATGCACATTACTAGCCTCTTCCGAAATTTTCTGCGTTGGTCTCACATAAATTAAAAATTCAGACTCGTTGTGCTTCATTGTTATTTGTAGGATATCTGACGTTACAGATTGAGCGTATCTTTTTCTACTAAGAGTATCAACTTTCTTATTATATTTTACAGTATGTCTGCCAGGAGATAATGTTAGACATTTATTTAACTGGCTTACATACTGTTCTCCTTGATTTTTTTTATTAATTGCACACGCAACTCGTGCATCACCAGAAGCTGTTTTCCCATACAGCCTACTTTTTGGAGCCTGACTAACTATCATGACATTCAAACTCTCGTTTGGATTGCTGGAAGCACCACCGACAAACTGACTACATTTACTTGCTAAATTATTAAATATTGTTTTTAGAGCTTCGAACAAATTCGTGTCCTTGAAACCATCACCAGTGTTCGCTTGCTTATAATTATCGGGATCCAATGCGTATGTACACCAGTTTCCGCAATTACTGTGAATGTTAAAAGATGAGGAATGTTTTCGATGGCTTTTGTCATATCAACAACATTTCCTTGGTTTTGCGAAACGCAGTAATTAAAACATTTTTTTAAATATTGTATAGCCGTACCAGTAAATTCTTTATGAGTCTTATTTATTTTATATAACTCATTAACAACTACTTTTGATGTGTGATTTTTGTCCGATTGCTTTACGATTTCGTGGTCGTTAGCTACTCTTGCGGAACAAATGGAACTGCTGTCGTTGTCGGCTATAAATATTCCAACTTGAAGATTGCATGCTTTCAAAGTCGGATTATCTTTGGTAAATAAAAGTTGGCGGCACGAGGCTCCATCGCCTTTGCACTGCCAACAAAATTCAACCGGCAATCGTGATCTTCAGGCGAATGACCGCGATCGCATTTTGCGCATTTCCGGTTCAATGTTGTGTAGCAAAGAACTTTTCTGCTAAAAAATCTTATCATAGCTGCGGTTCCAGACAGACTATCATACGTTCTTCCAGTGCCCCTTGTAAACCAGCCCATCTCGAAAGAAGCAGCTACACGAACAATCATATTATCCGACACATTCTTATTCGCAATCTGTTTCACTTGCATCGGGAAATATAAAATTTATGTCTAGGTGAGGAGGCCTGAAAAAGAAAAAAGGGGTATAAAATTAATTCGAGCTCAATATTTTTTTTCAGATGTTTTATTGATTTAGTATATAATATTGATACAATAATTTTACGATATAAAGTAATATGCGTATACACGTTGCGTATATACATATATTAGATTTCGAGTTACAGCTAAAAAACCGTTTTTAGCGATTTTTGAAGGTGACCGCATTCTGCGTATATGTGCAGGATCAAGGGGATCATGGCGAGCGCAAAGCACGAGCGTCAGCGGTCGTGCCTTTTACGCAAAACGCGAAGCGATGCATGGCGGCAAGTTCATGATTAATTTATGTGATGGTAATTCATTTAATGTCAACGAATTCAGAAATGAGATCATATCATATGCCATCATATTCACTTTCAATTTTATGATCACTATAAAAACCAAAACTGTTTTTACAAATTTTTTCAATAATTGCAACTTGATCGATTGATAAAATTATGTATAGAATATACTTGACTATTTATAATTTTGTATGTTTAAATATTACAATGTTTATTTAATTTCTTGATCAATACACTATATATATAATTTTGTTCCTAATTTATAACGAACTAATCTGTTGTTACGTGTGAGGGTCGATGTTTTGTTCTCCGTGAGGTGTTAAGCTCACGATTGCTGCGAAAATACCGGGGAGATAAATGAACACGAGAGATTATCAGTAAATGTGTTTGTTTATTAATCGTTATTCACAATGAATGACTCGTGTGAAAGAGAGATACGCGTGTTTAAAGTGACCTCGGAGAATGCGCGCCTCTATAATTATGCTATCCTATCTGTCGTCTCCGAGTCAAAACTACCTGCCTAGTGCTGGATCGCGAGTGGTGGAGTAGAGGCCGAGCGCCTGTATGCACCCTCTTTTATAGCCTCCCTGGAAGAATCGGGACTCGGGGTGCGTCCGAGCTGTTGCCATGCATGTGTTTGGTGATTTTTACTCCAGTGCGTTATAACTAGCTATACTATATACGTGTGAATATTCACACGTGACACGTTCTTGGGGTCGCTACCGGGCGCCCTCGCCCGCAAACAATAATTATGCAAATAAAATCGGTTAACAATTTTTGCTTAGGTTGGTCGAGCGGTTTTATAAGTATGTTGTTTTTCTAAAGTGTGATTGTTACATTATTGTGTCTTGTGTAATGCGCCATCGGCTGTGTTTGTGTAGTCCTATCATATATTATGGCTACCTAGCGAATCTCTCTTTCATTTAAGTTTCTTAAAATATACTTTCGCTTAATCTTACATTGTGTCTTGATTGGTTGTCTTGATCGTGTTTGGCTCCAATCATCTGTAGATTCGACCTTGAATCCCTTGGCATCAGGGCTGACTGAAGGAGCATCCCATTGACTGCGGCCAGCTGCTGCAGATTTGGGAGGCTGAGGTCTGTTGATGTCCAGGGGGGGGGGGGGATAGTATGGGAGTATCTGGTTTGCCATCTCGGGTCGTCTGGCCCCATACATCTGTAGATGCTCTGCATTGGGTTGCGCATGAGTAGTCTTATGATCTGAAATCAATCTATCGCGGATTAGTAGTGGGGCCCCCCCTTTTAGTGAGAACTTCCATACTATCACTACTATTATGACAAACGTGAGTATGCCGGTCCCGGAGTAAGTTACCGTTGATTGAAGAGACGAAAATCTACCGTAAATGTCCTTATATTCGCCTAGCCTTTTCGCCTTATCGATAATGTCGCGAAAATCCCGTCCCGTTTTCAAAGAACGTGCTAGCAAAGGTTCAGAGATTTTACCGTATCTAGCAATCAAAACAATATTATTTGCATAACAAATAGTGTAGTAAAAATCGTAACTCTTGTACTTAATTTGTGTAAGATTTAACCTTAGCTTTATTTTAAAAACGGTTTGAAAAATCATGTCTGTTCCCTAATTAAGCATTAGAGAGGGATGCGCACGTGCTAGATGATACCCAGGTAAGCAGCAGTGGCAGCGGGGGTAATAAAATGAAGGTTCAGTCCGCCCGCGCTTCCACTGCGTTGTCGCATAACTGGATATTGTTGTCTCTCTTTCGATCGTCTCTTATAGTGGAGGACAGTCGGCAGTCTATAAGCCTTCGAGACGCAGCATAAATCTAAATATTTTTTTCTTTCAATACTCGTGTACTCCTTTCTATTGCATCCCTTTCTTATTAAACTCAATTATATATTTTCCAGTAGGTATCTAAAAATAACAAGGTGATGAAAGGACGTAGTTTACTGAATGAATGGTGTGAAAGTGATTAGTAGAGTACAGAGAAAGGAAAGGATAATAGCAAGCGGCAGAAAGGTGAAAGGAAGAAAGCTAAACAGGAAGAGTAATAAAGTTAAGTAATTAGAAATAAGGAGAGAAAAAAGAAAACGAAAGAAAAAAAGAGCAAAAGTTGAGGTTAGAATAGAGGAAGAGAAAGAGAGAGAGAGAGAGAGAGTGTGAGAAAGGGGGGGGGGAGAGGGTGAGAGAGAGGGAGAGAGGAGAGGCAGGGAAATAGGGAATATGAACAGAAAGTCCCTAGAGAAATCCCCAGTAGAGTCCGATATAGAGAGAATAGAGAGGATCAACGAGGTGATTTTTGGAACGCAAAGAGCGGGGAAATCCACAATAGCAGAAGAAGATAGAAACGGAACAGCGGAATGGTATACCCCCAGACAAGAAAGAAAAGCAGATAATAAAGAGACAGGGGCAAGTAGAAAGGAAGAAGGAAAGGGAAGGGGAAAAGGGACAAAAGTACAACTAGACAGGAAATCACAAAGTGTGATCAATCTAATTGAAGGAGAACTGTTCTTGAAAAGATAAAGGAAAGAGGCGGACGAAAAAGGAGAAAAAACTACAAAAATTAAAGGTGAGGACACACCGGAAAAAAACAAAAGAAGAAAGAGGAAGAAGAGAAGGTTAGAAGGAAAGAAGAAGAAAAGAAATTGATTTTCAACAGAAACACGCTAATCAAAAGATCACCACCGAGAACACCAGACACAAGTAAAAAAGCCATAGAATAAAGAGAGGAGATACTGGCAAAAGAAGATAACAAAGAAAAAGAAGGAACGGAAAAGACAAAAGAAGAGGAAGACATGGAGAAAACACTGAAAGAGATCCTTGAGAAAATGAACAAGGAAGGGGAAGCAAGAGAAAGAGAAGCAGAAGAGGCCAAACAAAGAGAGGAGAAAAGAGAGGAAAAGTGGGGAAAGAGGGTGGAAGAAATGAACAGGAAAGCAGAAGGAAAAGAGAAAAGATACGAGGAAAAAATTATAAAGATGGAAAAAGAAAGAGAAAAAGAAATAAGGAAGATAGCGGAGGAAATAAAGAAAAACAAGGAGGAAGCCAGGAAAAAAATAGAAGAAAAAATAGAAGAGCTGAAACAAGAGACAAAACAGGCAAAACAAGAGAAAGACGGAACAGGAGGGATAGAGATAGCAGGAGAATGGATAAAGAAACTCAAAGAGATAGAAAAAGAAGTCAAAGAGATGAAAGGAAATGAAGTAACAAAAGACAAAAACAACAACGAACAAGCAGGAAACAAGGAGAGAGTAGAAGAAGAAAACAAATGGACTGGATGGCCGAAAAAGAGGAAAGAGAGAAGATAAGAAATGATATAGTAATAAGTGGAATTGAAACAAAAGATGGAGTGAAGGCAGAAGAAGTACAGGCATGGATAAAGAAAAAACTAGAAGTGGAGGTAGAAGTGAGGAAGTGCTGGATCGCCAGAAGAAAATACCCCGAGATTGGAGCAAAAATAAGAAGCAAAGAAGAGAAAGAGAAGGTGATGGAGAATAAGAGGAAATTAGAAGAAGGAGTGTACATAGATCACGACTCAATATGGAAAGAAAGAAGGAACAAAGAAACAGTGATAAAGAAAAGCAAAGAAGTAGTAAAGAGGGGAGAAAAGGCAAAGATAGGATATAATAAATTCAAGATAGGAATCGTAGAATGGTTTTGGAATGAAAGAAACGAACAATGGAAAACAGAGAGAGAATAAGGAGGAAATCGAGTGGAAAGGAGGGAAGGAGACAGAAATTAAGGCAATATGGTGGAATATAGCGGGGATAGGGAAGATGAAAGAGAAAGATTGGGAATACGTAAAGGAATTTGATATAATAGGCCTAACAGAAACATGGGTAGAAGA
The DNA here is from genome assembly GCA_012977825.3 of Pteromalus puparum. Lineage (NCBI taxonomy): Eukaryota > Metazoa > Arthropoda > Insecta > Hymenoptera > Pteromalidae > Pteromalus > Pteromalus puparum. The sequence goes on along the minus strand of CM053168.1, from coordinate 26,414,907 downwards.
AAAGAATGACAAAATATCGGAAAACAGATTAAAAGGATACGAACTCAGGAGCAAAGCGGAAAAGAGACAACATCAGAAAGGGAGGGCGAGAGGAGGAATAATAATGGCAATTAAAAATACAAGCATAGATAAGGAGATAAGCTGGGGAGAAGAACACACGAATGAAATGATAACGGCAAAAATTGGAAAAGGTAGGGAAAAAGTAAGGATAGGAGTAGTATATATGAGAGAAGAAACAAGAAAAAATTGGGAGGAGATAGAAAAACTATGCGAGGAAGAAAAAGAAGGAAAGATAATAATAGGAGGGGATTTTAATGCGAGAACAGCGGAAAAGGGAGGACAAAAACTCAAAATAGAGGACAAAGAGGAGAACAGGAAATCGAAAGACAAGTACATAAATGAACAGGGAAAACAGATGATCGATAAACTAGAAGCATATAATAAATGGAGATATAGAAGGAGACTGGGAAGGAGAATGGACATACCTGGGGGGAAATGGATGTTCTACGATAGACTATATAATAACAAACGAAGAGGGAAGAGAGACGATAGAAGAAATGACGATAGGGGGAAAATGGAAATAGGACCACTTCCCAATAGAAGTGAGAATGAAACTGAAGAAAAAAATGGAAGTGGAGGAAGAAGAACTCATAATAGACTGGACAGAGAAAGGAATAGAGCAATACAGAGGCTGGATAGGGAAAGCATGGATACCGAAAGATTGGGGAGAGCTCAAAGAGCTAGTAAAAAACGCGGTAACAAGAAGAAACAAGAAAAACAGAAGGACAGATGAAGGATGGTGAGACAAAGAATGTAAGTAAGCAAAAAACAAGGTAAAAGAGGCACTAAGGAACTGGAGACAAGGGAGAGAAGACAGAAGGGAATTCCTAACAGAACGAAACAAATGTAGACAGCTAATAGAAAGAAAAAAGAAAGAGAAGGGGGAAAAGATGATAGGAGAACTACAGAATGAAAAAAATGGACACAAATTCTAGGAAATGGTAAACAAAAAAAGGAAGAGAGGAAGGGAAAAGCTAAGCGAAAAGATTACAGAAAAGGAATGGGAAGAATACTTCAGGAAACTAATAGATGGAAAAAAATTAGAGGAAGGAAAGGGAGAAAGAGAGGAAGCAGCAGAAAGTACAGGAGAAAAAGGAGAAAAAGAAAAAGAGAGGAGAGAGGAAGAAAAAGAACAGGAAGAAGAGATCACACATAAAGAGATCAAGGAGGCTATTAGGAAACTGAAAAAGAAGAAAGCAGCAGGAGAAGACAAGATACAAAACGAATCATGGATATTTGGAGGTGATAGAGTAGAAGACTTCCTATTTAAAATTCTAAACAATATATGGAGAGGGGACGGAAAAACTAAGAGCTGAACTAGAAGGGAAAAAGGTGCTAGATGATACACAGATGGGATTCAGAGAAGGAAGAGGTACGGTGGATGCGATATATATAGTGAAAGCCCTGGTAGAGAAAGAGATAAAAAAAGAAAAAGGAAAAGTGTTTTTGTTTTTTGCTGATATGAGCGCGGCGTTTGACAAACTAAAAAGAGAGGAGATATGGAAAATCATGGAAAAGAAAAAAGTTAAAGACAAGTACATAAGGAGAATAAAAGAAATATACAAAGACACACATAGCAGAGTGAGAATCGGTAAAAGAAAGTCAGGAAAGTTCAAAACAGAAAAAGGTGTAAGACAAGGGTACCCACTCAGCCCAACGCTATTCAACATAGCCATGTCAGATTTAGAGCAAGAAATGGAAAAAGTACAGGAAGGGGGGCTAGTACTGGGCAACAAGAAAATATATTCAATAGGATATGCAGATGATATAGTGTCAATGGCAAACAATGAAGAAGGAATTAGGAAAATGCTGAAGAGATTCAAGAAATACATAAAGAAGAAAGGGCTAGATCTGAATGTAGAAAAGTCAAAGATAATGAGATGCAGAAAGAGAGGAGGAAGGAAGAAGAAAGTTAAATTCGAATAGGATGGAAAAGAAATAGAGGAAGTTAAAAACTTCACATACTTGGGATACGAAATGAAAAGCAATAACAAAGAAGAGGAACAGATAAAAAAAGTGAAAGGGAAGGCAAATGCAGCACTAGGGAAGATATGGAGTGTAGGAGAAAAGCTGTTCAAGGAAAACTGGCACCTGAGGATGAAACTCTTCATGGTAAAAGCGCTGATGCTATATGGAGCCGAAATACGGAGATGGAAGGAATATAAAGAAGATATAATATATACAAGACAAATATATGAAATGGGTACTATAAGCGGACAGGACAACACCAAGACATGTACTAATGTTAGAAACAAGAAGCGAAGGAACAGCGGTGAAGGCAGGGAATAGAGCGCTAAAATACGAAGAAAAATTAAGGGCAACAGAGGAAGGAACGCTGCTAAAAGAGTGCTGGAAGGAACTACAGAAAGAGGCGAGAGGGCAACAGAGAATAAGGAAAGATGCGAACCATAGAAGAAAATACCTGGAAGGAAGAGGAATATCACTACAAGGATATATGGAAAGGATCGAAGAAGGACCAATAAGGCCATAATTAGAACAGAGAAGTAAAGATATAGAGAGACAACAGTGGAACGAAAAAATGGAAAAATCAACATACGCAAAGTAAATTAGGGAGATAATAGATAGTTACGGAGAAATGCCAGAATATCTCAAAAAAGGAGGAAAAAGAAGAAACAAAGAGCTGGAAACACAAGCGAGATTCAGATTGGGGAACGAAACAAGAGCAAACAAATATTGGACAGAAAAAAACAGGAAATGCAGAGTATGCAGAGAAAAAATGGAAACAGCAAAACATATAATGGAAGAATGCGAAAATACCAAAATGGAAGGAACATGGAAGGAGAAAATGAATGGCAGACAAAAGAACCTAGGAAAGCTGCTACAAATAAAATGGATAAGGAAAAGAGCGGAACGGAACTAGGAAGAAGATGCAAGAGGAACGCAAGGAACGGAGTAGGCGGGCCACGCGCAAGCAGCTTTAAGAACGCACAAAATAGGGGAGGTGATAACATGTGCGCATGACAAACGAAGAGGTTAGAGGAAAGATAAACAGACAAATTCAAAGACAGGAAAAACAGAAGTGAAAGAGAAGAAAAAGAGGAGAAGGCAAAAAGTAAAAATGAATGAAATGAAAAGATTGGAGGAGAAGATGGGCGCTGGAGAGGATAAGGGAGCTGGAAATGTGTGTGCTGGAAACGGATAAAGAGGGAAAAAGAGGAAAAGAGATGTGGCTGAAGGAGCTCAAGATGAAGGATGAGGAAATCAGAGAGCTGAGAAAAAGGATAGAGAGATTAGAAAGCGAAAATAGAGAAGAAGATACAGTGGAAAGAAAAGAAAATACAAAAACAGCAGAAAGTGACAAAGAAACAGAAAAAGACAGGAGAGACAGGAAAAGAAATGAAAAGTCACTTTTCATAAAGAAGGGATTATATTTGAAACAGATAGAGGTGAAAAAGAAGATAGGAAAAGAAGGATGGTGGTTAGAAAAGGTAAATGAAAGTGTAATAAGGATAGATTTTGAGGAAGTGAAAGGAAGAAAGAAACTATGGATATGGAGATGGGTGGCGAGAGAAGAAAACTTCTACATCCTGGACGAGTGGCTAAGCCTAAATGAAAGGGAAGATAGATATCACTTGCTAAAGACAGCAAGGGAGTTAGAGGAAAGAAAAGCAGAAAAGGGCGAGAAAATAAAGATAAGAATAGAAAACAAAATTATAAAAATGGGAAAAGAATGGTACAAATGGAATAGGAAGGAAGGAGAGATAAGGAAAATACCAGAAGAAGAAGTTGAAGAGGAACCGCTGATTGAAAACTGAAAGGAGGCAACGCTGTACGAGATGAGGATAAAGGAAGAAACAGAAAAGAAAGAAATTGAGAAGAAGGAGATACAGGAACTGGAGAGAAAAGCAAAGGAGAAGAGAGAAAGAGGACAGAAATTGTGTAAGAATATGCAGAGAGCAATAGAAGAAAAAGAAAAAGAAGGAAAGAGGGGGATAGAGCAGAAGGAAGAAGAGAAAAAAGAAGAGGAGAAAACAACTGCAGAAGAAGAGAGAAGAGAGAAGAGAATACACCACACGAACAAGTACACTGACACACACACATAAGATTTACACACACATGAATGAATGAAAGTACACACATCACAAACAGGTTACACTTACAAACACACATAAATACACAGACACATTATGAGAGAGAGTAAGGAATTTATTATTATACATTTTCCAGTAACCTTTAATTTCTATGTTTCACATCTACCAGGCGTCCCGTGACGGCTCACCCTTTTTTTTGTCATACAGTGAGTTAAATTATTTTTATTAGTGTGTGTTATATTTGTGCCGTGATTTTTTTATGTATAACGAGTGATCTACTTCTAGGTTTTATATTTCTCTTTTCTTTTATTATGGCTGAGATGCTGATGGCTGCCGGCATTCGCCACACTTTCCTGAAGTCCATTCCAGATGTAAAGCTGGAGGATACGAAGGTGGTTATGCGCCGGGGATTCGTAAGGAATCCAGGCATTCTGGTGCACGTGGTGAGTACTTGCTAGTTAATGTTTTGTCACATGTCCGCTTTCGCTTTTCGTGCTTTTGTTTTGTCTACGCTTTTGTGTTCATGTGTTACTGTTTGTTTTTCAGCTCTCGGTTAGCTCCAGATCGGCTTATTGCCTTTCCTCCTATGACTAGCGCCCTGTGTATATATATATATATATATGTAAATACTTGTATGTTATGTGTTAATTCCCTCCCCTTTTTATATTGTCTGTCCCTGACTTAGGCGCCTTTTTAGAGGCCTCGTTGGCTGATCATAAGGTGCCTGCAGGTTTCCCGTGCCCGAATGGCTCCGGTGCATCTCTGTTGCCCTTTATTGCTAAGGGAGTGGACTGTGCTCGGCTTTTGTTAGCCACCTATTCATGCTTTTCTCGGCGTTTTTTTCTTCTCGCTGTAACAGACCCAGTTCGTGGCTCCTGGTTCCATGGGGTACTGCACGCTGGATCTTGCGAGGCACCATAACGCTGTTCTGCCCACTATGCCGGACCCCTTTATGGAATGAACCTGGCGCTGGCGACCATCGTCCACCGCCTGAGGGATGCGCCGTGGAATATAGACCCTTTGCGTAATCCTCTGGTGCAGTTGATGGAGGGTCTGTATGTCCCCTCCAGCGACGGCTCGTATACGCCGATGCACCCGGAAGACGGCTACCTCGACAGCTGCAACCTCGTCCACTGGGGTCTCCCCGGCTACTATAAGATCTGGTTGTGCTTGCACCCGGGCGACAACAACCTTTTGATGGAGGCTGTGGTGAAGGAGGTTGCTCGGTAGCGGGAAGCTGGGTGCAGGACGGTGTGGGCGGGCGATGGGTGATAGCTACCTTTGCACCACAAGGTTTGGGCCTCGTGGACGGACTTCCTGGACCGCAACAATATCCGGTACGAGTGCCTTCGGCAAGGTCCCGGTGACCTCGTGTACGTTAGCCACGGGGTGTATCACTAGGTTGTGAATGTTGGTGTTACCTTCGCTGAGGCCGTGAATGTAGGGAGTGGGGCGTGGAACCCTATTGGGTACACTTTTACAATCTGCAGGATGTGTGCCGGGAACGGGCGCCTAAACGGCGTCCATTACATTTCGCCCAATGAGGGTGTGGTTGTCATCTTGAAGGAGCGGAAGGTGAAGCGCTTCGGGTGCGCGTGGCCGGACTGCCCTTTCTGCTGTACAGTTAACAGCATATACGATGCCCATTATCGGACGCATCGACCATCTGCGTCTCATGCCGAAGTGTTCTCTAAACATCTCTACGTGAGGTTTTCAGTAGAGCCTCAAACCCATGTTTGTGCAACCATTATTTCCCTGTTTATTCCACCCCGTCGTGTCTAATCTCCTTAGCTCCTAGCGCGTTCTCGCTCCTACTTTGAAAAAATTGTATCATTATGACTTAGAAAATTGAAGGTGCGTTTTTTCGGAAAATTGAAAATGGGACCTAGCTAGAAATTCGTTTTAGATGATTCTGAATCGATGTAGCTAGTTGTGGTAGGTACCTTTTGTAGACGGTTATTGGATTATAAAGGGACTTAGTGAAATATTCGGGGGGCGATAAAATTTTTTTTTGTCAGTCGTAACTCATCGAAAGGCATTTTATCAAAATATCGCTAAAGTGTATCTCATGCGAAAGGCGCGTGCTTGAGTATTCGTATTTGATGAGCATTTTAGCTGAATTGGCTGTTGTTTCCCTCCTAGCTCTTTTGCTGTCGTCGTAGTGAGCGATAGGGTTCTTGTTACATCTTTCATTCACCTTGCCGTTGAAATTCCTGTTTCATTGAGTCTGCTGCTCATTTCTTTCATATTTTATTCCATACCACCTTCGGCATCTGCCGTGTTTCTAATACAATATTATTTTTTTTTATTAATTTTGTATTCTACGTGCTTTATTTATGCCTCATAATATTATGCCTATGTTTTACATAGCGAATGACCATTTACTAATTGTTGTTACTACCGATACCGTTAACCTTCTTCCCTTACCGTTTTCGCGATTATGAACTTATGCGGTGTATGGTGAGAAGTCATAATCGTCTCGCGGTTAAATAATCGTATCGTAATATCGTTTAATATATATATTTTTTTGCATACGTTCGCGCTATTTAATCTCGACGTTCACTCCGTTATTTTCTACCGTCCACCGTCGCGCCTGCCTTCCAGCCCGAGCGCTGACGCTGCGTCGATGCTTTTGGGTCTATCCCCACTGACTGAGTTTTTATGCAAAATTGAAATTAGGGGAATCTTGCTCGCGTGTATAAATTGATCGCGATCGCTCCTCTCTCCTCACTGCTGCCTGAATTGCTGTTTGTCATTTGTCTGGCTATCTCGTATTTTCTCCGAGTGCTCTCCGGTGTTTCGTGCTGTTGGTTCATCACTTCGTTATTTCCTTGGTAAGTGTCTATCATTGGTTTATTTACATTTTTCCAATTCTTCGTAGTTTCCTCTGAAGCTACTTTCTTCTTCTTCTAATAATAATAATAATAATAATAATAATAATAATAATAATAATAATAAAAATAATAATAAAATAATAATAATAATAATAATAATAATAATAATAAAATAATAATAATAATAATAATAATAATAATAATAATAATAATAATAATAATAATAATAATAATAATAATAATAATAATAATAATAATAATAATAATAATAATAATAATAATAATAATAATAATAATAATAATAATAATAATAATAATAATAATAATAATAATAATAATAATAATAATAATAATAATAATAATAATAATAATAATAATAATAATAATAATAATAATAATAATAATAATAATAATAATAATAATAATAATAATAATAATAATAATAATAATAATAATAATAATAATAATAATAATAATAATAATAATAATAATAATAATAATAATAATAATAATAATAATAATAATAATAATAATAATAATAATAATAATAATAATAATAATAATAATAATAATAATAATAATAATAATAATAATAATAATAATAATTTTTTTTTTTTGTTTATCCGGAGAGTTGGAGAAATGCTTAATGCACCATGGCAGGAGCCGTGCGGGACTCCCCGTGTGTGGGACTCTCCTGGCGCGGGACAGACGCCAGGCATACCCACTAAAACTCCACCTCTCATATGGCCGCGAGAATCCCCCCGGTAGCCGCTTTCGCATTCCTTCGGGGGGTCGCCTGTCTTGTTACGACCTATAGGTCATCTATCGTCGTCTAGTCAGCTAAGCACCCGTCACTATTTTTCGCGCGGAGAACCGTCTCCACGAACGCCGTTATGTCGTCCCAATTCTGCTCGCTAGCAAGCATCGTTTTCACTACCGTGTCGGGCGTAAATGCCCCTACCGTCGCCTCTAAGATTCTACGCCTATCAGCCCACCGAGGGCAGTCAAAAAACGTGTGTCTCACGTCGTCCCGTTCGTCACCGCAGTATTTGCAACCCGGTGTCGCTACCTTGTTCATCGCGAACAGGTAACTCCTAAAGTAGCCGTGTCCGGAAAGAAATTGGGTGAGATAAAAATTGACCTCCCCCCATCTTCTGCCTACCCACGGGCCTACCTCCTTAATCAATGATTTCGTCCATTTCGCATGGCAGCATTCACTCCATCGCTCCTGCCATTTCCGCATCGTCCTACCGCGTTCCTCGGTTCGGATTTCCACCCTAGCCGATTCCCGAAGACTCTCGTAGATCCGCTTGCGTTCAATTGCAAGCAGATCCACGGGAATCACCCCCGCAATAACCATTGACGCGTCCCCGGATACCGTTCGGTACGAGCACGCGATCCGAAGCGCCCCTCTTCGTTGCACCGCCATTATCTGCTTACGATACTTTTTCTTCTGCATGGCATCGGCCCACACCTCCGCTCCGTATAAAAGAATAGAATTTGTGGTTGCCATTAAGAGTCGTCTGACTGCCGGTCTAGGCCCGCGCACGTTGGCCATTAATCGACTAAGCTGCGCCACCCTAATCGCCGCCTTTTCGCATACTCTATCTATATGCGCCCCGTAGTTCAGCTTCGTATCTAGGGTTACCCCCAGGTACTTGGCTGTCGGCTTCGTCGTTATTGTTACGTCTCCGACGCGCATCGGTATGATGGTCGGGACACGCTTCCTAGTCAAGAGAACTATCTCCGTCTTTTCGAGTGCTAGCTGTAGTCCGTGGTCGGTCATCCATTTTAGCACCCGGGCCATTACCGCGTTCAATTTGCGCTGCGCGATCTCCACATTTCTAGCTATTATAACCGCCGCTACGTCGTCCGCGTACCCGACGAGTTTAACGTCCTCCGGTACTTCTACTCTGAGTAACCCATCGTACAGAATGCCCCAGAAGTCCGGTCCCAAGATTGAACCCTGCGCCACCCCTGCCGTTATGGGCCTGCTCTTACGTCCCTCCACGGTTTCGTATTCGATCGTGCGCTCCCTCAGATAATCCTCTACGACTCGCATGATGTACCAAGGCACCCCAAACGATCGCAGAGAATCCAAAATGTCGACCCATCTAGCCGAATTGAACGCGTTTTTCACGTCTAGTGTCACGAGCAAGACCAATGGCCTGGCCGCATGACACGCTTCATCCGTTTTCTTGACCGTGTCCGTTACTTCTCTGATCGCGCCGATTGTTGAGCGTCCCTTTCTGAAGCCGTATTGCTTGTCTGAAAGGTCTCCCGCCTCCCTGACGGCGCTTAATATTCGCGGCTTTATTAGCGATTCGCCTGTCTTTCCCATAGTATCGAGCAGGCTCAACGGCCTGTACGATGGCTCCGCGTCCGGCTGACCTTTAGCTTTTTCAATTAAGACTAGCCTACTTTTCCACTGGCGGACTGACACGCCTGCACCAGGCACTGTTGTACATTTCAGGAGCAGCTCAGGCCGTGTTGGGCAAACGGCTCTTAAGTATTTACCGCGGGATATGCCATCAGTCCCGGAGCCTTAACCGCTCTCAGGACAGAAGTTGGCGCGATGAAGTTACCCTTCGCTAAAAGGGTATCTCATCCGTCAGTTGCGTCCGTCATTTTAATTGAAGTTCGCGTGGGATGCGTGGCGAAACAGCTTGTCAATTATCTTCTCGATGCCTCTGCCGCATCGGTTCCATTGCCCATTTCTTCCTATTTTTACGCTTGACGATTGCGTCATTCCCTTCGCCGAAAACGGATTCGCTTCCTCTATCATCGAGGACTTTTACAGCAAGCGAGCGACCTTACTTTCTTGAATGCGTCCCGGGAGTCTCTTATTTCTTCGCCTCGTCCTACACCGCGAGCCAATTTCCTTGAGCCGTTGGACGGTTATGGGCCCTTTGAGCTTCTTCTTCTGGCTCGATAGCTTTGCCTGAGCTCAGCGTTTCCGCCCGTCCACAAGTAACCGGAGTCTGAGGTGGCCGGTGGATATTCGGCGGCATCGTTGCTGCACATCTCGGTGATAGCTAGTAGTGCGTCTCTACTCGGATTTCGGCTTTCTCACGTTCGCCTGTTGTCCGGAAGCCCATTTTAGAAGGTAATTTCTGCGCTTCGAATCACCTCGCAAGCGCCTCCGATTTAAGACGCGAGTGTTCATCGTGGATCCGGCGTTTCGCTCTTCGCCTCTCCACAGTTCTTCCCTGATATTTAAAAAAATTTATGTGGTCGCTAGCAGTAAATTCTTCAACGTAACGTGCAGCCCCTCTATCTTTGCGGATCGTACTTTCCCCAGCGAAGTTACATCCGGTATCGACATCCCGGAAAACCTGGATTCTGCGTAGCGTAGCTATATTTCCCTCGTTCGCTCACTACCATTATCCTTGCTGCATTCTCAGTAGGCGGCCCTACTTTCTATTGTCAATGTGGATGCCCCTCTGTCGCTCGCGCGTTAAACCCCTGCCCGCTACTTAGGTCCCCAGAACGTACTTTTATACGCTCTTTAGGCCCTACCTTTTCGCAAGTCGGCTGCAGTTAGGGTTCCGGTAAGCATACCGCTGAAGAAAGTGACGCGACCCACCTGCACCCGCCGTATGTTCCGGTTCCGCATTCGCGATTCCGCGACTGGGACAGCAGCGGCAGTCTTTGCACCGGTGGACACCAGCAGGATGCATTCTCGGTCCATTTGCTCACTTATGAGGAGGTATCCACCTCCTCGCGATGAACTGCGGTGGAGATCGTGAGCCAGCCTGTCGTGTGCAGATTACCTTGCAGTATTCGCCGCCCTTATTTTGGGTCTAGCCGCGTTAAGGTTCGGAAGACGCACACGCTCCAGTTCTGGAGCTGCGCCGCCTTGCAGCACCTTTGCTCTGTACACAAGAAACACTTCATTTCTTGAGCGGCACAGAGCTTGCTTGGCCTTGTGCCAAGCCGCACCAACATTCAGCAGCTCGGTGCTTCTGTCGTCCCTTCATGCGTTACGTGCGTCCCGAGGCACCGTACAGATAGCGTTGCGATCGCTCAACCCGCCCGGCAGTTGACCACCCGATATGGCGATCTTGCCTATGATTGAGCGGGCTGTTGCCTTGTCTGGTCCATTTCGACCACTGCCACCCGCTGCTCATCGAGTTTGGTTCGAATGGTGTTTTGGTATCTTGTTCGTCGCACCCCGTGTGTGCACGCGATGGGCGCGCACTTCTCCTTTGTCGACGGCCGTCAAAGTCTCTGATCTGCATTGTTAGTATCTGGTAATCTGCCTCAACGTGCTGCATGCCCTATTGCGGGTTGTATTGGCCTTTTGAGTGATTCTTTTGTCTTCACTCTTACCGAAACCAAACGCCCCGTCGTTTTGTTTCTTGCCAGTATACTTACTCTGTACTTTATATCTTCTGGCTTAACCTTTGCTTTGATCTCTTCAATATTCGGCTACGTCTTACCATTCGGTTTATGAAGAATGCGTCTCCCCCTTGCCGCGAGCTCATGG
>CM053168.1:26383541-26402093 GCA_012977825.3 Pteromalus puparum | reverse complement strand
GTCTTCGCTGCCTTTCCCTCAGTTGTTGAAGGCTGGCTTTTGCTCCTGTTTGTTCTGTCCTTTCTTCTTTGCTTTTCTTCCTGCAGCTAGCGCCAAGCTCCCTTGTGGTGGTATCTGCCAGCTTCCTCTGCGTTTTGCTCGTTAGTAGTGCAGATCTGTCCTCCTTCTTATCTTTTTTAGCGGGGTACCGCCGCACCACCGTCGGATGATGTACGTCCCGCTTCTTCTCGACTTGCGCAGGCTTCGAATGGTCTTTCTTAGTTGTTGAGTGACAACGTTGTTCGGCACCATCCTCCCATCTTGTCGAGCATCCGTGAAACTCTCATTCATAATAGCTCTCCTATTACCGGTAGTCCCCTCTTTGATTGTATGGCATTCACGGTTGCTTCTGCTTATGCCAGAGTTGTTATCATCTTGCCGCTTCCATTCGTCTTATTTTCCGAAGGCATCTTTTTCGGGGTGGCGATGTTCTTTTAGCCATTAAGCGCCTATCCTCGTCATATTTTCGTATCAGCGGCACTCATTCGCGCTGTGGCTATCTAGTGTGCTGGTTTGATCTTGTGGATTGGGTAATTCCACCGTCTTGCGAATGCTGGCACCTTAGGGTGTCAACTGTCAGGTTTCCCTGATACCGTCTTTTCTTGGTTCGTTTATAGTATCATTGACATCGGATTTTCTTCGTCCGCGGTAAATGTGTCCGGACCCACCCGGATCGCCCCGTCTATGGGGCAGGGCTGACATGTGGCCCCCAACACATGGACTGAAAGCCGGTGTGCGCAGACTGAGGTAAATCATACCAAGAATATAGCGCGCGCTGTGCGCACTAGGCCCAATCTCCGCTCTCTCGAACCTCCCACTCCGAAAAAGTAATTGGCTCTCTGGAGAGTTTCTAAGCAGGCGTCACACGACATCACACTGCTCGCTCAAGCCGTCTTGACTGGTACTTAGCTAGGTAAGCCAGCCGCCTCGTCTGCCGTCAGCAGAAGCCAAAGATAGTTCAGGTCACTTCGGCGCGCAACCTCGGATCGCCTCCCCATCCAGGATCTCCCTTTGGCAGTTCACGGGTCGCACGCACGGCAAACACGGCGGCCCTGTTTGATCCACGAAGCATATTTTATTTCTGCTTTACCCTCCAAGGTTACCTTGGGCGAGCACTCCCCTATCCGCACCCAGGGGACGCGCCGCATACGGGTTTACAGCTCCCCGCGCGGAGTAAATAATAATAATAATAATAATAATAATAATAATTAATAATAATACGCAACGATGCCCCGCATAGCACCGGCCACCTCAAGACGTCCGGTTTCTGCGTGGACGGGCCGAAATTGCTGAGCTTAGAAAGCAAAGCTTCGAGCCAGAATAAGAGCTCAAAGGGCCCATAACCGTCCAACGGGCTCCAAAGAACCTTGCTCGCGGGTACGACGAGGCGAAGAAGAGACTCCGAGAACGCAATCAAAGAAAGTAAAGGCGCCGCTGCTGGTAAAGCATCCAAGATGATTAGAGAACGATCCGTTCCGGCAGGGATACGCGATCGTCACCGCAAAAAATAGGAGAAATGGGGCGAATGGAACGATGGCGGCAGAGGCGATCGAAAAGATTAATTGACAAGCTTTTCCCACCCATCCCACGACCCAATTAGAAATGACGGACGAACTGACGGATGAGATACCCCTTTTTAGCGAGGGTGAACTTATCGCGGCAACTTCTTCCTGAAGAGCGGTAAAGCTCCGGGACTGGATGGCATTCCGCGGAAATACCTAAGGCCGTATGGCCAAACAACGGCCTGACGCTGCCTCCTGGAAATGTACAATCAGTGCCTGGTGCAGGGCGTGTTCAGTCCGCAGTGCGAAAAGGGCTAGGCTAGTCTTAATTGAAAAAGCTAAAGGTCAGGCGGGAGCCGAAGCATCGTACAGGCCGCTTGAGCCTGCTCGACACTATGGGAAAGACAGGCGAATCGCTAATAAAACCGCGAATATTAAGCGCCGTCAGGGAGGCGGGAGACCTTTCAGACAAGCAATACGGCCTTCAGAAAGGGACGCCTCAAACAATCAGGCGCGATCAGAGAAGTAACGGACACGGGTCAAGAAAACGGATGAAGCGTGTCATGCCGGCAAGGCCATTCGTCTTGCTCGTGACACTAGACGTGAAAAACGCGTTCAATTCGGCTCTAGATGGGTCGACATTTTGGATTCTCTGCGATCGTTTTGGGGTGCCTCGGTTCATCATGCGACTCGTAGAGGATTATCTAGGGAGCGCACGATCGAATACGAAACCGTGGAGGGACGTAAGAGCAGGCCCATAACGGCAGGGGTGGAGCAGGGTTCAATCTTGGGACCGGACTTCTGGGCATTTCTGTAACCGATGGGTTCTCAGAGTCGAGGCGGAGGATGTTAAGCTCGTCGGTAGCGCGGGAAACGTACCGGGCGGGTTAAATACTAGAAATGGGATCGCAGGGCAAATATTGAACGCGGGTATGGGCGTAAAGTTGGAAGTGACTCGACCACGGACTAACAGCTAGTTCACTCGAAAAGGTCGAGATAGTTCTCTTGACTAGAGCGTGTCTGACCATACAAGTACGCATGGCGTCGGAGACGTAAAATAACGACGAGGCTGACAGCGCAAGTACTGGGGGTAACGCCTAGATACGAAGCTGATCTACCGGGGCCGATTCTAGACAGCGTTATGCGAAGAGGCGGCGATTAGGGTGGGCGCAGGCTTAGTGATTAATGGCGACGGGCGCGGGCCTAACCGGGCAGATCGATCTTAAGCACCACAAATCTCTTCTTCTTATAAGCGGAGCGGAGGTGTGGCGGTGTCAGCATGAAGAACAGTATCGAACATATGGCGGTGCAACGAAATGGCGCACGGACGCGTGCTGTTCGGCGAATGTATTCCGGGACGCGTCAAATCGGTATTGGCGGGGTGATCCCGTGGATCTACTTGCAATTGAACGCAAGCGGACTACGAGAGTCTCGGAATCGGCTAGGTTGAAATGAAGCGAGGGAACGCGTAGGACGATTGCGAAATGGAGGCGCGATGGAGTGAATCTGCCATGCGAAATGGACGAAATCATTGTATTGAGGAGTGAGGCCGTGGGTAGGCAGAAGATGGGGAGGTCAATTTTAATCTCCACCCATTCTTTCGGACACGGTACTTCAGGGTTACCTGTCGCGATGAACAAGGTAGCGACACCTGGTTGCAAATACTGCGGTGAGAACGGACGACGTGAGACACCACGTTTTTGAACTGCCTCGGTGGACGAATAGGCGAGAATTAGAGTGAGGTAGGGGATTACGGCGCCGACACGGAGTAGTGATAGCGATCTTGTAGCAAGCAGAATTGGGACGACATAACGGCGTTCGTGGAGACGGTTCTCCGCACGAAAAATAGTGACGGGTGCTTAGCTGACTAGACGACGATAGATGACCTATAGGTCGTAACAAGACAGGCGACCCCCCGAAGGAATGCGAAAGCGGCTACCGGGGGGATTCTCGCGGCCATATGAGAGGTGGAGTTTTAGTGGGTATGCCTGGCGTCTGTCCCGCGCCAGGAGAGTCCCACACACGGGGAGTCCCGCACGGCTCCTGCCATGGTGCATCAAGCATTTCTCCAACTCTCCGGATAAACAAAACAAAAAAAAAATAAATAAAAAATAATAATAATAATAATAATAATAATAATAATAAGTTTATTTTGGTTTCAAATTCCAAAAATTACATCGTGTGGTATCATCACATTCATTGCACATTTTAGTAAATGAGTCAATATCATATATCGAGTCACTCAGTCATCACAGTGTGTTCTTTCTTTTTTACAGTTTGAAGTAATATAATATTATATACATATAAGTTTTCTCCTTAAAAATCTATGAATCAGCATAATTTAAACATTAGACAAGGTACATCACAGTTCGTCGGGTATACAAGATAGACAGTGACTAGTCTTATCAGTCAATACTTAGCAAATGTATTTTTATAGCACTTTTGAAAGCCGCCAGTGAAGGCTTATGTTTAATTTCATTAGGAAGCGAATTCCAAAGTCGTACTCACAGTGCTCTGAAAGACTTAGGATACGTCAGTGGAACCTTAAGGTCACCTGTGACATACCTAGCAGGACGATCGGACTGGCGCCTTTCAAAAAGTTCATATAAATATGATGGAACGCGAAAATTTAAAACTTTATAAAGTAAGACGGCCATAAATTATGACCGTCTGGTATCCGTGCGCATCCAGCCCAAACATACTCGGTAGGGAGGTACAGATATTCTGCAATCTTTGTAGTCTAGTCCTCTGTTCATTGGTAGCGTCTAACAGTATAACGTCACAGTAGTCTAAAAGCGGAAAGACAAGTGCCTGCACAAGACGCCGTCTGAGCATCTCCGTGGTGTACGACCGAATAAAACGCAACGTATATAGAACTTTATTCACCTTCTTATTAACCTGATCCAGATGTTGCTTCCAAGAAAGTGTTCGATCGAGCACGACCCCAAGGCTGACAGCCGCCTCCGAGAAAGGAACAGTGACGCACCGCCCCAGCTAGTGGTAGTGACCAGCAATCCCCATCCTCTCAATCAAGTTAGCAGTGTGCTGTGTGGCAAAATATATAGCCTGAGTCTTGTCGGAGTTGAGCTGGAGGCCAGACCCCTCCGCCCAATCAGAGACCTCCTTGGCAACCTCGGAGAGTCTGGAGATACCCTCTACGATTGAGTCGCGTGGCACCTGTATGTAAACCTGTACATTGATACTCATTTTCTAATAATTTTAGAAAAGAGAATAAAAGATGGCTTGCTTTGGTTCTTGTGGATCTGGACCTCTTTCTCAGCGACGTCCCTTAACTCCTGAATTGAGAAATGTGAAAGGAATGCGCTTGACCGCGTGTCAGCGCGGCTGGATGCCTCCGCTGGACCGACTGATTGATGATATGCTGTTCCTCCGATCCGCCCGGTAGTCTACTCGGCCTATAATCGTCCCGGACTATGTGTCTCGGTCAGGTCAATCAAGTCAAGTCTTCTACGAGATACCTCGATCGGGTGCTCGACCATCCCATCGACGTACTGGTCGTGGTCGAGATGCTGTCGGAAGGGTGCCTGATGATCGTGATTCCTCGTCTACTTCAGTCCCAGTAGCAGGTTGAGGCTTCCGTCCGTCTTCTGAACTTGCACCTTCGTCCTTTGGTTCTCGTGGCTTTCGTCGTGGACGACCTCTACCTGGACTTATTATTTTCGGCCGGCCTCGTTCTCGTGTGAGTAATGATCCTTGTATTTTACTGCTTATTAATTGTCCAGTTGTCGCGTTATTATTATTTTTTCTCACTGTTCTCTGTTTTTTTTTTTTGCCATTGATTTATTATCTCTCCGAGTACTAATAGGCGTAGTCGGACGCCTATTAGTGGTTTTGTCGAGACAACGTCAATTTCAAGTTTATCCGGTGTGGTCGCGCAGGGCGTATCCCAATTCCCGTACAATCCCTCTACAGCATCCGCTCCTTATGCACCATTGCCCCCAATAACGAGTGCCTTCTTAACCTTCCTTCCGGTTCGGTCTAACGAGGAGCACTCCAGCCCTGGAGTGTTCCCAGCACTCGTTCAGCCTCCGCGCGCTTCTACTCGTGATTCGGTAGCTACGTTTGTTCACAATGGTGGGTCGGATTCACCGCGAGAGAATATAACTAGGCCGGTTATTGGTATAATAGTACGATTTCTGTTCCCGAGCCGAGCCATGTGTCGATTACTGGGAATAATTTTCACGAAAGTAGCTTCGCTTATTCTGGGTACTTTCCCGCAATTATATCTAATTCGCGTCCTCTACGCGAATCTCTATCTAGGGACGAAAACGTAAATTCGTCACCGACGTCGCTCGCGCGATCAACAGAGCCGTCTGTGATCGAGATCAATTTATCAAGTGATTCGTCGGATAATCTTCCTTCTGTTTATTCAACTAGTTCATCGAGTTCGTCGCAAAATACCAAAGTCATCGCGCGCCCGTCTTCCCCGCTAAATAATTCCGGGCCTGTTCTGGTACCTTGCCCTACTTGTTGCAATTCTATGGTTATGCCGATTTATCAATGCCTAAATGGTCACTCGGTATGTAGTTTTTTCGGGATGATACAACGGAATGTGCTATATGTCGCGGTCTGCGCGGCAGTGTGCGAAACTTGGTGATGGAATCTTTAGCTGGTGAGCAGCCGCAGCCTTGGCGGTATCGATATTTAGGTTGTCCACAATCTCTAAAACCTGCCAATTGGACTCTCCATGCAAAGTCCTGCACCTTTTCTCCCGTGGGTGCTTCTGCCGGTCCCTCGTCTTCTTCTGCTCACCTTTCCCTTCTGGTTCGGTGGTTCGTACTTTTAATTGTCCTCGTATTGTGACTGATAGTGATTCCGTCAGTTAATCCTCTCTCGATTAACGTATCCTACTGGAAAAAATGACGTCATAATCACGTGAAAATCACGTGATAATCGCGTGATAATTGCGTGATTATCACGTGATATTTTCAACCTATTTATGACGCGATAATCACGTGATTATCGCGAGATTTAAAAAAGAATTCTGAAATGTTATTAAAATTACTAAATATGATATCTATAATTTACAAAAGTGGACAATTCTTAATAAATACGGGTGAAATTGGAAAAATTTTTTTTTTTTAATTCTCCGACCCAGGTTTGAACCCAGGACCTCAGCGTGACAATCCATTGCGTTACCCACTGAGCCATTTGCTTTCTTTTACGGATAATGTATTAAAGCAATTCATATATGTACATATTAATTTTTATTTTTATATTGTTTCTAGTTGAAATAAATTTTCTATTTGATACGAAAATAAATATTAACAACTAAATTTATTGTTATTTAACTAATAATTACTTGGTTGTAATTACATCAACTAATCTCATGAATTAAATATTTATAATTTTTAAATTAATCATACAACCAATTATTTTTTATAACAATAAATTTTGTTTTTATTATTTTAGTTTCAAATAAAAAATTTAATTGTATTAAAACGAATGTAAAGATAATAATGAATGTCTGTACATATATGAATTGCCTTTTTACACTATGCGTACAAGAAAGCAAATGGCTCAGTGGGTAATGCAATGGATTGTCACGCTGAGGTCCAGGGTTCAAACCTCGGTCGGAGACATTTAAAAAAAATTTTTTTTTTCAATTTAACCCATATTTATTAGGAATTGTCTACTTTTCTAAATTATAGATATCGTATTTAGTATGTTTAAGGGGGTCTCAAACCCAATTTTTACCGACCGAGTCGATAGAACGAGTACTCGGTAGAAAATTGCTTGAAACTAAATAAATACAGTGAATTATCAAAAACCAAGACATAGTTGCCCTTCCTCTCGGAATCATCTATCACAATGCAAAGTTTCAAGTCAATATTTAAATGCGTTAACAAATGGCATTTGAACAAAAACCAGTAGCTGCAGCGTGTGCATGTTGAAAATTTCGTTCAAATGCCATTTTTATATGCGTTGACAGATCGACTTGAAACTTTGCACATAGGTATAAAATGATGAGAGAAAGGGCAACTATGTCTTGGTTTTTTATAATTTGAACAAAAAAAAAATAGTTTTATTATCATCCAAGCGACGCCGAACAGCTGTTCGATGATCTGTCCGCGGCTCTGGCGAACTGAGTACGACGACTGCGCATACATTGAGCGCGTCAATCTGGGGACCTACTGGCGTCTGTGGCGACAAGTTCACGCAGCCGCCACTCGCCAGCCGTGCCTTACTGCCTTGTGTTTTGACGTTTTGAAGCTGCATCCCGGCCTTCGCTCGTTCGGTTAAACTTCAAGTTATTCAAAGGTATTGATTGTATGAGTGTAGCACGTCGACGCGATCCAGCAGTGTTAGTGTGCTAATCAAAAACGCATATATTTTCAAGCAGCCTCCGCTCAGCGCGATCTCGCTCGCGGATCTGCTGCTCACGGCGAGACTCGCCAGTGCTTCGTTTAAGTACTTCTAATGCAGTGCGAGAAGTATATAAAAGTGATGCTCCGGAATATCAGCTACGATGCAGTGTGTGAGTGTCAGTCCGTCAAGGAGTGCTGCAGTAGAGGAAAATACGCAACTCCAGCAAGAAACTTGACTTTTTGCGCTTGGAGGTTATCCCTTGTTTTGGTGTCTGCTTCTGTTGCTGCTGCTGGTGCTCTTGCTGCTTCCACTTCTGCGTATACATTCAACTTTCAAGATGCATTCTAGATGTGGATCGACTATCACTGTTTGTGCTGCTACTTCTACGGCTGTGCTGATACCTTCCTCCGACATACTGTCTGGATGAAGATTCGTCGACACTCAAAATTCACAAGTATTTCTTGTGTTATGTGCAGTGAAATCAGTGATTACGTTGTTTTATTATGTGTAGATGACTCTATAGCTGATTTACACTGTCTGTGCATTATAGGTTGGCATTGACGGCTACAAACAAGATGACTCTGGAGCTGGATAAAACTGTCTGCTGCTACTGATGCTGGTTGGCGTTTCGAGAGGCTTCAGTTATCTGGAGACGACTCTGAAACCAGGTTCACGCTCTTTGGTGGTGATGGCTGGCGTTGCTGAAGGCTTCAATCAGCTGAGGAGGACCTTGGAACCATGTTCACACTCACTGGTGGTATTGGTTGGCGTTGCTGGAGGCTTCGAACATCTGAGGACGACCATGGAACCAAGTTCACGCTCTCTGGTGCTACTGGGTGGGATTGCTGGAGGCTTCAGTCATCTGAGGATGACCTTGGAACCAGATTCAATCATCAGAAGACAACCCTGGAGCTGAAATCACGCTCTTTGCGGGCCTGGTTAGCTTTGCTGACCTGTTGCAATCATCTGAAGACGACCCTGAAGTTGGAAGTTGCTGGTATATATTCTACAGCTGTACAAGGATCTATAGTAGGTCCTCGACCAGGGTCTGCTGTTACTAGTACGGAGTCCAGTGCTGCTGGAGTTACTGGTCCACAGTGTACTCCGGCTGCATATTCATGGGTTACTGCTGCGACTGCTGTGTGTGCAGCTTTTGCTGCTTATATTCATACAACTTTTGCTGCTGCTGCTACATTAGCTTGGTCAACTGCTGCTGCTGCAATACAAGCAACTCCTGCAACAGCTGTATGTTCAGGATTCCCTACTGGTCCTCGACCAAGATCAACTTGCTGCTTATACTAGTACATCTCCTTTTATACGGCAGTAGCTTCTGACGCTTCTTGTTCCTTCCAAAGCTTTTTGCAGGCCAAAATTTTGTCGCAAGTCTATATGATGATATAGCACATCTATATAAATTTAAGTTTTTAAGATTTGTGTGGTTAAAAATTGTATATCTCAAACCTCATGTAACATATACACTTGAAACTTGATATGCAAGCCTGTGTTATGTATTTCAACATATTTATACAGTTTAGTGACTTAAGTGTAACCAAAAGATCTATTTTGTTCGAAAACACTTGCGCCAAAAGCGTATAATTAGAACGAACTAGATCTTCTGGTTACACTTAAGTCACTATACTGTATAAATATATTGAAATATATAACAGGGGCTTGCATACCAAGTTTCAAGTTTAAACATTGCATCACTTGTACATAAACTTAATTTTTTTTTTTAATTTCTTTGACTAAAATTGCATATCTCAAAAGTGGTGCATTGTATACACTTGAAACTTAATATAATAAGCCCTCGTAATGTATTTCACTATATTTCAGCAGTTTGATGCACTTACTACAATCAGATGATCTACTTTGTTCGAAAACACTTGCGCTAAAAGCGACAATTTAGAACAAACTAGATCTTCTGGTTACGCGTACTAAACTGTATAAATTTGTTGAAAGACATAACAAGGGGTTTTATACCAAGTTTCAACTTTATACAATGCATCATTTATATATAAACTCATTTTTTTCAAATTTCTGGGAAAAAAAATAGCATATCTCAAAAGTAGTTTTTTGTCATAAGAAAAGCGTGTATTCGAAACACGTGTGTATATGCGAAATACACGTAATTATTTATTAATTTTTATAATATAAAAAGCGTGTATTCGAAACACGCGTGTATATGCGAAATGCACAGTTATTTTATTGTAAAAAATGCGTGTAGTCGAAACACGTGTGATGTATATACGAAATACAGATCATTATGTATAGCGGCATTTTTTGTTATATCAAATCTGCGTGTACGGCAACACGAAGTGTGAGTTTCGATATTGCAAATTTTTGTAGTGGTTGACGCCAGATGGCGCCAGAGGTTATTATAAGCACTACCTGCAGTACCGGCCGCAATGTCGGTAAAATCGCAGAAATGGGTTTGAGACCCCCTTAATAACATTTCAGATTTTTTTTTTTAATCTCGCGATAATCACGGGATTATCACGTGATAATCGCGTGATAAATTGGTTGAAAATATCACGCGATAATCGCGTAATTATCACGTGTTTATCACGGGATTTTTTTCAGTAGGGTTTATTCTCGTAATTGCGTGCTTTGCTTGTGCTTCCATAATTAATCACTCATTTCTATACACTCCGATCCTTGTTTCAGGTTCGACCAGAGCTCCAAATCCCTTATGAGCCCTACCGAACGTCAGGTCCTGCTTGGCCTAGCCCGGATCTACCGAATTCTTGGGACGACCTTCCCCAGGATGACGGCATCCCCTGGAATGTTGATCCATCTCCGGCTCAGGTGCCACCTAGTCCAACCGCTTCCGTGTCGGACGATCTACTGGGCAATCTGTTATTGGATTAGGATTAGGATAGTGGTGTCTCCGACGGTGCTCCCGAAGCTGATGAGGTTGCCGAATCAAGCGAACTTGCTGCTGCAGCGCCTGCTCCCATGACTTTTTCGGCGGAGAATTCTAATGAAGCGGAGGTTCTGCTTCGTGATATTTTCACCTGCCCTATCTGTAATGATTTTATTTATCCAGAGTTTCGGCAGTGTGATAATGGTCACGCCGTGTGTTCCCGCTGCTTGTTCCGCTGCAGGAGCTGCCCTATATGCCGGGCATCAACTCCGGTCTGGAGAAACCGTCTGCTTCAAGGAATCGAGTCTAGGATGCGCTTTCCTTGTCGCCATCACCATCTGGGTTACCCTGAGGTGTCAGAGGCTTCCGCTTGGCTTGAGCACAGCGATGCTTGCTCTTACGGTCCACGACCTATGTCTCCGAGGACCCGTCGTCATATTGACTGGCGTGCATCCGACGATCGCGATTTCCCGTGGTGAGAAGCTTTATTTTGTCATTCATAATTTAAGCTTTAATAACTTGTTGTGATTATATGTGGTTAATATAATTTCAATTTTTCTGGGAATTCCAGTGCTTAGACATTTATAAGACCTGCTTCATTCCAGTCGATATCCCACTTGTTTTTTCACATGAACTTCCTTCTATATTGCTTCCTCCTCAAGAGGAAGCTTTGTAATAGTAAAATTTTCAGTTTTGCTAATACTTCGTGGAAACGCATTTGGAGGTGTTTGGAGTACGAATCATACGATTTTAGAAAATGTCCGTGCGGATGGCTGTGCGTGTGTGTGTGTTGGGTGTGGTGTGATTACCGTTACCGCCAATAATTTGGAACCATCGACGGATCGTAATAAAATTTGACATGCATATATTTTTCTAAATCTGAATTTAGGTCATTTTTGTTTTATGATTCTGACCATTTATGCCATATTATACGCCATTTCTTTTGAAAAAATATTTTGCTTTTTATAATGATAGATTTACACATATATTCAACAATAGTGTATCTAAAAACATAAATTTGTCTACTTTCCCGCAAGATTTTCTAGATTGACTGATCTGTTCAATTTTTATGATATAAAAGTAATTTTTCGATAAAACATAAATAACTCAAAAATAAATAGTTAAATGTTTGAAAAAAATTCATGACATAAAAAACAAACGATATCTACTAGTTGTCAAAATTTAAAGCAATTTTGGCACTAGTTTTGAGATAAAAAAAAATAAACTAGAAAAATGGTTTTTTATGTCGTACGATTACGGGAAGTAAAAGGTTTAAATGAGTTGAAATTTTAGGAAAAGATTGATCTTTGATCACTTCGGCTAGGTTCTTTTTGTAGCTTATGAAACTTTAGTTTAAAGATATTAAGATTCAAATTCCTTCAACTCTCATCCTGTATACTCTGTGACTGAAACATTATTATTTTTGTTAAACCATATAATTTGATAATTAAAGCTTAGTATATTTTGAGAGTTTTCATGGTTTTCAAGGAGTTCACGGAGCTCTATCCTTTTGATATCCACCTTAACCCCCAGTCCCCTGATACCCCTCCCCTACAAGTGTCTTCCTAACCTATCCTTTTAGTATCGAATAGTAGCGAATATTTAAATCAAAGAATGAGTTGATTGTCCCATGTAATTATCTTCCACTAGCAGAATAGGAGGAAGCTAAGTGCCAATGACTTGGCAGCGGTTTTTTTTATTAGTTCATTGTATCATTAATTACTTAAACTTTGCGGCGTCCGGGGGTCGCTAGATGTTCGACTGAATGCCCTCTCTATTATCCATTGTTTTATGCGGCGTCCGGGGGGTCGCTAGATGTTCAAGTTTTTCTCCCTCTTTCATATTATTAAATCCGAGTTTATTTTAGCCTCAAATCATATCAATTATTGATATTGTTGTGACCGAGCTGGAACGTTGCGCGATTCGAACATCAAGAATCGCGCATAGCGACCCCTAGCAACGAGATCAACGACGTCGCGGATGTTATTGTTTATGTTCAGTCTGATCGTGACAGCTGATGAGTTAAGACGTGTTCCATATTAATAAAGAGTCTGAGTTTAAGTTGTGATTTTTAAATACGTCTTCTCATTCACTTTACCCGAACCCGATCATAACATTTTGGGGGTTCGTCCGGGATAATATTTTTCGGAAAGTGACCAGTGAAGGTTTAAGCATTTACGATACGGAAAAATTTCAATGGTTCCATTACCTCAACCGTCACTCACTGCAGCGAATATGGAGATACCAGTATTGAAGAGACGGATGGAGGAAATTACTCAAGAACTCGCAGAAGAGCGCAGATTGAGGGATCATTGCAACGAGGATGCATTGGATTTGCAAAGGGAACTCCACGTTCGTGATACAGAACTATTGGATGCTCGTCGTTTCATTGAGGAACTCGAAGAAAAGATTCACCAATTTGAAGATCAATCGGTTCGGCGGGAACTGTTTAATGACCAAGAACAGAGGACTGCTATGAATGAGGAGATAGCGAGTCTACAAACTCTGAATAACAGATTGATGGCAGAACTGCGAGAACTACAACAACAAATCAATCATCTAAGTCGTTTACAAAATAGAACACACATTCACAACAGGAACAGAGAACACTAGAGTCAATAACATTGGATTATTTCCGAATCAGAATAGGTTAGGGTTTAGAACCTCAGTTATTGATCCATTGATTACTGGAACACGTGGTGTAGGCTCCAATGTAGGCAATTCTGTTCTACCGAACATTGAACTTATTCACTCAGGAATAGATTTGGGTTTAAAATTGAAAGTTAGTGATTACGATGGTTCATCGCCTCTTCGTGAATTCTTAGTTCAATTTCAAGTCATTGCTAAAGCAAATAATTGGACATCTGAATCTAAAACTGCAGCTCTTATTTCTTGTTTGAAAGGAAGGGCAAGATCAATTCTTGTTGAATCTGATTCTACTTCTTCGAATTTCGATAGTTTGGTGTCACGTCTTGAACTTCGTTTCGGTGATAAACATTTGGCACCCACATATCACACACAATTACAGAATAGGCGTCAACGTTTCGATGAAGATCTCCCAACATTGGCTGCTGATCTTGAGAGACTTACTACATTGGTTTATCCAGAATGTCCATTTGAAGTTCAAGATAAAATTGCTTGTACCCAATTTCTTTATGCTATTTTTGATTTGTCGACCAAGGATGTCCTTCGTATGGAAAAGATAATTTCTCTCAAAGTTGCTCTTGCTCGTGCCATGGAAATAAAAGTTATTCGTGATTTAAATAGGAGCGATGCCTCAAGGAGTAAGAATTACACATACAAGACTGGAATCAACTCTTCGAATTCTCAGTCTAAGGGTCCTCAATCTTTTGACAAACAGAAATTTCAAGATTTCTTTAAGAATGTTGAATGCCGGTTGTGTAATCAGTAAGGTCATATTAGTTCGCATTGTCCAACTTGAATGAGTGGCCAGGGAAACCAGGTTGGAGCAAGTTCAACAGAATTTAACAAGACTCCAACACACACACACCCTTGTCTGATTGATTATCATGTTGGAAGAATTAATAGGAACTCAAATAGATTTTATTTTGATGGTTTCATTAATGAGAAAACTTGTATTCTTAAAGTAGATTCTGGTTCAGATGTAACTATTATAAACTCAAAATTTGTAGAGCCAAAAGATATAGGAATTCCTATTAATATTACAACTCTTAAGTATCCAACTGGAGAAAGGGTACCGGTTGAATTTTTGATTTCAGCCTCAATAAAATTGGGTAATCATTCAGCTAATTTGGATGTTTTTGTTGGGAATATTATTGATGATTGTATACTTGGTAGTGGTTTACTTGATACAACTGGTATTATAGATTCAATTACTAAAATTATTTTAAATACTCCAAGTTCTATCAACGATAAACGGATTTCAAGAATAGTTGATTCTAGTAAGATTGTACCAGAGGCATTACAAGAAATTTTTGTCATACCCTTTACCAAGAGTCGATGATACTCTTGATAAACTTGTAGGACATTCGTGGTTTTGTACTTTGGATTTGAAAATTGAATACTGGCAAATCAAGATTCGCGAAGAGGATAGGAAAATCACAGCTTTCCCAATTGGAAAAGGTCTTTGTCAATTTACAGTTATGCCATCTGGTTTATGCAACGCACCTGCGACTTTTCAACGTTTAATGGACAAATTACTCAGAGATTATCTTCCAGATTTCTGTTTAGTTTATTTGGATGACGTCATGGTTTTGGGAAAGTCATTTGATGAGGTAATAATTAATCTGAAGAAAGTATTTGTTCGTTTTCAAGAAGCAGGGCTACCTCTTAATAAGAAGAAATGTGTTTTCTTCAGCAGACAAGTTGAATATCTGGGTTACATTGTTTCGGAAGAAGGCAAAACAGCTGATCCAAAGAAGATTGAATCTGTTGTAAACTGGCCAATCCCTCACAACAAAAAGGCTGTATTGAGTTTTGTGAATTTCTGTGGTTATTATAGACGACTTATTAAGGGATTTGCTGATATAGCTAAACCTTTATATAAGTTAACAGAAAAATCGACTAAGTTTATATGGTCAGCAGAATATCAAAAAGTCTTTTCAAAATTAAAAGAGGTTCTTACAAAACCTCCAATCTTGGCATTTCCTTCTCTTTCTTGTGAGTTTATTTTAGATACTGATGCTTCTGATCATGGAATTGGGTCGGTTCCTTCTCAGAAGCAGGATGGAATCGAACGTGTCATAGGTTATTATAGTCCTTTCTAAACTGGAGAGAAATTATTGTGTCACTCGACATGAACTCCTCACTATTATTGAATCATTGAAAAATTTTCATCATTACCTTATTGATAAACCTTTTGTTATTAGGACTGATCATTCTTCTTTGACTTGGTTATTGTCGTTTACGAATGGACAATTGGCTCATTGGTTAGGGAAAATGGGTCAGTTCAACTACAAAATTATTCACAGGAAAGGCAATTTACATGGGAACGCCGATGTACTTTCAAGACGGCCTTGTGAAGATTTTTCCTGTAAATACTGTTCCAGAGTAGAAGAAAAATTTGATAATGTTGAAACTATTTGCCGCATTATTTTTGAAGAAAACACTTTAGAAAAATGGAAGTAAAGTCAAGCAGAAGATGAGGCTATTTCTTTTATTTGTCAAACAAAAGACTTACAGAAAAAAACAGAATGGCAAGATATTTCTTCAATGGATGAATTCACCAAAATCTATTGTTCACAATGGAATTTCGTTGATAGTAATTGGAGGAATTTTGTATAGAGACTGGGTTTCAACGAATTTAGATTTCAAAATTCGTCAATTAGTTATTCCTCAACATAAAATTAAAGATAGTTTAGAAGAAGCACTTGATTCATCATCTGGAGGACATTTCGGAATAAAAAAGACCTTAGATAAAATTAGAAAAAGATTTTATTGGGCTACTTGGAAAAGAAATTTGGAAAATTGGTGTAAATCTTGTAAAATTTGTATTTCAAAGAATGGTCCTCCAGATAAAGGTCATGGTATGATAAAAATTTATAATTCAGGAGTTCAATTTGAAGACTTCAAATGGATATTTTAGGCCCCTTTCCACTTTCTTCTTTGGGCAATAAATTCCTCTTAGTTGTGACAGACTGTTTTTCAAAATGGGTTGAAGCTTTTCCTCTCTCAAATATGAGAACAAAAACAATTGCTGAAGTTTTCGTTGATCAGATTGTTTGTAGGTATGGGGTTAGAAATAAATACTGATCAAGGGACAAATTTTCATTCAAAATTGANATTCGAAATTGATTAAAAATTTGTCTGAATTGTTAGGAATCAAGAAGACAAGAACAACACCATTACACCCACAGTCGAATGGACAAGTAGAAAGACAACACCAAACACTTCTACACTATCTCACAAAATACATACATGACAATCAGAAAGACTGGGATCGTTGGGTTTCACCATTTTTGTTACATGCGACGACCGGATCTACTCCAGCTGAGATGTACACCGGTTTTGATCTGAGGCTTCCTTTGGACTTGATTCGAGGGTGTCTACCAGAGGAGGTTGAGATTGAAGGAGACGGGGACTACGTACACAGGCTTCGGAGGAAACTCAGCGAGATCCATAAAATGGCACGAGACCGAATCAACTTACAATCGGAAAAGACGAAATCTTGGTACGACAAACGAGCTCTCAACGTTGAATATTCCCAAGGCCAAAAAGTTTGGTTCTTTAACCCACGAAGAACCAAAGGAAAAACACCAAAATTACAGTCGAATTGGGAAGGACCTTGGCAAGTTGTAAGGAAAATCAATGACGTCGTTTATTGTATTCGTCGTTCACCAAGACTCAAACCCAAGATTGTCAGCATTAATCGTCTTTGGACTTACACTGAGAGAGACACCCGATAATGAAGACTGCTCTGCTCACGGTTCTTTTGAGCTGTGGTTTTTTTTTGTGGGCGTGAAGGTGAATACCGGAGCAGGGACTTGAGGTGAGGTTCCACAGCATGCCAACTTTCCCCCTCTTGTCTGAAGACCGATTTCGACCGATCCTATGATGAGGGAATAAGAAGGATGATTGGAGTAGATTGTTCAAGAGACGGGTCCGTCTTAGTCCTGTTAAGTGATGATTGGAATGACATTTGTAAGCATTGCTCGGTAACTTGATGCCTAGGATGGGTCAAGGTAGAGGATGCTGATATCAGTTCCTGTAAGTCATCATTGAATTGTAAGAGGATCAAACTGCTTGAAAAATGGATGGTTATGATTGCCGGGACGACAATCTGAAAAGGAGAGGGCAATGTTGTGACCGAGCTAGTACGTTGCGCGATTCGAACATCAAGAATCGCGCATTGCAACCCCTAGCAACGAGATCAACGACGTCGCGGATGTTATTGTTTATGTTCAGTCTGATCGTGACAGCTGATGAGTTAAGATGTGTTCCATATTAATAAAGAGTCTGAGTTTGACTTGTGTTTTCTAAATACGTCTTTTCATTCACTTTACCCGAACCCAATCATAACAATATATTGATAAATTGATATACTACTTATTGATTTTAATTATTATTTTAGAACTCTTAAACTCAATTATTAAAATATTATACTTAAAGCTATTCATTAATATCTCCTTATCCCGATTCCATTATAATGTTATAACGGGGTTCCTTTTCCGTTATAAACGATCAGTGGCGCATCCACTGATCTGTCAATCTGCGAGAGGAATAGATGCAGCAGCTTGTTGCAGGCTTCTTGAAGGCTATGCGAAACCTTGCCCGTAGCGCAGTATATGCTGAACGTGCACGTCCTCATGCACGTGAGCCCGCGGAGGCGTCGTGAGATATAAAGCTACGTAGCGTATTCGCGAGTTAAATCTAAGGGAAACGCACGGGAAAGGATAGAGTCAAGAGCAAAATTACACATGTCAAGTAACGGTAACTGTTTCTTTTATGTAACGATTATGATTCTAATACAGATGCAGCACGTGGTAAGCGAGAGACGAAGTAGAGCGTATATCGCCGAAAGAGAGAGAGAGAGTATTACGATCTAGCCGGTACTTACAGATGCGGCTCGTGCAGTCTCGCAGATGCCTCCTGGCTCGACCGGAGTTGCGCAAAACGGGTGAAGGGGGCCCCTCGCTGGACGACAGGAAGGACGCCAGTGGCCTCGAGTGTGGCTGGGTGCAGCGGGGAGTCAAGCGGCAAAGTAACTACTCAGCTCGTGTCCGGCACGCTGTATCGAGTAGCGCGCCGTGTCCAATAGCACGATGCACACCCAGCGACACGCTTTAACACGTCACGGATGCAGCAGCAATCCTCCGGGATACGTTCTGTCGCCGTAGC
>CM053168.1:26337409-26383441 GCA_012977825.3 Pteromalus puparum | reverse complement strand
CTTACGAGGACCTAGAGCATACCCTTCGTAATCTTCTTCGAGGAGCTAGCAGCATCCTTGTCAAAGGTCCAGAGAAAAAAAATGGTTGGAGGGAATAGTAACTCATGTCTTTGATCTTGGTGAAATGGGATGTCCATCTTTGAAAAAGATGCGAAAGAAGAGTTATACATGCTACAACCATAGATTGTGCGAGAAACCTGTATGTGCTGCAGAAAGCGCATGCGCATTGAAGACATGGGTACTTGGACAAAAAGAAAAAATATCAGAGGGTTTTGATGAAGTGGGTTAACTATTTTTGAGGTTATTTAAAAACTTGTTCAAACTTGTTTTAACAAGTTTAAAACCTGTATAGCAACATCATGGGGAGGTTAAATAAGATGGTTGAACCTCACAGGTGGGAGCGATGGTTGGGGCTCCCATCGCTATACTAGGTGTACTATGTATCCCCGTAACGGGTAAGTCGGTAAGACGGAGTCTGGCACCGGTTCTCAGACTGTGCAGACGTGCGTCCCTAACCTCACCATTTGGCAAGCCATCCGAAATAAGTGACATCGATTTCGTTTGAATCAGCTCAAAAGTGCAAGAACAGTGAAAGTGTTAGATCAGTTCTGTGGACAGCTAACGCCGTCATCAACCCCAGGTGCACAAAATCACCAAGCCCCGCGACGCCGCGCGGGCGCGCGGCAAGTATAATGGCCCCCCCGGCCATGGACCCACGCAAAAGAGCCATGATTACCGAGTCCTCCTCAGAGAATGGCAGCGCTCCCATGTTGCGCCCCTCGAAGATTACTAAATTCCTGAAAGACAAGGGCACAGGACCCCTGACGAACAAAATCGAGAGGGAATACAAGGCCCTGTTAAACGAGACAAAGAGACACACCGGTGCTCACTCGGCAAAGCCCAACCTCACGCAGCGAAACAGGAAACTTTCCGACACGACGAGCACAAAGTCCTTACCAGACAGCGACGACGAAACGGTCCTCTCGGAGACCGCCGAAAGGACACTGACGAGAAGTGGACACTCCCGAAAAACCCCGCCAACGTACACGATTACCTGAAACGCCAACAAGCCATCGAGACTAAGAACAGGTTCGAACCGCTGTCCGAAACGGAAGCGCAGCAAACTAACAGCGCGAGCAACGCAAGCAAGCCTATAAACGCGCAGTCAAGCCAGAAAAGCCAGCAAACCCAAGACAAACCTCAGAACACTCAACCTACAATCCCGAAAAAAGAACGCGCTCCGCCCATTTACTGCAACTTCTCTTCCACGAAGGAACTAATCAACGAGATTGCAACATCAGACGTGATCGACTTTCACGTTAAAAACATCGGGGGCACAGAACACGTGATCAATTCGTCCACCCTGCAAGACCACGAAAAAATCAAAGAGCTCCTACAAAAAGACAACATACGGTACTTTACGTACACACCCCAAACAAAAAAAAAGAAGACACTTGTACTAAAAGGACTACACTCTGAATACGAAGCCGACGAAATAAAGGACGAGCTCGTGAAATTACAATCGACCGAAGTTACGATCGAAAAAGTCGAAAAACTCATCTTCAATAAGAACACCCCAGACAAGTTCCACTACCTAGTGCATCTCTCCCCCGAAAGCAAACCGCAAGCCCTAAGCGGCATCAAAAAAATCGCGCATCAACTAGTCAGATGGGAACCATTCAGAAAGACAAAAGTCTTTCAATGTTACAAGTGCCAACGTGTAGGACACTCAAGCGCCAACTGCAACTTGGGGTTCAGATGCGTAAAATGCACAGACGATCATGAAGTAGGCAAATGCCCCCGCACCAAAGACGTGACCGACCCCAATTCAAAACCCAAATGCGTCAACTGCCACGAAGAACACGCAGCCAACTACAGAGGGTGCCGGTATCTCAAATTAGCGCAACAGCTAGTAAACACCAACAAAGCCGAGCGCAGAGCAGCGAGGCTAACCTCACCGCCCGCCAACAGACACGCCACCACTGCGCCGAGACCTACGTTACCGACCGCCGGACCACCAGCCAAAGCTTGGACGAATAGGCCACACACACGCGACTACAGCGCCGACTTCCCTCTTCTACCATGGACAACATCACAGTCGACCCAGCCAACGCAGACAACAGCCCAGCCGAACGAGGACATCAGGTCACTACTCACAGGCTTCAAAACCGAAATTATTAATTTACTAAACGTTCAAGGTAACGCGATAATCGATAGTACTTTCAAATTACAATCCCAGATAAATGAAAACTCCGCCAAAATCGACCTTATTTTTAAGAAATGTAACTTAGAATGGCCGTAATCGATAATTACCTAAAAATAATCGCCGTCAATGTTAATTCAATAATCACAAATACTAAAGGATATAGTCTGCTCCAATTCATTGAGACGCATGAGCCGGATATCGTACTATTAAGCGAAACCAAACTCAATCAGAAACACAAAATCTCATTTAAAAATTATAAAATTATACGATCAGACAGACCGAACTCTATCCAGGGAGGAGGCACTGGAATTTTAGTCAAAAACAATATAGAGCATAAAATACTATATTTTACTAACCTCCCAGATCACAAATCGCTAGAAACCACCGCAATCAAAATCCGCTGTAGCAATAACAAATACCTGATAATCATTAGCGCTTACCCTGTTAGAAATAGTTCATAGAAATCGATTGAATTTTTAATCGAATTTGAAGCTATTTCTTAATCCCACTTTTTGCATTAGAGTTCGATTAAAATCGATAGAATCGATAAAAGTCAATAGAATTATATACGAAAAATGACTATTTAAGTGAATAAAGGTCAATCATTGGTATGAAACATCGATTTCAATTGTTGTTTTCCGTATTGAAATTTATCGACTCCTATCGATTCTATCGGTTTCAATCGAGTTCTAATACAAAAAGTGGGATTAAGATATAGCTTCAAAATCAATTCAGAATTTAATCGATCTCTATCGAGTATTTTTAGCAGGGTACGCAGCTGGCCACACTCAGATTAACTTCATCGATGAACTTAACCATCTATTCACACAAAATAACCTTACACATGATAACTCCTACTGTATTATAGCAGGCGACCTGAACGCCCGATTAAAAGACTGGGGTGACTCTACCACCAACTCAAGAGGCGGGTACCTGATCAACTGGCTAAATAACAGAGCCACTGCCCTCCGCTTACACCTCTACCCACCAGCAGAGCCCACCTTCCCGCGTTCAAACTCTTACCTGGATGTATGCATCGCAGACGCGCGAATCAATCTTAAAAATACAATAAACGGAAAAATTAAAGTGCTCGATTATGATAGCGATCACCGCGCCTTAGCCATCTACATAGATCTTAAATCAATTGAAGCTCAAATCACCCTTTCGTCAATAGTGCACACAAAAAACTTCAAAGGAACTAAATGGCCCAAATTTCAGGACAAGCTTAGCAAGCTAACCGTTGATATCCCCAAAAATAAAAATCTCACAAACGACGAAATAGAAGAACACCTTTCAGCCCTAGAACAAAACATTATAGAAGTAATAGATATGACGGTACCCATTTTCAAAAAAACAAACAGTATGTCTAAATACGTAAACAAAAAAATCTCAAAATTAAATACCGAAAAGATCAAACTCATTTCTCAACTCAACAAAATCAAAAGAACACAAAACCCAAACAATCTCGCAATCCAGGAGCATATGAAACATCTTAAAAACCAAATCCAATCAATCACATACGATTTAGCTAAAGAATTCTCCACAGCTTGTAACAAATTCTGGGCAAAGAAGGCAAAACTCATAGATTACCGTAAACCAGATACATTCTTCCCTGATATAAACAGGATGTTCCGCCCAAACGAACTGGTCCCCTTATCCCGAATCTCCTTAGATCGCAATAATGCCCAATGTCTAACAGAGTTAAATATCGACGAGACCAACTCGCAACTTCTAAACGATAAGGTGATAATCACTGAAGAAACAAAAATGCTCGAGGTCCTTGGCTGGCATTTCGAAAAAATAAACGCTCGGAAACCCGCCGCCGAAAACGACAGGCTCGCCGAGATTATCGAGACCAATTACGCCGAACTAACCAGCGAAATAAAGCTAAGAGAAGAGCAAAACATCACGCTAACCATCTTTACAGAAGCCAATCCGGCATCAAATCCAAACACGGTCAACAACAGCAAGATATTCTACACACCATACGAAACTAGCTTAGTCATCAAAAACATCAAAAACAAAATCTCATCCGGTATTGACAAAATCCCGAACATAATCCTCAAACATATCCCAAACAACTACATCATATATTACACCGTCCTCTTTAATAACATTATCAACAACTGCTACTATCCGAAGCGCTGGTCAACTGCAAAAATACTACCAATCCTTAAAAAGGGTAAAGACCCCAGTATCGCCTCAAGCTACCGTCCCATCAGCCTTATGCCTAACATTAGTAAGATTTTTGAATCACTTTTAAATACCAATATCAACGCACACTGTACCGACAATAAAATCATCCCAGACGAGCAATACGGGTTTAAATACAAACATTCCACAGTGCATGCAATCAACCGTTTCCTCACCGATACCACAAAACACCTGAATAACCACTAGATGGTAGCAGCGGGACTAATCGATCTGGAAAAAGCATTCGACTCAGTTTGGCTCAAGGGCTTATTCTTCAAACTCTTAAAAAAGGGCTTCCCCAAATACCTCATCCGACTAATACACGCCATGATGCAAAATCGCAAATTCTATACCGTGAGTAATACCGCACAATCACCGAAAATATTCAATATAGAAGAAGGTCTTCAGCAAGGAACAGTTAACTCGCCTATCCTCTTTAACATCTACAATAGTGACGTTCTAAATTTATTTGGCCTAAACTCTGATAACTCCACATACTCCATAGCATTTGCTGACGACCTTCTGGTGTACTGTGCAGGTAAATATCCCGATAAACTCCAACAAAAATTAGAAGACATCGTAAATAAAATAAAACGAATATTACGTCAAATGGAATCTAAAAATAAATGCACAAAAATGTGAGACAATACTCATTAGGCTCCCAGTAAATAAGCTAAGCAAAAAAAAAAAAACTGAACTGGAGAAACTTTAAAATCCAAATAAATCAAAATGATAGCCCGATCGCCGTACCACACAAACAATGCGTAAAGTACTTAGGAATGCAAATCGACCACCTCCTCAGACTTAATAAACACCTAGATATACAATTGGAAAAAGCTCGGAAAGCTTTCCGTAGCTTATCCAACCTATTCTTTAACAAATACCTAGATCCCAAAGCGAAAGTGATCTGTTACTGCCTGCTGGTTAGACCGATCCTCTCATATGCATGCCCCCTCTGGTTTAACCAGAGCGCCTCCTCCATGGAAAGAGTTCGCACCTTCGAAAGAGCCTGCCTTCGTGCGTGTCTCAGTCAATATCGTTCGGCCAGTACCGATTTCAGGAAAATGATAAGTAATAAAAAAATCTACAACTTAGCAGACATACCGAGATTTGATAACTTCATTACAAAAATAAACAGAGACTATTTTGCGAATGCGATAACTATTGATTCCAACAAGCTAATACAAAAAATTGCTGACACCGACACTGAATACTTAGAAAAATGTAAAAAATCTGGTTACCTCCCCCCTGAAAGCTTTACCCTCCTTGATCACCAAGGACTCATCCAAGATAGCAACAACCTACCCATAATATACCATTGGAGCAGAAATAAAAGCAACAAAAAAATTCCTGAAAACTACGAATCTATCCCACCTCTCAAATACTCTACAGCTCTTCCAGATCGGGACATCACAGACAAACGCAGACTAAATATCAATAAATACTGGTGGCTCACTGATAACAGCAAATTCATGTACGAAATAAGAAAAAGAACAGACAGATTGTAAAAATACCGAAAAATGTAACCACACACATTGCATCTACCAATATCTTCGCCAACCTATGTCAATGTTAATTATAATAATTTATTGTAAAATAGTTGTTAAGAAGTTTCTCTTTTACTGTTACTTTTAAAATGTTTATAAATGCTTACTAAGCGTTGTAAGCTCCAGCCAAGTTACCATGGTTTTTTCCATAATGTATTTTTTCCAACGGTTACACTACGCTACTCATTCTTGCGGCTCTATTACACGGTAATATACGCGTCTTATCCACACTTTGCGGCTATAAATCTTAACCACTGTCCCTCTTCTACTGTAGCGCTCGTCTAGAGACATATGTAAGAGTAATAGGTACACTTGAAAGTACCAACACTGCTGTACCGTTTTTACTTCGTTTTATATGTATATACTAAACCCTCACTGTAATCCTTTATCTGAATAAACGAATTTAAAAAAAAAAAAAAGTCGGTAAGACTCCCGGCTGGCGACCGCAAGGTTCCCGGTTCAAATCCCCGCATAGCAATTAAATTTTTTTTTAATCATTTCAGAATATAGCGCTCGACCACATATAGCGCTCTTGTAATATAAACTCTCGTGGACGATAGATGGCGCTGCGGGATATCTGCGACCTCTTGGGTTACTTCCTCTCTACTGAGTTGGGTGAGCCAGCGAGCCATGTGTTTGAGTGGGCCAGTACCGCCCTGGACCAGTAGCGCCCTGGACCAGTAGCGCCCTGGACCAGTAGCGCCCTTGTTTACCTACTTTGAATCTTAATATCTTTTTACCTAAACGGTTTCATGAGCTACAAAAAGAACCTAGCCGAAGTGATTAAAAGATCAATCTTTTCCTAAAATTTCAACTCAATTTAAACCTTTTTACTCCCGTAATCGTACGACATAGAAAACCCTTTTTTTTAGTTTTTGATTTTTATCTCAAAAAGTAGTCGCCTAAATGGCTTAAAATTTTTTACATCTAGTAGATATCGTTGTTTTTTATTGTCATGAATTTTTTCAAAACATTTAACTATTTATTTTTTAAGTTACATATGTTTTTCAAAAAATTACCTTTTATATCATAAAAAATGAACAGATCGGTCAATCCAGAAAATCTTGCGGGAAAATGTAGACAATTTTTTGTTCTTTTAGATACACTATTGTTTAATATATTGTATATATCATTCAGCTAACTTTTTTTTGAAGCGTTCGACTGCTTAGTTTTGAAGTTATAAGAAATCGAAAAAATTTCAATAAAAAGTTGTATCATCGATATCTCAGAAACCATAAGGTTTTGAGAGCTGCGCACAGAACTTAGCCGAGACGCATAAAATGTCCTTTTTGTTTTCCTAAAATTGTAGATGAATTCAAGCCTTTTTACTCTCGTAAACGCTGGGCATAGAAAACTCATTTTTTTCAGTTTTCTATTCGTTTTTCAAAAACTACGTAGTCAAATGAATTGAAATTTTTGTGGTAAGTAGCTTGACTCAGAAACTCTCATCGTATTTTTTTTTTTTTGTGAGGTTCTGATATTTAATTTCGGAGATATGCCTTGATTCGCAAAAATCACCTTTCTCGCCTTTGCTGCCGAACAGTGCGGGCCATGTCGAGGGCTAAGCGGGAAAAGCAAGGTAATTTTACTCTCTTTTAAATGCGCTATAGCTCTATTTTTGTGTAACGTCAAGATTATACGAAAAATGTCAAAAATAATTTTGCAAAATTCAATAAAAGGCCATAAAAGGAAATTTAGTTAGCACAATTGAAAATAACTTATTTTCCCGAATTCAGAATCCAAAAAAGGATATACATGCCAAATTTATATTGGCTATTATATATTATACATGACGGACATTTCCTAAAATCATGTGATTCGAACTCCAAACACTTCTAAATGCGTTTCTACAAAGTTTTAGCGAAAGTGAAAATTTTACTATTACAAAGCTTCCTCTAGGAGGAAGCAAAAGAATAACGAATTAATTTTTTGTTGTTTATTTATTATATTCAGGTGTCATGTGAAAAACAGCTAACAATATTGATATATGCCATATAACAGGTACAATAAGTCTACGAAGGGTAATATTTAGAATTTTCACTTTTCAGCTAACACTGGCTTTTATCTCGTTTTTAGTATTAAAACACATAAAATATGAATGCTTCCCAGGTAAAAAATTGCCGATAAATTCTAGCCTGTAGAGTAGTGTTGAGACTCTAACGTGCTAGGACCATGCATGCTTGGGGAGAAATAATGTGTATACAGGATTTCTCAATAAATCACTATTTATTGATAACACCTCAAGCTAATTATCCATTGATGATACAACGTAGTCAAGCTATTATATGAGAATATAATTAATATAACAAAAGTAATCGAACAGACAAGCTAAAACGCGTGTTGACCGCTCGAGTGCACAAGGCGAAGTGAGCGACGTTGGCGGTGACCGTCTCGCGGCATAGAGAGGGGAGAGTTGAGTCGCGTAGCTCTGCGTTGGGCCTGCCGTCTCTAGCAAGCAGACATCTGCTCGCTCATATCCAACACTCCCTGCCGAGCAGATTTCAACGACGTCGTCCAGCATCACGGTTTAGCGTCGGAAAGAAAGCAGATAAACGTTAATAGTTTAAATAATAATTCAAGAGTAGTTTGGTTAGTTTAGCATGTAATTCAAAAGACAGCGCCTTTGTAAATATATCTGCTATTTGGTCTTTCGAAGCAATCCAACTGACTTTGACTAGATTTCTGGCTACACATTCTCGGACAAAGTGTTCTCTGACTACAGTCATATGTCTGAGTTTGTTTGTACTGCTTACTTGAGTACTAGCCTCAGCAGCTTTATTGTCGCACCACAGAGTCATGGGTAAAAAGGAGGTTTTCAGAATCAAACTTAACGAATTATGCAGGGATATCATTTCCTGACAAGCTTCACTCATTGCAACGTACTCAGCCTGACAAGTCGACAAGGCCACGAATTGCTGTTTAGTCGAGCCCTTACAATCAGCAAAACTGGCGTCTAAAAAACCTTGTAAATTATCGAGCTTTCCTTCGAACTTAAGACCCAGACTTCTGGTGTGTTTCAAATATCTACAGACTCGTTTCACCATTTTCCACTCTTCATCAGTGGGATTTATTTGATGTCTACTTAACACATTCACCGCATATGCTATGTCGGGACGTACAGTGTTAGCAAGGTACAAGAAAGAACCTACTATTTCTCTGTAAGGACCGTTCGTTTTGTTTATTGTATTTGCCAGCTGATTTTCGCTTTCCTCTCTTTCTCGCCTTTCTCGATTTGACACTTGGTTTGTCACCATTGGCTTTCTCTGAGGATGCATTTCACTATATCCAAAACGTTTTAACATTTTATCAATGTAATTCTCCAGAGTCAAAGTCATCGTTTGATTTTTCCTGTCCCTATTTATTTCAATGCCAAGAAAGCTCTTGGGCTCTCCCATGTTAGACATTTCAAATTCCAGCTTAAGTTTTGATGTAATTTCATCCAGCTTATGTGTCTCATTACTGGCTATCAGTATGTCATCAACATACAGCAACATTATTAGATATTTCTCATTGTTGCGCCAAGTAAAGAGACAGGGCTCTGAATCATGAGACTTTAGTCCTAGTTTTATTACAACTTCAGTGAATTTTTCATACCACTTTTTCGGACTTATTTTCAAACCGTACAAAGCACGTTGAATCTTACAGACTTTATTTCGTCTGATTTCTGGTGAGACATCAATACCCTCAGGTATTTCCATGTAAATTTCGCTGTCGATTGTTCCATTCAGAAAAGCTGTTTTAACATCAAGCTGTCTTACTTCAAGATCGAACTTATTTATGATTACTAGCACTGATCTAATCAGAGGTAGCCGAGAAACAGGTGCATATGTTTCCATTAATTTGTAATGGTTTTGATCTTTGAAACCTCTTATCACAAGTCGAGCTTTATACTTGTTATCGTTATTCAATCCAACTTTTGTTTTTAAGACCCACTTTGAGTCTATTATGTTAGGTCTTTTTCCTTCGTGAGTCACAGGTCTGTCGACAAGTGTCCAGACCTTGTTCTTTTCCATCGAGTCTAATTCCCTCCTAATAGCCTTTTGCCATTCAAGCTTGTTTTTCGTATTCATGGCTTCTCTGTAGGAATTCGGATCATTCTCAACCGTTGCTATGAACGCCTTCAGTTCATCACTTTCCAGCAAGTTTAATTCGGATCCAAGTACCTGTGACTCTGATGAACATTCAACTTCTTTCACTTTTCTTGGGCGACCTCTTCGCCGTTTTTCTCCCTCCGTTTCAGAGATCAAAACTGCATCGTCTTCATCAAACTTAACGAGCCATGTTTCTCTATTTATTTCTTCCATTGGATTTGGATTTGCCTAATCCTTAATGCTCCTTTTATTATATTTGTCTCCAAATACAAGCTTTTCATTGAATCGAACATCTCTGTTTTCGTAGTATTTTCCTTCTTCGAGTTTTAAGAATAAATACCCAGTTGGTTTATAGCCAATTAATACTACTCGTTTTCCCAGTTGATCAAACTTAGGTCATGTTTTCCTTTGTACCTTGATATAGGCTATGCAACCAAATCTCTTTAGTTGTTCCAGATTAAGTTTAAAGTCTGGTTTGAACATCTGCAAGGGCGGTATCATTTCATTCGAGCTATGAGGAGTCCTATTATAGAAATAAACGGCTACNATGTTCTCAGGTAGGCGAGTATCGTACATTAAAACTCTCGTGAGCTTTTGGATGGTCTGATTAAAACGTTCAGCCACTCCATTATGCTCAGGTATATCTGGGCTAGCCAACTGTAGCTCTGCTTCAAACTTATCGAGAACTTCTTGTGTATACCCTCTAGTAAATTCTGTACCTTGATCGCATCTAAGGTAACAGAACTTAGCGTCATATCCTAATAAATTTCTCGAGCTTTTGATGAATGATTCGAGACAATAATCCGTCTCGCTCTTGTGTTTCATTGGATACGCCATCGCAAGTCGTGAATAGTCATCGATAAATACTGATATGAATCTGTATTTTTTCGGATGTGTTGCTGGACTGATCGGTCCCATTGTGTCTGCGTGAACAATTTGCAGAGGTTTACTCGCTCTCTGTCTAGTCGAACTGAAAGGTAGCTTATTGAATTTTGACACAATACAAACTTCGCAATCAAGTACAGACTCATCGAACTTAATTTCCTTCAAGCTTTTCCAATCTGGAATTTTTCTTTGGCATTCTTTTAACTTTTTCAACGAAGCATGTCCCAATCTGACATGCCATAACATAGCTTTATTAGTGTAAAACAAGTTATTAATTTTACTGATATTAGATTCGCAATCTATACTTTCTGGAGCAATTGATTTAGTTAAGTTACTTATTTTTCTGTCTTTCAATGTGTTCTCAAAATTTGAATAGCTAGAGCATAGCTCGTTGCTATCTTTGTTTACTTCTACATCTAATTCAGTG
The DNA here is from genome assembly GCA_012977825.3 of Pteromalus puparum. Classification (NCBI taxonomy): domain Eukaryota; kingdom Metazoa; phylum Arthropoda; class Insecta; order Hymenoptera; family Pteromalidae; genus Pteromalus; species Pteromalus puparum. The sequence goes on along the minus strand of CM053168.1, from coordinate 26,372,092 downwards.
TCAATTTGCATTGGTTCGTCAAACTTATTATTTTTATCCATCTCAGTATTTTCAAGCTTGTCTTGTTCACGAGTTATCTCTTTAATTGCAGATCCGCTCCTTTTATTGGGCGCAACACTTACGGTCGGATATTCACGACGCCATGTGGCTATATATGCTATATATGCAACAACCCTATTTACCTTATTATTTTCATTTTTATCCGAGTTATTTGACTCTAACTCTATTACCCAATAAGGTTGCTCATATAATCCAGAGACAAAAATCGTTTTCGACACCGGATCAAAAATATCGATTTTCTTGTTATCCAAATAAATACCTAAACCCTTATCAACAAATTTTCTTAATGATAGCAAATTTTCCGACAATTACTTAGCGTAGATTACATTGTTCAAGCTTAAGAAATCATTATTTTTGGTGTAACCAGAGATGTTACCTACTCCCTCCGATTTTATAATCGCTGAATCATTGTCGTTTGCACATTTAATATCAAGCTTTTTAGTATTATCAAATGTTTTAAAAATTAATCTAGAATTAGTCATGTGCTCCGTAGCACCAGAGTCCGCCAGAAATCTAATCAGTTTGGTTTTATCGCTTTCTTCCGCGTTGAGAGGCGTACTGTCTACATACAGGCCTGTACACTCACCAGATTCGGAGGCTTTGGTAGAGCTATGATTGCTTTGTCTGTTTTGTCTACCTCTCCCCCGTGATCTGCCTCGGGCATGGCTTCTATCGGACTTGTTTTTCTTAGGGTTGCTACCCTTAGGTGCTTCGTAATTGCGTCGCTTTACACCACGACTAAAGCCACCACGTCTACCACCCCTATTAGAATTTGAGGATTCATACCTTCTTTGGCTTTCATTCTCCTTCAAAATCTTTTCCAGCTGATTCTCCGTGTATGGGCAGTTTGCACGGACATGCCCTTCATACCTCTTGCATCTGAAGCACATCTTCCCTGACCTCGTGCATTCGTCCTGATGGTGGCCTTTGTTACCGCATTTGTAGCAAAAAGCCGCAGGATCAGACACGTAGTAAACCTTAGCTCCAGCTTCGGTAGACTTTTCAGCTAATTCATTTGATCCAATTCGAGCTGTTTCCTGTCGCACAATATAATCTTTAAGTTGGTTTAAAGTTAAAAGTTTGCCAGTCGTATTTTTATTCAAAAACTCGGACTCTTTGACTTGAGGTAAGTGTACGACAATGGCTTCAAAAAATGCATCGCATATCTCTTCCTCAGATAAGGAAGGTGTGTTGGGCAACTTATTATATAGTCGAACTAATCTGTCAAATCTGTCCCAGAAAACTGATGCTTTCTCTTTATGTGGATTATATCGAATAGTATGCAACTTTTTTCTTATGCTTCTAGTAGAAACGCTTAATTCATTTTCTTTAATACGTTTAATTTCATCGAGCAATTCAACAGGATCCCGGATCTCCGATACCTTTTCGTAATAAGATATATCAATCCTATTTATGATAATGTCTCGAACTCGAACTTTATCTTTTTTCAGCTTTGTTTGATCAGGCACGCGTACTCGCTGAACTGTCGAATCGATTACATACAGCAAATCAGCAAGAGTTAATTCCGAAGTCAAGAAATCTAAGAATGTATTAATATTCAAGTTTTGCGTTAATTTATATTCTCTCCGAAAAGTACTATCTCTATTTGTTACTTCAATTTGAATCTTTTCATTTACACTAGTGCTTTTATTCAAATCTATTTTATTAACTTCATCTTGAACTAACTTTGCTAAGAATTCTTTACTCACGTGGGTTTTCGTGACTGTCTCAGCTGCAGTGTTCTGATTTGACGGTTTGCTGTGACTTTGTGCAGTTTTTCCTGCTGATAGAATTTGTTGCTCCTCGTACAGTCGATCTTGTTCTACCCAAGACTGTATCTTTTCTTCCATCCAGCTGTAGTTTTCTTGCACATCGTACTTATGCCTGATCAACTCCTCGACTACATCATCGTGCACTCGATTACATTCAGTTTCGATCGTCCTTCTTAATTCTTTATTTTCCTTTTCCAGCTTATCCAGCTTGGCCATTACTTCTGAAATTTCAACAGTTTCATTAGTAGTGTTCAAAGAACATTTTTCAAGCTTAGTTGTCCCCTCTTCCTGACGGATTTTGTTCAGTCCCAAATCCAGTGTTATTGGTACATTTGATTTAACAACTGGGGTGGATTTACCTTTCAAGCTTATCTCAAACTTATTTTTCCAGCTGTCTTCCGCAGAATCGAACTTTTTATCATTTTCCTCTTCGAACTTATTGGCCAGCCCACCGTCAGCAGTCACTTCCTTGACATCCAGCTTTGGGGACGAGGTATTCCCACGTTGGCTTGGGTCAACCGCTTCAACTGAGTCCACCGCTTCAGTTCGAATCCTATTGATCTCCTTCTTCACGGATTCCAGTAATCGTTCCTCGACCAGAGAGTTATTTAGGAACATTTTGTAAATGAGTTGTTTGTTTTGACGAACGACAATCAAAATAAGCACTCTATTACGTGTAGCAATTTATTAAACATATGCTTAGTTGACGAACAACAATCAAGAAAGCAATGCTAATTGCCTGTTTGTTTTTAAAAAGAAACAAAACTGTGATTCTTCAGCACACACAGTGTAGCAGCAACAACATACACTACCCTGCATGTACTGGCCAACATTTAATTTTGGAACTGAACAGCATGCTATTTTTATTACAACAAAAATTTAATTTAATATGTACATATTTGTTGTGGAAGATCGAGTTTTAGTTTTCGAGCTTATCAGACAAATTCAAACTTTACCTAAATCGAATCTTTTACCACTTGACGTCATTATATAGATATCTCCATCAATATCCATCTCCGGATAAAAGGAGTCATCTGGGTTTGTTTCTGAAATTTCCAGCTCCTGGTCCTGGAGCAGCAGAAACAGCTGCACGTTTTTCTCATCTGTTAAGTTCAAGCTAATCAGTTAACTGGTTCATGATATTTTAATCGGACTTAGAAATTGCAATTTTTCATTTAAAAGTGTTAGTCGAACTTAAGTCTAATTTTAATAAACATATCTGCTTCCCAATTCGATCAACGCATCGTAACATAGTTTAAAGCTATGTTCGAGAATTAATTTTCAATTGAAAATTCAAGCTGTTGTTCTCAGTTTGCAACATTGCATTTTCAAGCATTCACGTTTTTTTACGTATGTGCGGTCAAGCATTGATTAGCGGAACCTGCGCCATCGTTTGCGCGCACGAGGAACTAACTAGCCTCGGCGCTCTCATGTACACTGAGAGCAAGATGGCGCTCGCGCTTGGCCGCGTCAACGACTTCTCCTTCCCGCGCCAACACCTTCTTTCTCCCGCGTTGCCGGGCGCCGCCATTTTGATTCGCCGCGCGCGCACAGGCATGCTCAAACACGTTACCGGCTTCGGGCTGATTCTCGGAATCGCCTCTGTCACATGCCGCGCCACGAATTTTGCTTCACGAAGATTCTGCCGTCTTCTCGCAAAAATTTTCACTCGCGCACTTTATGACCGAAACACTGTGACTTACCTCGTGTCTTCGGCATCTGCAAGGATATTTTTCTTGCCTGATCGGCCATGGCACTCGAGCTGGAAAGGCGCTTTCGGGAAACAAAAAGGCAGCGGGTCGTCTCCTTGGTCCTTTCCTCTGCCGCAGGTGTCGACCGTCGCTGATCGGAAACGGGAGCACGTCGAACTTTGTTTTCGAGCTTTCCCTCCAGCTATGCACCTTCAATGGTTTTATCTCCTGGAAAGGCAAACCCGTATTTGGCACTTCACTCGCGAGTTATTCTCAAGTGCACGCGCAGGTCTAGATAATCCCAAGCAAGCAGCGCAGTGGAAGCGTGCTGGGCCCATAAACTGTTGAGCTTAATCTAACCTGGCGTGGCTTGGAATAAAAAGTCAAACACTGTTTTCTGGTTACGTTGGATCTATTCAACACTCGAGCTTACCTTTAAGCTTGTTTATTACAAAAATATTAACTATGTATCAAACTAACGAACAACTGTACAAAGATTACAATCTAGCGCGGACGCTTCTATCTCGGGCAAGAGCACACAGAGAAGTGAGCGCCGCCGACGCAGCCGCGACGTCGACGCTGGCTGCAATAGGCTGAGAAGGGGAAGCAGTCCCATCATGCTTCGTGCATAGCGTCTCTGCGGTCGTCAGAAGTCTGCTCGCTTATTCTCAACATTATCATAGGGGACAAAGCGTTTCAAGTTAAAACTTATTGAAGATACAATATAAATTTAACATACAGTTCAAGTTTATTCCAATATTTCCAAAATTACCATGTCAGATAGTATAAATCTATATCCTGATTCGTATTAAAATAGTTGAAGTATCTATGAACGCCAACCAATACTCCAAGACAGCATCAATTCAGTTGCAAGATCGTCTCAAGCTGATCCAATCAGCTGGCAATGCCAAACAGGACTGCCGGATAGTAGAAATAGAGCTCCAGGATCATTCGCAGGTGGTTGAGCCAGCTATAAACGCCAACCAGCACTTGCAGAAGGTCCAAATGTAATTCTAAGGTTGTCTCCTGGTGATGACATCAGCCAGAGATGCCAAGCAAAACGATCAGATACCATAAATCCAGCTCCAGTGTCGTATTGAGGCTGTTGAAGTACCTAGAAACGCCAACCAGCATCACCAGAGAGAGAGAGAGAGAGAGAGAGAGAGAGAGAGAGAGAGAGAGAGTACAACTCTAAAAAACAGATCACAAAATTACACTGATTATACTGCACATAACACAATAGATATCTGTTATAAACATAATGAACACAGGAAATAGAACAAAGGAAAACCAGTCGTAGATCTTATGCGATAGTGAATCTTCATCCAAGCAGCATCTTGCAAGAAGAATGTATCAGCACATCAATAGAATGAGCAGGAGCAGCATTCGCAGGAGTACTCCAATCCAAAAAACAAAGGATAACCTCCAAGCAAAAACTCAAGTTTCTTGTTGGAGCTACATGTCTTCCTATACTGCAGCACTCCTTCATGAACTGACACTCATACTGCTCACACATCGCATCGTCGGTGCCATTCCGGGTGCATCACTTTTGAATAGCTTTTGCACTGTCTTACAAAGCAACAACTGCGAGCAGCTGATCCGCGAGCGGGATCGAGGTAAGCAGATGTTGCTTGTAAACACGTATAGGCACCATAGCAGCACTTCTGTTCTGATTTTAAAACTACATATAACATTGCTGCATCGCGTCGTCGTTTCCGTTTTTTCACTACGCACTCACTTATATCGCCGAAAAGTTAAACAGAGCAAAACATTGCGGTTAGCGGAGGCCGGGAGGCAGCTTCAAAACGTCAAAACACACACAGCAGACGACTGCATGGGCATGTCACCAACCGGTCGCCAGATCGATGCGCACAATGTATGCGCAGTGGTCGAGCTCGCTGCCTCGCTTCGACAGAGCAAACGAACAGCTGTTCGGCTTTGTTTAGCTGATAATAAAACTAATACTTATTCTGTTCAAATTATGTAATAATCTATCTTTGCACAAAATTCACGACTTTAGGAACGGGATGGAATTCGGTTAGTTAAGCGTGACGTCACAGCTTACATATAAATCAATGTATTTTCCACCAATAGGATAGTTCCGAATTTGGCCACCTTATGAAATTTCGCGTGTATAATTTGAATTCAAGTAGTATAAAAAGATAATTTTTTCTAATCTTACGGAATAAAAAAGGGTTTTTAATTATTTCGTTGCAATAAGAGAATACATGTTAAAATTTATATGAATGTCTATTCGAAAATCAACAATATTGAAAATCATAAGTCAAAAACTAAAATATTTGTAAAAACTTTGAAGCTATGTATGGCCAACACATTTTTTAATAGTATACAAAAAAGATAAATAATCAATGTTTTTTCATTGATTTTTTTTCTAATAATTAGATTAAATAGTAAGGTTAGACAACGAGCGCGAAGCGCGAGCGTCGGCGGTCGTGGCTTATGCGCAAAACGCGAAGCGTGAGCGTTTTGCGTTCCTTGCATTGCGAAGCGATGCAAGGCGGCAAGCCACATAGCGCGTTGTGGCGCGCTAGTTTAGTATAGCTAATGCTCATTAGAATAGTTTCAAACACTTGATTTGAATGCACATGTTTGACTTTATGTATGAGTTTTATGAGTTCATGTATGAGTTTTATGAGTTTTATCTTTGAATTCTTTTATTAGAAACTGAACCATGTCACTGGCACTATTGTTCAATCTAACTTTCTTTTCAAGTTTCCATTCTGAAACAATGATATTTGGCTTTTGCCTTTCGAGCTTAATGATACATCAATGACAAACCAACTTTTATTTTTTCTCTGTTAATACAGATTCATCTCCAACTATTTTTCCTTATTCAAGCTTTTTATCTGTGCAATAGCCAGTTCATATTAGTTTGGATCATTTTATACAGTCGCAATACATTTGCCCTGTTCTTGTTTTGTAGTAAGTTTAAATTTACTTCAACCTTACGTGACGCTATCAATTGTCTGATTTCTCCCTCCGTTTGTAATATTTACCATTTTCTCCCTCCCTTTCGAAGATCAAAACCTCATTTTCCGTGTCGAACTTATTAAATATTTTGTATTTATCCCCAAATACAAATTTCTGTCAGCTCAGATTTGGATTATACAACTTTTACGTTCCAGCTAAAGTTCAAAATTTGAATTACCGTTATAAGTATGATGTCATCTCCGTAATGCCGTTATTTTCAGGTATATATCAGGGATGGTGATCTTTAATTAATTTTCAAACTTATTAATACATCTGACATATAGCTACACCGAAAGTAACACATTATTCGAGCTTCTGACAATGCCAATTTTAATCAAATTCTGCAAGGAACGCTTCCTTTTCTATTATCCAGCTATCATATACTGCCTGAATAGGGCGCATGACTTCGACGCATGTTAGTCTCTTCAATCTAAGAACTCTTTCATCTATGAACTCTATAAACAAACATTGTTAAATGTATCGACAATACAAACTAAAAATCATCAATTCAATAATAATTATTGAAAATAAAATCTTTCAAGATTATCATGATTATTTCAATGTACTAAATTTTCTGACTTGACCAAAATAATTTCATCAATTCACAATCTGTGCTTTAAAAGAAATTAACTCATTCAAACTATTTATTCCAAATCTCAATGAATTATCAAAGTTTAAATAGCTAGAGCATAGCTCATTGCTTTATCTTATCCAGCATTCAAAGTAATTTGCATAAATTTATCAGACTTATTGTTTTTATGAACCCCATAAAACTTTATTTATTTTTCAGCTTGGAGATTTTCTCTTTAGTTTCAAGCTTATGTTGTCGATTGTTTACTTGCTTGTTATATGTTGGATCTATAATCGAGCTTAATAGCTTCGCTAACTTCGAGCATATTTTTCTTATTAGAGTTTATACTTTTGTCAAAGACGTACACCACACTGAGATAAACTATGTAACAATTTCATTTGTTTCCAGCTGTTTTTCCCTCCATTCCAACTGTTTGTTTTATACTACATCATCCAGTGTAATTTTATTTGTACATTCTAGAGATTAAAGTTCTTACAGACGACAATTTTCCAGATAATGACTTGACAGACTATGTTGTTCAGACTCAATTGGTCAATCATCAGTAGCGTTGCTTACTCTGACCGTTACTTACTCCCTCCGAATTTATAATCACGGAAATATACGAATTCGCACATAAAATATCAAGCTTTTTAGTATCATAATTGATTTGAAAATCAATTTTGAGTTGATACTTGCACCACTCTTAATTTTTCCAACGAGCCTACTAGAAATCTGATTTGGATTTTAAAACAGAAATACTATCAGTTTTAGGGTCTTTCAATTTATTAGTCGTTATTGGCCTCGGTCTTGACTTCCATCAAACTTAGACTTCTCAATCGTATTACAGCCTGATACGCTATCAATTTTACATTTCTTATTCCGAATACAATGATCACGCCGACAATAACAAATACGAGATATCGAGCCTTTTCTGACTTTCATATTCTTAAACAAACTTTTCAAGCTGAGATTTTCGGGTAAACGTAACCGAACCGAACATGCATTTCACACCCTTGCATCCAAAGCACATCTTCCTTGCTTCGTGTATTTATGCTTGTGGTACCCTTCATTGTCGTAGTAGAAAACTTTTTTTTTTTTTCATATTATACCTTTTCAAGTCCTCTCGAAGAGTCTTATACGGCTCTTCCCTCTGCCCGATACCATACAATGGTACCGGCCAGAGAGGCTCCCTATAGTCGCGGTGCATGTGCATCACATCGGAATGTAGTGCGCATGCATCTCGACTGGCCCTACAGTTTAATTACACAGTGCGAAACTGTATACAGTGGGATCTGAACCACTGGAGCTTTGATGTTATAAGACACTTATGTATATAACATACAAACGTATGTAAACATAGAGGTGTCCCGATGTCAGAAAGTGCCGAGAGCCAGGCTTGAACCCAGAACCTCTGGATTACTAGCCCGACACTCTGCCCACTGAGCCATCGCCGCTCTGTAGTAGAAAATCATCCTTCCAAGATGAAAATACTAGGTCTGTTTAGGCACAAACAACGTCATCTAGAGAGATGTCCAGCTCACACATTCAACTTCTTTCGACGTATTTCCTGTTAAATATTGTAATATTTAAGATTTCATCGTTAACAATCTCTAGTAGCTATTTCATTAAGAATCTGTGTTTCTCCAACAAAACGTGGGTTTTTGACATTGATTTCAAGGAATGTTATTATTTTTCAAACAAATGGATATACTCAGTAATTAATTATATAATCGAGCTCTATATTATCAAACTTATCTTCTAAAGACTAGTTCCTTTTATACTTCTTTGCTCGAACTACACATAATGCCATATAACCATTTTCTCAGCAGAACTGTATTTGAATTTCAACAATGTCACTTTGTTTTGTTAGTTTGAGTTTATCAAGCATATGAGACAAATCACGAATGCCTACCAACTTAAAGCAACATGACATCAATTCTATTTATAATAAAATTTTCGAACATAATCCAACTTAATTCAGTCGAACTTTCGAGCACATACGATTGACGGATAAATTGCATAGAATCAATTACCAATAGTCAATTTTAATATTAAACCATTTAAGAAAGAAAGAGAAATACGTCCAACTTAACTGTTCATTTTTACTCTTTACAGACACATACCCATGAACTGTTTCTTATTTAACTTTTTCTGGACTATTTTTAAACTATGTAATTTCTACTCACGTTATCCAATCCGTCATTGTAATTTGAATTTATGCTCGTTACCAGTTTAATCCGTTGTGCTCCTATTTTTGTTGCAGTTGTCCTCTCGACAGGCCATTTTGTTCCACCAAAAAGCCAGCATTCGATAGTCACTCAAGANATTCCTTAAAATCAGCAGTCTCCTCTTCATTGAGCTTGTTCATTATATCTAAAAATTGAACAATATTATTAAAATGTGAAAAATTGAATTTTCAATATCAGTATCATTCATATTGGATACATAATCGAGCTTTTGTTTTCGAACTTATCTTGAACAAAATTGTTAAAAACAAAATTTGCTAAATCCAAATGATTGCTATAATTTTGTTCTTTGTCCACACATTCCAACTTAAACTTTCAAGCTATTTCTCAACAGAACTTATTAACATCATGTTCTTCTCTAACTAAATGTTCCAACTATGTGTCCTCAGCCTTAGACGGATTTTTAATTTAACAGATCCAAATCCAGTTTTATATTTTTATGCAATCATAACTGGGGTGGGTTTCACACCTTGCAATTACAATACAAGTTTTCCAACATTTCGAACTTATTGTTTTCAACAATATCGAACTGATCGCCAGCACTCCGTCAGGCTCAATCATATTTCATACTGGACCGAGTTTCTTTATACTGGCTTAAAGAAGACTCCTCAGCCGGAGCCACCTCTTCGGCTCCTTTTCTGCAGATTTCGTTTCACACTTGCTCCAGCTTTAACTCCCTTACGGAAAAATCATACTTAAGCAATTTCAATTTTATGAGCAAATGTTCAGATAACGTACAACAATTAAAAGAACAATGCTGATTGCTTAGATTTTCCACGATCAAATGCCTACTCCTCTGACGAACGACAATCAAAAGAATAGCATTTTATCACAGGAGGCAATGTTGTATGGAGCAAATGTTCAGTTGACGAACGACAATCAAAAGAACAATGCTAATTGCCTAACTCATCACGTGACCTGTGATTTCACAGCACACATAGTGTAGCAGCAACAACATACACTACACTACAAGTACTGGCCAGCACAATAATTTCGATCTGATGTACACACGTTTACGCATATACATGTACGCAAATACATATATACACGCACGTATGCACATAAGGCATGCTATTTGAATTTCGATATGTACATATTTATTTGGAAACGTTTCATTTTTTCAAGCTGTAAAATTTATTTTCTTCGAGCTTTGATCGATCTCATTCTCGTCGTTCTGGACATCACAAAACTTTCTTATAATTCATCTGTGAAGATAATTATATTGTTTTCTCTGAATGTCTTTCATTAATTCCCAATTCAATATCCTGAATTGGCAGTTATAACTGTTCTTTATTTAATTCATTAAATCAAGCATAATACTAATTATTATTAAAATAATTTTAAATCGAACTAATTTTCATTTCAATTTCGCCAAATTATTGACTTTGACAATTTTGTGATTTTTCAACTGATTTCAACTTTAGTCAAGGTATCGTTTGTTTTAATTTCACAAATTTTCCATAAACCATCAGTGCGGCGCGACACGATTTGAACAGCGTGCATGCATATATCGTGCATGTATACTAGTAAATTGTAACGTCAAGCTGTCATAATTTTACTTAGTTATACACTAGCACATTATCAGCCTAAGCGCGGTTGCGATCAAGCTATGGTCAGGGAGCAACGCTCACGCTCCCTCCGTCAAGCTTATAGGAACGCCGTGGACACATATACCAGCATCGAGTTCGCTCCGCATCTCTCTCGCTCAGCCTGTCCCAGACAGACGCGAGCGCGCGCGAGCATCTATATCACGCTGTCTTTCTCACTCAGGGAAAGCAACATGGCGTCTGCCTGTGTTAACGGCTCCTTCTTCAAGCGCGTCCCCGCGCACTCGCATACCGCCGTCTTGATGACGTCGAAAAACAACCGACGCTACATGCCGATATGCACGTCCGAACCTGCTGCTCAAATCTTGATTATTCGAGCTTTTACCTGACTAAAATATCACAAAACCTTTCTACTCGAGCTGTTGGCCATTTCTAACATCGTCGAACTTAGAATCGAGCTGGGTTAAACGAGATCTCGAATTAGAGAAAAATAATGTCCTAGTCAAGATGCCGTCCGTGTCGAGGTTCAAACTTAAAATCGGGCTGCATTGGCCGAGATCTCGAACAAAGAAAATGCCACGCCGGTACTCTCCACAGCAAACTCCGTCCTCGTCGAGACGCTGTCCACGTCGAAGTCCACGTTGAACATAGTACTTCGAACTGAGAAACCGGCTAGCACTTCCAACACTTTTCACTCGCGATTTATTTCAACCAAGCATACAAAAGTCCAGCAAAGTCTCAGCGCGCAGTGGAAGCGGGCTGGGCCCATAACCTGTTGAGACTCTAACGTGCTAGGACCATGCATGCTTGGGGAGAAATAATGTGTACACAGGATTTCTCAATAAATCACTATTTATTGATAACACCTCAAGCTAATCATCCATTGATGATACAACGTAGTCAAGCTATTATATGAGAATATAATTAATATAACAAAAGTAATCGAACAGACAAGCTAAAACGCGTGTTGACCGCTCGAGTGCACAAGGCGAAGTGAGCGCTGCCGTCGCACAGCGACGTCGGCGGTGACCGTCTCGCGGCATAGAGAGGGGAGAGTAGAGTCGCGTAGCTCTGCGTTGGGCCTGCCGTCTCTAGCAAGCAGACATCTGCTCGCTCATATCCAACAAGTAGAAAGTAGTGACGTTCGCGGATCAAGCAAAGAATATCGGCTAATATTTGGTGGGAACCCGGCAAGAGTATTTATTTATTTATTATTACCATATACACATGCCTTTTATCGGAAAACGGCATCCTAACATTACGTATTGCTTAATATCATAATCGTTTTTACTTCATATATAAGTCTATCAATTTTTTTTTTGTTTCTTTGATCGATACAATTATTTTGAATAAAATATATATATATATATATATATATATATATATATATATTAGTATTTGTAGATGATCTCCTTATTTGTTGTAAAGATACAAATATAATAAACGAAGTAAAAGCTAGCCTAATGGAAAGATTTGCAATGAAGGATATGGGCAAAATTAGCCAATATGTAGGCATTGATATAGATTACAGTAATGATAGACACAAAATGACCTTAAGTTAAACCAAATATATTAAATCTTTGGCTGCTAAATATACTCTAGAAAATGCCAAACTATATGATACTCCAATGGAGACTAATTTAAAATTAGATCAATCTAGTCAAATAGACGAACGAATAAAGTACAGAAACTTGATAGGAGAACTATTATATATAAGCTCATGCACAAGGCCAGATATATCATACAGCGTAAATTATTTAAGTCGTTATCAAAGTTGCTACGATCAAACTCATTATAAGTATGCAATGCGAGTCTTAAAATATTTGTACAAGACTAAAGACTTAAAACTAACATATGGTGATAATATAAATAGCCAAATACTAGATTGTATGGTAGATTCCGATTTCGCAGGCGATAATATAGATAGAAAATTCACAAGTGGATACGTAATTAGATTGTATGGTAATGTAATTTTTTGGAAAACCCACAAACAAGGTGCGGTAACAAAATGCTCAACTTTTGCAGAATATGTAGTTTTGTCAGAGGCAGTCTCCGAAATATTGTTTGTAAGAAATTTATTGATCGAATCATTCGATATAGATTTACATGAACCAACAACTATTTACGAAGATAATTCTGGAGCAATCGCGATCGCAAAATTCGGAAATTTCACTCCAAACTCAAAGCACATCGAAGTGCAATATCATTATATAAATGAAAACTACGAAAAGGGTGAAATAGATATTGTAAAAGTTGACTCCAAATGTAATTTAGCAGACATCTTCACAAAGAGTCTGGAGAAGACAAAGTTTCTAAACAATAGAAAAGGTTTAAGATTAATCTAAAATGTCCATACAAAGTTCAAGTTCAATTGTAAAAAACCAAGTTCAAAGTAATAATCGCCAAGTTCAGTTGTAAAACTCAAGTTCACTTGAAATGCTCTTAATTCAATTAATGTAAAATGCGATGACAAATTGTATGCGAAATCGAAAACTCAAATGTATCGAATTATAATGTAAAATATCACGACTTTGTAAATTCAGGAGGCGTGCTGTAATATGTGAATTTACAATAGTCGTAATACACAAAATGGTACTCGTCGCGCCATCTACTGGTTGTCGACGATTTCGTACAATAAGCTCGAGCGAACGCGAGCATAGTGCGCATGCCTCGCGTATATACTCTAAGCACATACTATACTTCGTGGAGTCAGACTATGCTGTACTGTACTCCACACTCTCTCTTGCCTGTAAGACTCCAAGCTGAGTGGACGCACTACTGACTATGGCTTATGCCACTTACATATAAATATATTCATTATTAATATTAACCTCAGTGTTTATTGATCCACACAATCCAACAGTGTAGAATAGAAGAGTCAGCATCTGTCACACAAGAAGGAGACTACGTCATCCAGCGTACGAGAACGACTGTTATTGTAAGTAGCCTTAGTATCATCACCATAGAAATATCCGAATAACATCGTAGTGAATAAATAATATATTAAGTCAATCGATCAACATAACAATCAAACTAAGTATTGTAACACCTAAACTGTCTGTGAACTGAAGTGCTCTGGTCCTATGCCAATAAAACAAAACATAACAATTTAGATGAATTTTGTGTGCATTTATTCTAAAATAATAAATATATTGATAATATACGAAATTCCTAATAAACCCTTAATACATAGACATTATAATGATAAGGACTATCAGAACATATAAGCAGCACCACGAAAAACCAACAAAGTCCATTACGACGTCGCAGTTCAGAGAGGATCCAGGCCCGGGCAGGCAAACGTACGACTAAGAGCGAGCGCGGACTGTACATCGTTTACACGCTAAGAGCGGACATACTAGCTTCTGCACATAAATACACGCGTCCGCCTATAATATCAAGTCATGCGTAATTCCTTATCGCTCAGTACATAAGGCTTCCGAGCCAATGGTTAGTTTTCAATAATTAAATAATTATTTGTACTCGCGCAGCCCGTATTCAATATCTACATTCAACACGTTATTTACACTAGCAAAATTATAAATAACTTATTTTCACTAGTTCAGAATTCCAAAAAAAGTATACATGTCAAATTTCGTTATCATTCACAGCCTAGATTCGAAAATATTGCGGACAGACATACACACACACACACACACACACACACATACACATACACATACACGCATACACTCGTCCAGGGAGGGAGTTCGCTGCCTACGGGGGTTGCTGTCCCCGGACTGCCCAAGCAAGCAGACCAGTACAAAAGTCGCCTCGTGTGCGACTGGAGGACTGTTTCTTGCGACCATACGGGGAGTGCCATGGACTTCGTTCTACACGCTCCACAGGAAATGCGATCCTAAGGTGCCCAAGCTACGGTGCGCCGTGTGACCAGGCGGCCTGACTGCTATCTCTCTTGGGCGCTTGCGCCCTGCTCAGTTTCCCGGGCTGGGCTCTTAAGCCTGAATACGGAGGGTACAGCTCGAAAACTGGGTTGCTGGCGCTCCCGGGCTGCCGGATAGTAGAAGGGTCTGGGTCCGTCTAGCCAACAGGATTTGGCTGCCCTATCAACCGACGAAAATCTTCTTGGTCGTAGTAGTGCCAGATAGCGTCCAGAACAGGGCCCTGCTGCGATCAGGGGGGGGGATCTTTTTGAGGCCAGCTTGACTGGCGAAGCATGCCCGCGATGGGATGCGAGGCAGGGGACAACGCGAGTGGCCGAAGATAGCTCCAAAACCAACGACATAGGGGATTCCAATTAAAAGGGATTCAGAAGATCGCAATCTAATCTGTTGTCTCGCGCTGAATATGCCGAACACTCCTGCTGCCCCCCCCCCCCTCTTTCCCTCTCAACGACCCTTCTCCTTCGCCTCACATGACGTTGATTAGGTAATATTACACAATCTCCAAACCAGGAAAGCAAGATGACCACTTGACGGCCCTGAAGGATACAATCAGGGAAATAATCGAGTACGCTGAAGGTAGAACCAACGTGCACGGGCCGATTAAAACGGGCCTCACGAAGGCGTTGGGAGAGATAGAAAAGATAGAAGAAAAAAGTACGTCCTTTTAAAGGTGCCAGAGCTTACCAGTGCTAGGAGCATGTACAGAAGCTCGTCAATGGCACAAATACCAGGCTAAAGAAAAGCTCGGCAAGAAACCATAGAAGTTCGCAAGGAAGAAGAGGACTATATAACAAAGTTAGAAAAGGAAGTAGATAAGTTCATCGAGGACTGTTAGTCAGCACCAAAGGACGTGAAAAGCACCGTAGAACGTGCTCAACAACTTAAAGCTCTACTGATTCAGTTACGGAAAAAGTACGAGGAAAGAAATAATAAAGATGCACGCCATGAAGGTGACGTAGACTATCACCAAATGTGGCACGTAATACGAGAGAATGCAAGGAGAGGCGCGCAAGAACGACTTCTCAAAGATGCGGTACTTGCTAGTGTCGGAAGCAAGAGGCCAAGAGGAAGTCTCACTGACAGCCCAGAAAAGAAGAGCGGAAGAAAACATGACAGGAAGAGACAACGACAGGAGAAAGCGGTGATGCAACGTGAGACCCTCGCCCCGAGAGCGGCTCACAATGCACCAGAGCCACCAGTAAAAGCCAGGCCCAACAAAAACAAGCGTCTTGAAGGGATTCTAGTAAAAGTGGGGCAAAACACGACGTACGCGGAAGTCATGGGGAAAATCCGAAAATATGTAAACCCGGACACCACTGAAACAAAGGTGCTGGGAGTCAACAAAACAAGAAGTGGAGAAATCCTCTTTAAGCTGGGAAGAGGGTCTGACAGGATAGCGTTCACTGCGGAAGTAGAAAATGCAATGCTGAGCCTTGGACAGGTCAAAAAGGAAGAACAGAAGGCCACCCCAGAAATAAGGGACATGGACTCGGAAGCAACAGAAGAAAATTAAAATGAGAGCTGCAATTGGAGGAGCCCTCAGAAAGCCGGACAACAGCAGGAGGATGGTCCATTTAAAGCCCAACACGAGGGGCCTTAGAATTGCCATAGTGATACTCAGCGAGATAGAGGCCGAGGAGCTCCTAGAAATAGAACACATCCGCGTGGGTCTGGTAAGTTGTAGGATGAATGCAATGGGGCAGATAGGTCGACCCTCTGCTTTAAGTGTGGAGGAGCCGATCACCACGTGCCTCAATGCCCGATGGAAGCGAGCTGTTTTCTCTGCAGACAAAAGAAGGAGGCTGCAAACATATAGCTGGCTCCTGTGGCTGCAACGTTTGCAGGCGCGCCCTGGACACGGCGAAAAAAAAAAGAAAAAAGAGTCTCAAAGATGGCAATAGTTAGCAAAGTGCTGGATATAGCAGCATCGAGAGTATAGAAACAAGAAGATGGCTTGATGCCGAAAGAAGAAGACGAGTTTGATCCTGAACTCCTAATCACGTCGGTGGAAGGGGAATGTATGGAAATGTCAAAGCCTAAAGAAGAAGCCAACTAGGCTAAAGGCCGGTTCAAAACGTTCTAACAGAATACCTTACCGCCGAGTGTACTTCGTCTCGATTTAGTGGGTAAGTGGAGGAAAAGTGGAGGGAAAGTAGAGGGGGATGGAGGGGTATGTGGAGAGGGGTGGAAAAGAAGTGGAGGGAAAGTGGAGGGGCGTGGAGGGTAAAAGTACTAAAAAATAACGGTTATTTTGAAACACTTTAACGTTAATAAGTGGAGGGAGAGTGGAGGGGTAGGGGGAGGGAAAGTGGAGGGGAGTGGAGGGGGTTGGAGGGGCAAAGCACTCAAAAAATAACGTAATTTTTTAAACAATTTCATGTTATTTAGTGGAGGGGATTTTTAGAGAAATTCACGCTTACATATATATAATAGAGGGAGATATATATAATCATATAATTAACTGCACCCAGGACCAAGAAAAGTCGTGACCGTTTCAAGGAGGAAGCAAAAATTGTAGAAAATTTGAAAAATTGTAAAAAATTGTCAAATTTTAGAAAGTTTTTAAAATTTTGGAATTTTGACGGTGTTGGAAAACCTTATCTACTGGTTGTCGCTGCGGGAGTGCGGAATGTACTTTTTGTCGATGCGAGCGTGCCAAATGCACTAGTCTTCGACGTTAAAGTGCGAAATATACAAGTCTTTGACGTAAAAGTGCAAAATGTACTAGTCTTTGACGCAAGAGTGCGAAACTAGTTTTTGTCAGGAAATTCAATTGTACTACTTTTCGTTAGGAACGACGATTTATGGATGCATTCTCGGCTCGTTAGGCTTGCAGGTCTTAGGTTAGTTGCTTGCTTTTAACTTAAGATCTTCACACATACACATAAGCGCAAATAGCCTTTTCATATAAAACCAAGTCTATTAAACGTTATCTTTTTTTTAGGCTCTGGTGAACTTGAGTTTGAGGAATTTTGTACATTAGCTGCCAGATTTTTAGTAGAAGAAGATACAGAAGCAATGCAACAAGAATTAAGGGAAGCTTTTCGCTTATATGACAAAGAAGGGAATGGTTACATAACAACTGATGTATTTAGAGATATTCTACATGAACTTGATGATAAATTATCACCTGAGGAACTGGATTTGATGATTGAAGAAATCGACGCTGATGGATCAGGAACACTTGATTTTGATGGTATAAATACTTTTGAACCTTTTTCTTTATTTAATTAAGTACATATAACTATATTAGTAAGCCTATTTTACTGTGCAACGTTCTAAACTTGTGTAAACTGACCCATAATATGAGAAGTTGTAATGTTGCGAAAGATCGCAACATCCTCAGGCGTGCAAGTCTTGATGCGTGATAGCAGCAGAGTGTCCTGAGCCCGAAATGTGTTAATGGTACGAAAAAAATTTGTTAAGTTTGTCAAGAGTCAAGGGTGGCACCAAGAACAGAGATAGAGAGAGGGAGAGGAGTAAGCTAGAGATTAAATTAATTCGTTTTTATTTTTGTACATTTTGTACAATTTAAAATAATTACAGTAATAGGTAAAACTACTTATGATATGTGTGTGTGAGGAATGATGTATGTAGAGTGAGTGAAAAATAATAAAAATAGAGTGTTGGAGTGTAGATATTTGTGAGATGATTATAAGTTTTCAAGTAAAAAAAGTGTTCTTTAGCTGTTTGTTTCAAGTGTGACATGGATTTAGTGTTGCGAAGGCGTGATGGTAGACAGTTCCAGTGGTATGAGGTGCATTCATCCGGATCATAAAAATATCACATTGGTGGGTTATGTTGGTAAAAAAGAATCTCATGTCCTTTGTCACAGTATTATTAGTCATTTAAATCATTTCAGAGGGTTTTTCACAACTATGTGTCCTATGAAAACAAAAAACATAGGCCTCTGCCATTCTGGCTTTTGTACAGGAACTTTTGCACCATGGAAAGATATCTCTATATATATGGGTTGTTCTCTGTGAAATCGAAGATGAAAAATTTCATTTTGGCCCAAACTGTATATATATATGACAACTTGTATGCCAAAATTTCATTTTGGCCCAAACTGTATATATATGACAACTACATACGACTTGTAGAACATATATATACAAACTGTATATAATAAGAATATCAGTTGATAAATTAAGGTTATACGCATAATCTCGCATTCATATTTAAACCATCGTGTGTTTGTAACCTTTAAATACTGTCTTGCAGCACAAACAATTATTATTGTTTATTCAAAAAAGCAATATGAGACACAATCACTAATGTTGCTAGCCATTAGTGGTGTATATTCATATGATGTTCATCGTCGAGGCCTGACTAGGCAGACTAGGGCAGCATTCATTAACATCATTTGTTAATAATGTATTTTTGTAACTGTTGTCATTGTCATTGATTAAATTTATAAATTTCACCATGGTTTAACTGTATCGGTTCAAAAAATTCAAAAATTTTGACTTGCTTTTTATAATACACAAGATTAATAAAATAAATGTTATTCAATTAAAATAGATATACTCTGACCCTATTGTGGGACGTAATCGGCTTCTCAGCGTCCAGAATCAATGGCTTCCTTCTAACGATATGCTGCACATGGCGTCGTTCAGCGTCTGAATGTATCTGAGAATGTGTCGCGTAGAAGGATTGGAGGAGTACTTCTTTTTGGAGGATAGCGCGATGCGCAGAGACGCGGTTGCACCTCGCCGCGTAGAGCTCCCGCATCGCCGAAGCGCGCAGACGCCACCGCAGACTAACCTAAACTATCCCGCGACATCAGACTCGCAAGTGAGACAGAGAAATAGACCGCGTGCAGGGACGTATGAAGTCACGCAGGGGCCCCTGACTTCAAGCAACCTCGTGTTCAGTTGCTCTGGAGCCCTGGTCTATACTTAGCCATTGGACATGAACGTTGCAATTTTAAAACTTAAAATGTGAAAATCTGGGGGTTTGATCCGGACACCGACTACTTTTGAAAAGATACAGTGAAAAGATACCTTTTTATAGTGTAAAGGTACCTGTACAAGAGCCAGAATGGCAGAGGCCTTTATTTTTTGTTTTTATGGGACACTAGAAGCAAAAAACTCTCAGAAATGATTTGAATAACTAATAATAGCTGTGACAAAGGACGTCAGATTCTTTTTTATTAACATAAACAACCACTGTGATGTTTTTATGAATGATCCGGGTGGATACGTCCTTTGTTTACAGCTTTTATTAGTCATTTGAATAATTTCTGAGGGTTTTTTATTTATTAAGAACATCGTTACCTACATTCCTACAAATGCTCAAGCTTATACCTTAATACGTAAGTTAAATCTTTCGATTGATATGTTCGAAAATCCACTCACGCATACCTACCCCACGTATACTTCTGCACATGCGGCTATGTCTAATTTAATATGCAAGGAATTAATCTCGGTGGAGATTAACCATGTATCTTATGACGACGTTTTGCTCCTTTCCTAAAATAGCCTTGTAAAAGTAATTTTTAAAGTTTGTGTAAAAACATGTAAGAAGTGTGTTTTGATACATATATAGTCAAAAAATAATGTTTTTGAAAAATGTTTTTGTTTGTGTGTGTGTGTGTGTGTGTGTGTGTGTGTGTGTGTGTGTGTGTGTTCATTCGTATCGCCTCTAGCTTGGCTTCTACTCAGTGGATTTTATTCGCCAAGTCTCCTTTTCTTTAATTTTACTAGTACATACCGGGATAACAGTTCGTCTTTATATTTTCTGGACCCGTTTTGCTTCCTTCCTAAGAAAGCCTTGTAATAGTAAATTTTGAAGGTTGTGTAAAAACATGTAGAAAATATGTTTTGAGACATTTTAAGTCGAAAAATAGTGTTTTTAGAAAATGTCCGTATGGATGTGTGCGTGTGTGTGTGTTTTTTTTCCTTTATAGAGAGAGAGAGGTTAAAGGAAAATCCATTATGGACGATATGGTACCGACCGGTACCACCTGTGTGGGACTCGCGCCCACTAAACCCTTCGCTACTATTAGTCTTTAACTTCTAACAGCAACGAATCCTCTCCGTCCTCCTTACCGACCCTAAGTAAGTTGGACCAGGCTCTTTCTCCGATATGGCCTCCCCGCGGTAACACCGTTGAGTATTGCTTCGCGGGGGGCGCGTGGCTACTGCCCACTTCTGATGAGGTAGCCTTTTATCTCGTCTTTTTCTCTCTGCATCATCCAACCGTCTTCTTCCAGCAGCATCGTTCGGTCGTCTACTTCGTGCAGCATCGTCCGGTCATCCTCTGGACAGACTCAACCCCGACACCTACGTTCCTCTGCATCGGGTGAGGAAGTCTGGGCTCCAACTCAGTTACCTACGTTCCTCAGCATCGGTCTGAGGAGCACTTATAGGCACTCAACCCTAGCTCCTACGTTCCTCCGTTCCTCTGCATCGGGCAGAGGAGTGATAGCTCAACTCTGTGACCTACGTTCCTCTGCATCAGTCCGAGGAGCGTTTCGTATTTACGACTTAGTGGCCTTCGACTGGCAACCTTTTACTCGATTGTCTCGATTCGTCTTTACCTTCTTTTCTCTTCGTCCTTTCTGACTTTTTTGGGAATGGTCTTCACGTATGTCTTTACTGCGTACCATCCGGCCTCCGACGTCAGCATAGCTGTCATCATTGACTCCGGCGTCACTCTTGTCTGGAGGTAGCACTCGAGTTCTTCTCGCTCTTGTTGCTAGCGTAAACAGTCACAGAAGACATGCTCCGCATCTTCATTCGTATCCAAACATACTGGGCAGTTTGGGTGGTCGTCTATTTTAAATCGGTGCAGGTACGCTCGAAAGCATCCATGCCCGCTAAGAAACTGTGTGACATAGAAGTCTACTTCCCCGTGTCTCCTTTCAATCCAGTCCCCTATTTTTGGTATAAGGCGATGTGTCCATCGCCCTTTCCTGCTAGCATCCCATCTTTGTTGCCACTCATCCATTGTCCGTTTCCGCGCGTTGTTCCAGTTTTCTGGCCGCGTGGCGTTATTTCCTCTTTGCTTTACCTCTTAGGCCTCCTTCCTTTCCACCACTAGGAGGTCGATGGGATGCATGCATGCTATAATGCATGCCGCTCGTCCGATACCGTACGGTAAGCAGAGTGCACTTAGTGCACTTCTCCGGTGCACTGCCGATATGCTCCGCGCGTAGCTTTTCACCATCATAGCGTCTGCCCATATTGGGGCTCCGTACAACATAATTGACGTAGTCACACTGGCTAGAAGCAACCTTCGTTTTTGAGTTGGCCCTCCTACATTTGGCATCAATCGCGATAAAGCAGCGCCAACATTTGCTGCCTTACCGCTCACTGCTTCCAAATGCTGCTTGAAGGTTAGTCTCGCATCGATTGTTATGCCTAGATATTTTATCGTTGGTTGAGAGACAATCTCATTCCCATCTACTGTCAGTGTTATAGATTCTAGCTTTTTCCTAGAGGTGATAAGGATAGCTTCGGTCTTGTGGCTGGCTAGCTCTAGGCCTGTTTCTATTAGCCATTCGTGTATTATACGAATTGCCTCGTCCGCTATTTCTTTCACATCTTCTATGTGTTTCGCTACAACTACTACTGCTATATCGTCCGCGAATCCTATGACCGTTGCCCCTTGGGGTAGTGGTAGGCGTAGTACTCCATCGTACATGATGTTCCAGAGCGGTGGACCAAGTACCGAACCTTGGGGGACGCCTCCTGTGACTTTATAAGACTTGATGCCGTCCTCAGTATCATACAGCAAGATTCTGTCCTTCAGGTAGTCGGACATCATCCTTCTTATGTACATCTTTCCTTCAGAGTGCCTCACGTATTTGGCTCCATTTAGCCGAGTTAAATACATTTTTTACGTCCAGTGTAGCAATAGCGCAGTACTCCTTTTTGCCTCCTTTCCATCTTGTTCCCTCCACTGCTTTTCGGGCAGTGTGAATCGCTAGGCTAACTGCGTCCAGTGTAGAGCGTTGCCTCCGGAATCCGTACTGGTGTTCTGAGAGTCCTTCTGATGTTTCTATGGCTTGATCCATTCTGACGCAGATTATACGTTCTAGGATCTTGCCCGGGGTGTCCAGCACGCAGAGCGGTCTGTATGACGTAGCGTCGTCAGGTGCCTTCTTTCCCTTCAGCAGTAGCACTAGGCGCTGTTNTGTTTCTTCCAGTTAGTGGGAAATATCCCTTCCTCGAGACATGTGTTGTACAAGTCTACGAAGGTCTCCAGGTGTGCGTGTATAGCATGCTTCAGTGCAATATTGGGTATGACATCCAACCCCGGAGCATTGCTGTTTCCTACTCTTTTGCAGGCCATTTGCAGCTCCTTCGTCGTTATCTTGGGAATATCTTCTTGATTTGTCCCTGCTTCAGTAACACCTGTCTCATCCCATTGTCTGGGGAACAGTGCAGTCACGACCCGGTTTAAGAATTCCGGGCACTTGGGAGGGGGTACACGACCTCCCTTGATTTTCTTCATAACAATTTTATATGGTCGTCCCCAGGGATCTTGGTCTACCTCGTCCTGTAGCTCCTTCAGGCCCCGCAGCTTACTGTCGCGTATTGCCTATTTCAGCTTTCGTTTAGCCTCCTTTACTTCCTGATCGCAAGCGTCCACTACTTCCTGGCCTCTACCAGTTCTGTAGAACTTTTTTCTAGCTCGCTGTTCCCGTCTCCTAGTCCGGTGGCATTCACTACGGGCCATAGCAATATCATCGTTCCACCAGTATACTGGCGGCCGTCTATTATTTACCACTCTTCGAGGCATAGCGGCGTCGCAGGCTCGGGCAATGTTTTCCATCATCTGTTCTGCCTTGTTGTTCGCCGTTCCAACCAGTTGCAGTTCCTCTAGTGATAACAGGAACATTTCCTTATCATAATCCTTTGCTTTCCAACCGACTCTATTGGTCGTTGTACTCGCACTGGGTCCCTGCTTTGGCTTACCTACCTCCATTATTATGGCCTGATGGTCACTATGTGTGTAGTGTTCACTCACCCTCCATGAGCCAACTGAACCGATAAGGCCGATGCTAACCAACGTTAGATCTACAATAGACCCTGTGTCTCCTCTTCTAAAGGTGTGAGTGCATCCTTGGTTGACGAGGACCAAGTCCAGGAGAGCGACTGCTTCTAGGAGCACTCGTCCTCTGTGGTTAGTCCCTAGGCTGCCTCTCTCTACCGCCCAGGCATTAAAGTCGCCTGCGATCAGTACCGGCTTTTTCACTGCCGCATCTTGTACGAGCCGGTCTAGCAGTTGTTGAAACTGCGCGATTGGTGCTTTAGGAGGGCCGTAGCAGCTGTAGATATGTACGCCTGCCACCTTCACGCACACAAATCCCTCTTTGCAGGTCATTGTCCTTTCCTGGAAAGCAGCGTTACCACACGCCCAGATTGCTGCCTTTCCAGTAGTGTCCATATCCCACATTGGTTCGTCTCGATCCCTGTATTGTTCGCATACGATCGCTAAGTCAACTTCTGTCTCGCGGACATACTGATTTAGTAGGTCTTGTGCTATCTCGCAGTGATTTAAGTTTAAGTGAACTAGTTTCATTTTCTTCGTTTTACAGTGGCTTCTACTGCAGCAAGGTAAGCTGGGCATGCGTAGCTACCAGCTGCGTGGTCATTCTTCCCGCCTGTGCCTCCTTCTTTACAGAGTACGCAGTTGGGTTTATTCGTACACTCCTTTGCTTTGTGTCCATTCTTTCCACATTTATAGCAGAGCCTGCTTCTATCTTCAGCTGCTGTGCAGTATTTGCCGATATGGCCGAAACCCAGACACTTGTAGCATCTAAGTGGGCTTGCGTTTTTCGCCGTTTCCCGTATTCTGCAGACAACCCAGCCTATTTTGATTTTCCCCTGGGCTATTATCTCTCGTGCCATCCTTGATGGCATTTGAATAACGGCAGTCTGCGTGTCACCGTATGATTTCCGCAGTGATCTTACTACCGACCCATCAATCTTCGTTGAGTCATCACTAGTTGACTCCCTGCGTAGTGCTGTCACTACGTCCTCCTTGCACGTTAATACGTCAAGGTCCTTGATCTCGAAGACCACTAAGTCTTGCAGGGTCCTTACTTTAGTATTCTCCCCTAGCGCTTCTTGTACAGCTTGCTAAAGTTGCTGTGTCTTACCTCCCATTGTACGTTGGAGTTCAAGCAGCAGGTCTCCCGCTGCGGTTCTGCGTATTCTGTTCACGCTGTGCCCGAGCATCTCCAGTTTGGGCTCTGCTTTCATCTTCCTTAAGATGTCGGCATACGACTTACCTTCCTCGGCCTTTATAACAAGGGCCTCTGGGCGGGTTAGTCTCGCCCGTGGTGGTTTTCCTCTTTTGCTTGCCTTTTCACCTTTGCCTTCTTCTTTTTTCTTTTTTCCCTTCGTACGTCTCGTTTCCACCTTTTGCCAGCCTGTCTGTGCTGTCTGTGTGGTCGGCTCGGGCACTGGTAGCTGTGGCTTACTAGACTTTGCCGCCTTCCTGTCTTGTCGAGGCGGCAGTCTCTGTTCCTCGTCCTTCTTCATCTTTAAGGAAGTCTCTTGTTCGGGTGAGCGCTCTTTCCTTTTCCTCTCTGCGCTAGACGTCTTCGGTTTCTGTGACTGGACGGTCTTCAGCTTCAGCCTGGAGCTAGGCTTATTTGCACCATCAGCACAAAGCTCTCCATTATTTTCCTTGTACCTTCTCTTGCGATACTAAGGCACTTCATGTTCAGCTGCACCTGCTTCAAGTCTTCCTTCAGGCACTTGTGGATATTGTGTGCGGTGAACGCAACTTCGTATGCGCTTTCCAGGTGTTCATCAATCGTCTCCAGCAGCTTTTGCTCTACATCCGCTGCTGCCCGGATTCTATTCCAGGTTTCGAGTAGTCTCGTGTCTTCATCTACATCACCTGTTATGTCGCTATTTCCTGCAACCTGCTGCCTGCCTACCGATGCGTTCTCCTCATCTCGGTAATCAGAAGCACTTACAAAGCTGCATATACTGCTGTTGCTGCATGTTTTATGGATAATGTATCCACTACCTTGCGATTCCGGCACTTTTAGTGTGCTCACTTCCCGATCCTCCTGCGTCTTTTCTTCTAGTTCGTTTTTATTGTCCATGTTCCACCTTTTCTTCATCCCAGCATGTGTCCGACCCCCTGGATCCCCCCGTCTATGGAGGCAGCTGACATGGCCCCGGTGCCTGACCGAAGGCGGTGCCAGACTGGGTACATCATACCAGGATATAGCACGCGCTGTCGCACTAGACCACCTCCGATCTCTCGAGCCCTTCACCCCGAACCAAGGTGATTGTCTCTCTGGAGAGTTTCCGGCAGGCGTCACACGACAGCACGCACTCGCTTAAGCCGATTGACCGGTACTAGCTAGGTAACTGGCCTCCCGTCTTACCGTCAGCAGAAGCCAAAGATAGTTCAGGTCACTTCGGCGCGCAGCCTCAGATCGCCTCCCTATCCAGGATCTGCTTGTGGCAGCTCACGAGTCATACCCTCCAAAGCTGGTGCCCCGGCGAGCACTCCCCCATCCGCCACCCGGGGGACGCGCTGCCTACGGGGTTACAGGCTCCCCGCGCGGTGTGTGTATGTGTGTGTGTGTGTGTGTGTGTGTGTGTGTGTTCGTATCGACTTTAGCTCAGCTTCTACTTAGTGGATTTCAATCCACCATGTCTCATTTTCTTTGTTTTTACAAATACTCGGCGGGATAACAGTCCGTTTTTACATTTTCTGGATTCGTCTTTTTTATATCAATTTTTTAATTTTGAGATTTCAGTTTTTTCTGATAAAGTTATTGGAAAAGTTGATGAAAGTAAATTGCTTGATATGTGCATGGAAGAGAATAAAATTACCTATCTTTTTACCGCGGAAAATTTATATTACCGTTCGTCGTTTTTTTTTTTATTACACACCATAAAGTTTAATGTTTTGGAATCGTTATAACTCGAAAACTAAATATCAAACCTTTCTAAAAAAAAACATAATAATTGAATATTATTAGAACCATACACCACTTCAATTTTAAGTCATTTCATGAAGCAGATCCTGAGAAAAACTAAAAAAACTGAAAAAATTCGTTTTTCTGCGTGACGCGATAACTGGAGTAAAAAAGCATTAATCAAGATTAAATTCTAGATTTAGCTAGCATTACATAGCACTACGATCCCTATGTTTGGGTTGTTTACGAAACCAATTAGTTTCAAAGATATTGAGCTTCAAAATTTTTTTTCTCACCCTGTATACAATGAATCGTTTTTTTACGTGACGCGATAACTGGAGTAAAAAGGTATTAATGAATGAAAAATTTTGGATTTAGTTAGTATATTATATAGCATCTTGATCCCTTTCTTTGGGTTATTTATGATACCAGTTAGTTTCAAAGATATTAAGCTTCAAAATTTTGTTTCTCACCGTGTATACTTTGCATAATTGAAAACTGCACCGCTTATATCTCTAGCGTCCTCACAGTGGCGGGTGGGTTAAGTAATTTTAACTCCAATTTTAATCCGTGCGGGTATATGAATTGGCTGCCCTCCAATACTCAAGGTATCGAACGTATGATCTTCGAATATACCGAGGATATACCGGGGATATACCGGAGGTATACCAGGGCTATACCAGGAGTATACCGTAAGTACCCGAAAGTATACTAAGGATATTCGAATGTTTGAAGTCCACGAATTTATTTTTTATCAATAATGTTAGGACTATGATTAAAGTCCACGAATTTATTTTTGAAAAATAAATGCGTGGACTTTAAACATAGTCCTAACGATTCCGTTTTATTTTCGAAGTAATACTGTAATACAATCTAGCGAAAATGATAAATGTGAAAAACTGTGAAAATTTGTGAAAAAATGTGAAAAAATGTGAAAAATCAAAATTTTATATTAACATTTGGAACATCGCTAGAGGGAAAATTATCATCATTTTTCACATTTTTTTCCCAGTTTTTTACATTGTTACACATTTTTACACATTTACGCGTTTTCAACCAAAAAAAGGGCTTCTTCATTGTAACACTTATGCACGGTATTTCACAGATCCTCACAATCGTACACATTGTTTCACATTTTACATACATTGTTCTTGGGTGCAATTGGAATCCTTTTCTACAGCTTTTTTTATAAAAGTATATACATTTTTTACGATCAACATACCCTTAAAACCTACCCCACACGACTTGAGTTTAAATTGATTTTTTTTTAATACGTCGGCATGTACATACTTTGGAGGATGGCGAGCCACGCAAGTTTTTAGATCAAAGTGTCAACAAGTAGCTAATAATATATCGTCAGTCCCTACAAAGACTAGCACAATTCAGAATTTCCCGCAAGAGGTAGTACAATCCAAGCGCCCAATAAAAAAGTAGCACAAGTCGCGAAAATGTATGCAACAATTTTTTAAATATTCAATCAAATGTTAATACGATAAAACTTTGAAATAACGATAAATTATTGAAACCGCTGCCAAGTCATTGGCACTTAGCTTCCTCCTATTCTGCTAGTGGAAGATAATTACATGGGACAATCAACTCATTCTTTGAATCAGAAAACATATATGCACGTCCAATCTTATTACGATCGATCACGTAGTTCCAGAATTATGACAGTATACGTACGCACGCACATACACACACAGACAAAACCATCTGCACGGACATTTTATAAAACCATGAAAACTCTCAAAATATACTAAGCTTTAATTATCAAATTATATGGTTTAACAAAAATAATAATGTTCAGTCACACAGAGTATACAGGGTGAGAGTTGAAGAATTTGAATCTTAATATCTTTTAAACTAAAAGGTTTCATAAGCTACAAAAAGAACCTAGCCGAAGTGATCAAAAGATCAATCTTTTCCTAAAATTTCAACTCAATTTAAACCTTTTTACTCCCGTAATCGTACGACATAAAAAAACCATTTTTTTTAGTTTTTGATTTTTATCTCAAAAACTAGTCGCCAAAATTGCTTAAAATTTTTACAACTAGTAGATATCGTTGTTTTTTATTTTCATGAATTTTTTCAAAACATTTAACTATTTATTTTTTGAGTTATATATGTTTATCGAAAAATTACCTTTTATATCATAAAACATGAACAGATCAGTCAATCTAGAAAATCTTGCGGGAAAAAGTAGACAAATTTATGTTTTTTTAGATACACTATTGTTGAATATATTGTATAAATCATATCATTAAATTATAACGAGTTGCCTGTGTGCACTCGTTACGTCCCTCTCTCCCCTATATTATATCATCATATTATAATAAACATGTTCTATCTGTAAACATTCTTGTATAACATCCCTTTCAGCAGCAGGTAAGTGAGAGGAGCAGACATCTTTAACACAGAGAGAGAGAGAGAGAGAGAGAGAGAGAGAGAGAGCCGCACGCGTGTATGTGCGTGTGGCGCTATCAGTGAGAATGAGAGAGAGAGAGAGGGAGAGAGATTGCACTGACCACGCGGTCGGGTCTCGCGCCGCGACACTTAGGAGTATAGCGCCGAGCTGTAAAGTCGTGCCGATACTGCTGCTTTTGTTCCGCGACTACGCGTACTGTAATAGATATTCGTGCGTGCGTGCGTGCGTTCGTCTTCTGGAGGACTGTAGCTGCAGCCGTGACCAGATACTTCGTGTGTCGCTGGAATCGTCCTGGTGCTGTTTAGCACCGCGTGTCCGGCTCGAGTAGTGCATTTGCTTGCCGCTCGACTTCTCGCTGCACCCGGCCACACACGAGGCTTTGAGGCGTCCGTTCTGCTGTTCAGCGTCGGGCCCTGGTCATCTGTCCTGCGCCGCTCCGATCGAAGCCACGAGGCGTTTATCGAGTTCTACGAAGCACTTCTGTAAGTACCTGCCCGATCGCAATACTCTCTCACTCTCTCTCTCGGCATTATTCGCTCTGCTCCGTCTCTCTTACTCCGCGCTGCTTTTGTACTGATTTCGAGTATTTACATAAAGAGAAACTTTGCTACTACTCGGCTTGTGTCACTTTGCTCCTGACTCTATCCATTCCCATGCGATTCTCTCTTAGTTTATCTTGCGAACTAGCTACGTAGCCAAATCACTCACGACGCCTCCGCGGGCTCACGTGCACGAGGACGTGCACGTACAGCAAACCGCGCTACGGGCCAGGCTTCGCATAGCCTTCAAGGAGCCTGCAACTAGCTGCTACATACTTTTCCTCTCGCTTATTCATCGATCAGTGGATGCGCCACTGATCGCTTATACACGGGTGCGGACCCCGTCATTCTCTATTATCCCGGTCTAAAACCCCGTTATAATATAAAAGCTTCATGTATAATTCTATCAAGTATTTTTTTTTTTGTTTGATATTTCGAATCAATCACACACACACACACACACACACACACACACACACACACACACACACACACACACATACACACACACACACACACACACACACATATATATATATATACATACTAGGGGGGGTTCCCCCCTGCTCGCTCCGCTCGTCAACCCCCCAATTTTAAATTTAAAAACAGATTGATGAATAAAATATTACATTTCTTAAAACATGTATAAATTAAAAAAAATAAATTTATAGATATCTATACTAAAATTTATAGATTATAAAAAAGGATTAAATATTTGTCCAAATTAAGAAAATAAAAAGGAAATTCGTTACTGGAAGTAAAAGTACTGATTAACAACTACTGTTAATGGCATTTTAAAAAGTTGTTTATTTCGATCTATCGCCTCTAAATCTTTTCGGCTTCGCTTCTCTTACTCGACTCGAGAGTCGGAGTACGGGAAGAAATATTTTCGTCGTCATAATCAAGACCAATACATTTTTGATATGATTCTACAACATCAACATGTCTATGAACTGTTACTCTACCGTTCAACATAACTCTATAACCTACTTCACTGTAACCTAGTAAAATTCCCATTTCAGCTTTTTTATCCCATTTGGATGATCTTTTTTGCTCTGGTTTTCTAACAAAGACTTTACTACCGTATAACTTTAGATTTTCAACATTTGGTCTTTTTCTAAAAAATATTTCATATGGAGTTTTCTTTTCAATCGTGTTGGCTAAAGTACGATTTTTCAAATATGTTGCAGCACTAATTATTTCTGGCCAATATTTTTTATCTACTTGTGCCTCATCTAATAAACAACGCGCCATATCCATTATCGTTCTATTAAATCTTTCAGCAGTACCATTTAACTCATGTACGTACGCTGGACAATTGTTTATATAAATACCCTTTTCTTTCGCAAATTTATAAAATCGATTATTTAGGTATTCTGTACCATTATCACATCGTATTGTTTTCACTCTTTTACCTGTTAAGTTTTCTACTTCATTTACATACTTTATCATACAATCATATACTTCATCCTTTATTTTAATGCAGTAAATTTTGGCTATTTTGCTGTAATCGTCGATAAATGAAACAAAATATTTTTCACCGTTTGGACCCGGGGTCTTGAAGCTACCACAAACATCAGTGTGTATAACCTCTAAGATATCTTTCGCTCTTGTTCTGTTATTTTTAAACGGTAAATTATGCATTTTATTCTCTATGCAAATTTTGCATTTTAATATTTCCGATTCAAACTCAGTTGGAATACCCGTCACCAATTGTTTTCTACTTAAAAAATTTAAATAGCCAAAATTCACATGCCCTAGCATTCTATGCCACTTTTCTTTTTTACTCATTTTACCATTAATATACTGAGCATTGTTTACAATTTTTTGTTCAATTTCCAATCTACTCGTAATTTTATATGTACGATTTTCTTTATACGCTACTGCTATTAATCTCTCTTTTTCATCAATTATTTTAGATATATTTCCTTTAGAAATAATCGTATTCGTATCTGTCAATTTCGCGTAGCTAATTAAATTTGTGTTCATTTCTTTTACGTATAAAACATTTTTCATTACTACTTTATTTTCTTTCTCAAAGGCTCTAAAGTAACTTACTACATTACCGATTTTAGTTGCTTCTAACTCACTACTATCTCCTAAATAAATTTTAATCGGTTTCTTTAACTCAATACAATTTTCAAAATAACTATCATTATTTATAATGTGGTCTGAACATCCACTATCTAGCAACCAATTTATTTCATTACCTATAGTCTTTTTATTTCGCGCCGCATGCGCTGTTGCTATCCAGGCGCTGACGTCGGACCCACTCGGTTGACTCGTACTGGCACCTTGCTGCTGCTGACGGAAGTTGCCGCGCCCTCTGCCGTAGTTGCTTCTTCTTCCTCCGCCGCGGGCTCGACCACGTGTCGGACCTCGCCATGTTCCACCGCTGTGCGCTGCTTGACCGCCATCTTTGCACTCTCTTGCGAAGTGACCGGTTTTTCCACATTTGTAGCATCTTTCTTTGCTTGTTGCGAAAACGTTTGATTTTCTTTCGGAATCTTCATTGCCGTGTTTCATCTCGGAAAGCTTAATTTTATTTTTCACGTAATCAGCTGTCTGATCTTCTTCCTTCAACGTATCAATTAAATCACCTATGTAGCTGTACGATTCTGGCAACGTGTTCAGCATATAGTTTAATTTTTCTTTTTCACTTATATTGGCACCTGCGCCTTTCAAATCATTCACTGCTTTCTCAAAATCACTAAAGAATGACGCCGTGTCACTATAATTATTTAATCTTATTTTTTGAAGTCTGTTCCTGCATACAATTTGCAGTGCTGTAGATTTTTTCAAATACATACTGTCTAGCTTCTTCATTATGCCAAACGCAGTAGTCTCTTCGCACACGAACTCTAATTGCTTATTCGAAATAGCACAATAAATTATGTTAATCGCTTTTAGATCATTATCATCCCATGTTTCGCTTGCTCCCGTTGAAGGCTTTTCTTTGTCTATTACTTCATGACACTTTTTTAATTTTAGAAACATCGTTATTCTCTTCTTCCACATGTTGTAATCCTCTCCATCAAACACCGGTATAGCAAATTCTTTCTTCTCCATTTCGTCTCCTTGAAACTCGATTTTCTCTTCTATTTCAGAATTCTCTTCAATTTCTAGTTGATTCTCGAACGTTCCTTTGTGTTCAGAATCTTCCTCTTTAATTTTCTTCGTTTCCGGCGTCTCTTGGTTTTCCATGCACTCTGCCACGTGTTTCACATGTACTTCTTAATCCGCGTGCATCACACTGATTTTACGATTTTTCCAAAAAATCTTTCTACTAATCAATAGTCCTTTTGTTTAGCTATTTATTCTCACTTGTATTTTTCTTCTTATATTATTGAAACACTTTGATTTTTCACTTTGAAAAATTTCTTCCCCCCGTGGCTTTTAACCCCCCTTATATTCCCCCCCCCCCCTCAATTTTACCCCTCAATCTCCCCGAAGGTTAATGTAAAATTGTGAAAGAAAGGCTCCAACGCTCTGCTACCATGTTTGAAAAATGAGGTAAAGCAGAGGATTAATGTTTATAACAATGTGGATTTATTGTTCTCCTTCTATGTACAGCTATGCGTCGCACACACCTTGTGTATTCGGCGACGGCTCGTTCCCAAGAGAGCGATGTGCGAGACTCGTTTAGTCTCGACACCGCAAGTAGTCATGTGACTCACACTCATACGCGAGAGGGGATACTTGCATGTGTGCGTTCCCTCACACACTCGTTAACGCGCTCACTCATTCAAGCACGAACTATACTATACATACAGTCAAATGTACTATATTCTCAATAATAGCATTAACTCGAGTTGGTAAAAAAACATCAAATGAAGAGTCTAACTGTAATACAATTTTCATTCCAAATCTAGTATAGTAGTATATAAAAGAAAGATGCATAATGTAAGGTTTATTTTGTATATATAAATAAATTAAAAGAAAATTTATTATGAATATGTTGTTTATTCATTTTTCGTTTCCTATTACAAATCATTTTTACTTATCCAACTATTATGTGTTATAACGGTGTTGTTATACCGGGATCCTAAAGAATGACGTGGTCTGCATCCGAATATAAACGATCAGTGGCGCATCCACTGATCGACAAATAAGCGAGAGGAAAAATATGTAGCAGCTAGTTGCAGGCTTCTTGTAGGCTGTACGAAGCCTGGCCCGTAGCGCAGTTTGCTATACGTGCACGTCCTCGTGCACGTGAGCCCGCGGCGGCGTCGTGAGTGATTGGGCTACGTAGCTAGTTCGCGAGATAGACTATGAGTGAATCGCACGGGAATGGACAGAGTCAGGAACAAAGTGACACAAGTCGAGTAATAGTAAAGTTTCTCTTTATGTAAAGACTCAAAGATCAGTACAAAAGCAGCGCGGAGTAAGAGAGACGGAGCAGAGCGAATAATGCCGAGAGTGAGAGTATTGCGATCGGGCAGGTACTTACAATGGTGCTTCGTGAAGCTGGACACAGGCCTCGTGGCTTGGACCGGAGCGGCGCAGGACGGAAGACCAGGGCTCGACGCTATAAAGCAGGACGGAAGCCTCAAAGCCTCGTGTGTGGCCGGGTGCAGCAGGAAGTCGAACGGCAAACCAAAGGGCACGCGGTGCTGAACAGCAGCAGGATAATTCCAGCGACACACGGGGATTCTGGTCACGGACGCAGCAGCAGTCCTCTGGACGATGAACGCACGCACGGATCTATGAAGCACGGAAACGAGGAGGCAGTATCGGCACGACTGCACTGTACGGCGGTAAGCTTCTAAGTGTCGCGGCGCGAGACGCGACCGCGTGAATAGTCTAGTCTCTCTCTCTCTCTCACTCTCTCAGACGGCGCCACACACACATACACACAGCGCGCGGCTCTCTCCCTGTGTGTGTTATGGCTGTCTGCTCCGCTCACTTACCTGCTGCTGAAAAGGAATGTTATACACAAGAATGTTTACAGAGATAATGTTTATTATATCGTGATCATATAATATAGGGGAGAGAGGGACGTAACGAGTGCACACAAGGCAACTGGTTATATTT